>JAZDUH010000198.1:7692500-8260000 GCA_036419115.1 Scarus forsteni
CACTATGCCAGACTAGGATGCCTGTAAAGCATTTCTGCCCTCAGTACAAGTCATTTAGTTCCTTCATTGCCCCACAATAGCATTCTCAAAATCCTCATTTTAGGCCAAGCTCTCGTTGAAACGCTCAGTTCTCAGACTGACCTACAGTTACCTCGCAACGTCACAGCACTTTGTGCTCTGATTGGTCAGTTCTGTCAGAGGGTAGAGCCAGCCTGTCCTTCTTCTTCTAATGTATTTTCCGGCAGGCTCAAAGCAGCGACCGCGTATTGAGTCCCCCTACAGGCCAGAGCTGGTAATGAGTGAGTGTGAGCTAGGGAGCTATATACTGCTGCTTGGTGGATGTGTTCCTCGTTGACGGTTTTATGGCTAACGGACATCACAGAGGAGGAAGTGTTTTATCAGATTATTCCAATAAAAGAAATGAACCTCGTGTCGTCACGACGATTTGAATCTCGCGGACATCTCGCAATGATCTATTTTCAGAGGCATCAAATCTCGTTCTAGGATATCAGAAAAAATACAATATCTCATTTTTTGAAAATTAAGGGGGTGTAAGGTCTTGTTTTCAAATTTATTATATTATATGTAAGTATTAAATCATGCATCAGCATGATATGTCTCCTTTAAAATCCATTGACAAAGAGTCAAGGGGCCGCTGACAAACAAAATACTCCACCAGCACAACATTTTTCTCCACTTTAAAAACGTCAACCTGCATTGACCTTGGGTGCAATATTTCACCAAAATGATGCTGATTTCTCAACATTGGTCACTGTCATCTGAAATACATTACTGTGTGGATGGAGTCTTTTAATACATGAGTGGCTCTGACAGACCTGATATGATTCTGTTGTTGCCTGAATGAATGGCGTTCAGTGCCAAAAGTGAATGTTTATGTCTGGTTCATCTCACTGGGCACAAGAGAGCACACAACTGCTACATCAGGATATAAAAAAAACCCAAAGTAAACTGTTTGATACTGATGATTATCTTAGTAAAGCAATCCAAAAAAGTCTTATTTACTTATTTATGTGTGTAACAGAGCCCACTACAAGTGTAGGAAGTCACCACAAATCAGTTTGAACAGTGCCAGCATCACTTCTTGTCTTAACACATCATGAATTAGGATAATTTCCAAAGGTGAAAAACAGAGAAATGTTCAGCATGCCAGCACAGATAGAGGAATTCATCAGCTGTGTTGAGGTGTGGCTCGACTATATTATGTTTTTTTTTTTTGTCAGACCTCAAACTGAAACAATCAGTTCGTGGAGTGAAAAAGCTGACATCTGAAAATCTAATAAATTCTGAGCAGTGATGTATGAATAGCCTGTTAGGACCTGGCGTAGCGGTGGTGTAATTCACTATTATTCAATGCAGGCGGTAATACAACTTATCATCTGACGACAGGGATAGGAAACTGGTGACCCCAGGGCTACGTGTGGCTCTTCTCGTGCAGCCAAGTAAATTTCAAAGTATAATGTATTGAAATACAAAGAAACATACAAAAAGTGATCAAGGCATTTAATTCTCAGTTGCCAATGCAACATAAGTCATGAAAAAAACCATCAGTGAAGATAATTTATTTCCAGTGCATGTTTGCTCTCTGAACAAAATTCTTCTCTATAATTGTTTGAATTTTTAGACCTTCAGTCTGGTTACAGTTGAGGCTGAAAGCATTCAATTTGAAGTTGTCCACTTTTGCATATGTGTGGACTTTTATCCATCAGGGCTGTTAATCCAACACCAAAAAAAAAACACTTGAAGGGAATTTTCATTAATTTTTTCAGGTCAGGAAAAAACACCAAGGAAGCCAAACTCTCAACGCTGCCAGTCACTGTGTGTGCATGCGTTACAAAACACTACTGTTCACTCTCATAGGTGATTTGTATTTTGAGTTCATAGGTCAAAAGTGATTGGGTCTGATGATTGTTCTTGGTTTGCAAATGTACTTTCTCTATAATGTTGTGAGTTTTTTTTTTTTTTTTGTTAACTTTGCATAATGTTCACCCTGATATAACGATCAACTGATTGGATGTTGAAGGCCTTAGGTCAATGTCATTGTGCCCTATGTTCTCCTCATGTGGAGGAGACATATAAAACACACTTAAGTGCACATTAAGCTCGAGGAGGCATGATGTGACCAGTTTTCGGTAAGTGAGTTCTATTATAATCTTTCCATGAGGATTATATTAAGAACATCACAAGAGAGTCTTGATTCTTCACCCTCCACTCTGCTTTCATTGTGTGGTTATTGTTAATCCTGTGGAAGCGTAAACCATCCAGTTTTCTATAAAAACCCTTATGCTTACATGGATTTCGTAAAAAACAGAACAATCCAAAGATGCATTATTTTAACGTCCAATAAATACTCTGCTCACTGCATTCTGGAAAATAAGTTTTATGAGCCTTTAAGCTCACATTGAGCATTACTCCAGTTAAAATATAAATGTTCTGATGTTCATGTAAGTAGTTCTGATGATAGAAATATGTCTGTTCCTTTGGTTGCACTATAGGTTACTGTACAGTTTGTAACATGTTAAATGTCAACTTTAAATATTCATGCCAGTGCAAACTGCACACAGCTGCACTCAGGCAGGATTTGCATGTAATTAATGTATATTCACCTCACTGAAACAGCACTTCCCGTCTGACCTTTGCTGTGCAGAATGATGTATGTGCACAGTTTAACACAAGCAAGCCACTTCTCAGTTGATGCGCCGAAGGGGTAAAGCTCCTCTGTGTTAACCTTCAGTGAGAGTTTAAGGCAAGTAGATACGAGCAGGGTTTTGTTTGGCAGTGAATCACAATCTAACATGCAACCACAGAGGTGTGGTGTGCAAACTTAAAGATTCCTGAGCACAAGCACTAAAAACCCTCCTCAGCACTCTTTTATCCAGGAGCAAGGCTTGGCAAATACACAAATCTGGGATTATCAACCAAATTTTAGGTGTAAATGTGATTTTAAGTATTTTGGCTCTTCAATAAAAACATGTCAAGAGACTTTTTGCTCACAGCATGTCAGTTTATGCATAATTGATCAGACCTGAGGGCCTTTTTTTCCAATACTATTTGAACTTTTATTTTGCTATATTTTGTTATTTCTGCTGTAAGGTACTGTGAGTAAAATATTAATGTCTGTGTCACAAGTTTGCAGAGATCTTATGACGACATCACAAGGAAAGTTCAAAATATCTCATGCATAATTTTCTGCTCATTTTCCTATAATGTAGCATGTTATATCTAGTTTCTCTGGAGCCCCTGTCTCAAATTCAAAATAAACTTCTGTGGGTTTAACCATGCTTGGCAACATGGTTATGTTATGATGACTTGCTGTAGTCAACATGGAAAATGAGGATAGGCCAGGCTTGGGTTTCTGATCTCTGTGTCAGTGAATTTCGGGCTTCAGGCTTCATGTTTTTAGGCTTTATATAGGTCTGGGACAGGCCATATCTTGAGATCTCTCAACAGGGATATTCTTCTTCAGAGATGGAGAACTTTGGTCCCTATGAGGGCCACCTAAATGTTATCCTCCATTTCTGAGGGCCACATTTAGTTTTGATAAAAGGATACTCTTGATAAGACAATCACACACAAATGATGTAAACAGTCATATTTTTAGACTCAAAAGCAGTTGGTGAAGCTAAATTCTCAAAAGCACCTTTAGGGTTTTTCTTTAAACTTCAGAAATGTCCATCTTTACTCGAGGATGAAATGACTAGATTTCGTATTGCGGTCAAAAGAGCTATTTCTCATGATCATCCTGTGCTTGTGAATGTAACATCTCAGAAAATCTGTAGAAACTTTTTTAAAAAACTTGCTTAAAGGGACTGTGAGGAGTTTCTAAGTAATTACAAAAAAGTCTCACTTTTAGATATATGCCAGATCGAAATACACACTTTAAGATTAGTTTTATAGCATCAAAATAGATTATCTATAAATGCTATTCCTTAACCTTCCGGTCGGGTCGGACAAGGCTGGACTGGCCTGGATACTCAACTTCGGGAACAAGACAATTAAAACTAGAGCAAATTTATATTATTCGGACACGTCTTAGAGCACCGGGACGTAGGTAGTGATATATAGCCGGCTACAGAACTACGATACAAGTTTTCCAAAAATTGCTTGTTGTCACACATCAAAAACTACCACTACGTAACTAGAAAGAGATACGTTACCTCTTCGCTTTGCACCCTGTAAGTTGTTGAAAAAAGAAGTTGTAAAGCAATGCTGGGTTCTGAGGAAGGTCCAAGCTGCATTTTTATTAGCATCACAACAAACACGCTCACGTCTTTTGGTGTGTTCCAGTTGTAGTCAGAAGTAGGTAGTTCCGAGTTCCGAGTAGGAAACTGCAACTGGAACGTCCCCCAAAGTCTGAATTTCCTACCGGGAACTCGGTGAAACCTCGCCACCCCCGAGTTGACAATCGAAGATGGATGCCCCCAGTGTGAACAGTTATTTAGCTCCTGTAATAATCCATTTATTTGCACTTCTGACTGGGGTGTGTCGCTCTAGATCAGCTGTATACATCGTATTGTTAGACTTATATTTACAAAAATGCTGCCATAGTGATAATCACATTCTTCATGTGATATTTGTGGACAACAACGCAGGGCGTGCTAACAACAGCTAACAATAGCCTGGTAGATTAGCATGTTTTTTCCCGACTTCAACTGGAATGCAGATAAGTCGGAGATGATGTCACTCCTAGTTCCGAGGTTACTAGAACACAGCTTTACGACAGTCGCTGCGTGTGCTCATGGGTGGCAGAGTCTTAATGTCGCCGGTAATAGATTCTCCTCATAGCACCTTAAGAGTCAAGACTGAATCGAGGATAAACTGAGTAGATTTTGGAAGTCAAAGTTCAAGACACTAAATGTTATATTCATTCACTGCTCAAGAGATTTTTTTTCAAACTTTGGTCAAATTCCCTCTCTGATCTCAGGATGAAATTATTAGATGTTTGATGTTCTAGTCCAAATGGTATGGTAATTTCTGGCTAGCCCTTTCTTGTAGTCAAAAACACCTTGGGCGCCGACAGCTTTATAGAATTCCAGCTCACCCCATGTACAGAACTCAACGGCCAGCCTGGTTACAGATCATGCTGGCCCTTTGCTATAAGACTTCCCCACTCTCTCACCCCTTACAAACTTTCTTTGTGCTCAACTTGATTTTAGAGGTCAGAATCTCTAAGTCACAAATTAGATACACCAGTAGGGAACATCCTCTCAGGTCATTATTTCTACTTAGGAGGTTGGAAAATCTTCAGGTACAAGAGTTAACATAATCCTCTTCTCTGACATCTGAGTTTGGAGATAAATGGAGTGCACCATTTACCCACTGTCTCTTTCATCTATCAATAAAGACAGAAAAGCCCTTAAAAGCCTTAAGAAATTTCCATGAAACTTTGCAAAAATATCTCCACTGACTCAAGCATAAACTGAATACATTTGGTGGTGTAATGTCAAGATCAATGTGACCTTGAATCTTTCAAATTTGTACCCAAACCATCAAAGATTTACGTTTCTCCCAATTTAATACTAAAGAAAAAGAGTTCATCATCTCGGCCCACCACTGCACTTTAATGGTCCAGCATTTGTTTATGTGATCACCTGGTGGTAGTTCTATCTTTAAATCTGTTCATCACTGAAAACGTTTGCTATACAACATTCAGTGTTAGTTAATTATTCCTTTGTGAGAAAACTGTCAGCATTTTTGGTTCTCTTCCTCTCCCTGCAGTGATGTGAGCACACTGATCTAAATTTCAGACCCTCACACTTCCACTGGCTGAACAGAAAGGAAAATGCAGGCTGGAAATCTGAACCCTGAAAGCACAGGGAATCCCGTCTACGTGGCTCATGACTCCCACTAAGCTCTGGGAAAGAAAAGGGGAATTTGTTGGCCACTATAGCAAATCTTGAAGGATAGGAGTGAAATATTGCCTTTAAACTCTTTAGACCGGCTGCACAGACCTCCTACTGTGGACTATCATGGACAATGATTACATTGTGCATACACACACTAATGTCTTGAGAATGAACTCACATACACTGGAAGGTGTTCAACGTTATTCCCTGAGGTGACATAATTCCAAGTTTCCTTCGCTCCTTTGTGACTGTGTGTCCATAAATCAAATCTGTTGTAGTGCTACTGTGAAAAACACTGAACTTGTATTCCACTGAGTAGAAGTTACCACAAGATGTGCTTTAAAACTGGTTTAGGTCATGGAGTAAGTGATTAGATACCCTTAGGAACTTTGCTAAAAGTGCACTCTATACAGTTGGAGGGCTCACAGTAAAAACACATTTAACTGAAACAGAATGGTCAGAGTTATACAGCCTGATAGGATAATTTATCTAATTCTGCATTGAGAATCTTGCATTTCCCACAATGAAACCTGATATTTTTATTCCTTCCTGCATCTTGTTTTTCCTACATTAGCCTGGTTTTAATGGGGATTTTAGTCAAAAACATTTAGTCTCCAATTCAAGCAAGAAAACACTGGCTTATCGCCAGGGTTAGTATCTTAAACTGGGCAAAATTCCCTCCTGAAACCACACAAGACATTACACAGATGTGTTTATAACAGAGAGAGTCAGGCAGGAACTCCAAGGATTTATGTCTTTGTTGAACCGTCGGCACCTTGAGATTTACATGGAGTGCCAACTTTACAGTAAGTTTTGGGACCTGTATAAAGAGAAGGAGAAAAAAAGGATGTGAAGTTTGGCATTCAGTGAATCTGGATATCATACAGGAGGCTGAAGTTTGCATTCTATAATGCACTGCTACATGTGCATCAGCTGTAGCTACTTTTTTGAGGCTGTTTCAAATTTGTTGTCATAAAGGAAGAATTTTAAGCTTTGGAAATGTTTTTTATCTGGCTTTAACTTTCTCTATCTTGTTTGCTAGGAGGTTTGCAAAATGTGCTTCTTCTTAAACAGATAAAATTTAAAGGTAAATTATTTAAAAGTAAAAGTTTAGTTTTAGTTAAGTTGTTGTTAGTATTGGAGTTTTTGCTTGGGAATTAGAAGTGGGTTGCTGAAAGATCTTAAGTAGTTTTGACAAGAACGCCCCAGAATGTCTCCACGAGGTCGACAGTTGACAGTCTAAGTACAGTGGTGGGTCAAAATGAGGGGCTGTGGTGTTGGCAGTAGTGTAAAGAGATAAAGAGATAAAAATATGGCCGAACTACTTTAACCTCTGGTGGTTAAATCATAACCAGGTCATTGCTGAGTCAGGTTGGTGCAAGGTTTTGACTAAAATCCCTCATGTTTACCAATGACCTTGACCTAAAATCTGAATGTATGAGCATGGGGAGCCTTGATTGTGACCTTTAAACTATGGCCCCCAATAACTTGTCAGTTCATCCCTGAGTCTGTGTGGATATTTCTGTTTGAGTTTGAGGAAAACAGAATTCTTGATTTTTCCTTTTGAGCAACAACTGGCAAGCCATTCAGTTCATGCTTTAAACACAGAGGACATTTGTGTAAAGCAGACAAAAACTTTTTTTTCAGCTTAGTTTTTTCTAATCTGCTTAGTTTTTGTCAACATTACAATAATGGCTTAACGTGCCTACTTTTTAAATGTAATTTTGTGTTGTACAATTGAGGACTAGATTTCCCACTTATGATCAAGAATAAAATTTTGATTTTTTTCCCCCTTCCACTCTATTTTAATTACCACCAATTCTGTTTATAGTGATACTTTTATTCCTACTTTCACTTCATAACTTTTAACAACTTCATAATAAAGTTCAGTCTGTTTTGCCAAAAGCTTAAAGCTGTGGTGAATAATATTCTGTGTTGTTACATCACTGACGGATAAATTTATACCACTTGGATACTGTACACCCTCCAGTGCTTTTCACCTTGTCCTCCTTTGGCACAAAGGAAAAAGTCTGGATGTTGTCCACAAGGTTGAGTCATGAAAAAACACAAAGGAGGCCAAACCTGCTCAAGGTCTCCAGGTTGTACTGTCCAATTAAAACAGCCTTTTGCTTTACTTAAAATATTGCATCTTGAACTAAATGCCACTTAAGCCAAAAGCAGTCACGTAAGCATTTAGTAAAATGAAGTGTTTTGTGACACTTTTGTTGAGTAAACGTCTGCAATGAAGGAAGATGATGCTCCAGAGGGAAGCAAAATGCACGTTTTACAATCACACTCATCTTTTAAACTCTGAGGAAAGTGAACTCAGTCTTCTTGGAAAAACATTTGGATGTTGCACAGAAAAACATTTCGCAGCTGTTGCACTTGTATTTGGATGTTGAAATGTTCAAAGAATCACAAAGTACAACAGCAGCTAATGTGTAAAAGGCACTCATTTAAGCATCTATAAAGTAATCCTTAGCTGAAAGAATGTCAGACATTATAAACTCAAACCGTTCCCTTTCCCCTATTTGCCTTAAAGTTTTTTTTTTTTAAATTACAGTCCTTTTAGTGTCGTGCAAGCAGTCCTGCAAGCCAGTGCTCATGACCTGAGAGGCATTTCAGAGTGTTTGGCTTGGCCCAGCTGATGAAAGGTGTTAAACCTGTAGGCAATGAAAGGCTTTAAAGGAGAGACTTGAACATTTTATCCTCATGTGTCCTTTCAGTGGCCCACAGGAGCTGTCTGCTGTCAGGCAGTAATTCATCCAAGGCACAGAGTCAAATATACAACGGTACAACCTGAAGTATAATGAAACAATATACTTTAAACTCAAAGTAAGATTGACGTCCAGCCAGTTATGAGTTTGAAGTCACATTGGAAATTGCATATTTGTCAAACTCAGAGAGAAATGTAAGTAGGGGTAGTTTAAGTTATTTAAAGACTCCAGGCAAAGACAAATACAAGGACTTGAAAGTGATGACAGTCTGATAAAAAATAGCTTGAAAAAGAGACGTTCTAGGCTCTTGAAATACAGAAACTCATGATCTTCAGTCATCTTTTAACCTAAAGGAAAAAGATCAATATTTCAGTTATTTAAATTGTTTGGTAACATTGCAAAAAGGGAACATTTTATGATAACATTAGACATTTTAGGGAGCTGTGTATTTTAAAGCAAGTTGCGTTGGAGAAACTTACAGGGTTTGTGTTTTTGATTCATGACCTATCATTTGCTTTGCTTGAGCCCCAGTCCCAGAGCAGCAGTCTATGAAAAGACCCCATGCAGTGAAGACACCATGGAGCTGGAGACAATGACAGACTGAGGCCATGTCCATGTTCAGAATTTTTCCTCCCTCTACAAAAATGAGAAGCAAAAGTTTCAAAATTTTCTGCCTCATGAAAATTCATAAACACATAAAATTTTCTGTTACATGCAACAATGTTTGTGACTTCCTTTTGTAAACTTTTCATTGAAATGTCTCTATTGATTTTCATTGTCAAATTTATACTACTACTATTATTATTTGTACCACTAACACATTTTCTGACACAGCACATTGTTCCTGTCTGTATGGGTACACTGTAAACTGAGTTCCAAAAAGAAGTGTGTAAGTAACAATTATCCCTTAGCGACATAAAGCTTTCCCTCTGTTCCCCACAGAGACAGAGGTGGGACATCTTTGATCTATCTCCAAAGGTAGTATCAAAGTTGTAGAAACAGTGAGACAGGAGCACGCGGAGGGCTGGTGCCTCACTGCAAAAGATTATGAGACTGACTCAGTGACTGCAATCGACATCAATACCTCAACCTTGTAGAATCAGTGTGAATGACTTGTAATGATGGCAGGGTGTCACCACAGCACATTTTGAAAATGCACTGTGAGAAGGAAATGTATAAACAAACTCCTTTACAGACAAGCTAACCTTGTACTTATTTATGGAGGCTTAGGAAACACTCCCACATTAAACGTATCGCATGAGAAGAGGCTGTAGGTAACAGGCTCAATGGTCCTATAGAGTTAGGCTGTACTCCCTGACTGGGATTAAGCAGCTGTGTATCAGACTGGAACTAAACAGAAGCTAGTTTTTGTTTTGTTTTTGTTTAACGTATGCAATTTTCCACACAGTAATCCACTGACTCATTGATTTATTATCTCCAGGTGCTTGTTGTTGATGTAGGGGTCCTCCGCAGGATTCCTTTTTTTACATTTAAATGTATTTTGATGATATTTTATTAACTTTGATCACATTATTTGTTTTGAAAATACAAGTCTCGGTCAGTGGACACGATTTCTGGAATGAACTTCAGAAATATTGTTCTCTCACAATGACCATAATTTTGGCCCCCCTTGGAGCAGCAGGCTGTTATACTGCCCATTAATGTTTAATATTTTACCTCCATGAACTCATAACTTCAATTTTCATTAAAACTAAATATTACCAGAACTTTTCTATCCATTAGTCAAACTGTTACGGGAAGTTGCATGCTGTTGGTTCCTCCTGTGCCTCTAATGATCCGAGGAATTTGAGTAAAAAAAAAAACACAAAACTGCAGCTGCATGTGCTCAAAATGTCTTTTGTGATATTTTAATGGTCTCCAAGGTACTTGATGTGTTCTCCACAATGAGCATACAGTTATGTGATTCTATTCGTCATTGAGTAGGAGCCCTTTCCCAAAAAAAGGTCAGCTTGAGTTAGAGAAAAATGTCTGATTGGTGAGGTCTTTGTAAAATAATGCTATTTTGTAACACTTCAACTTTTTCAAACAAACCCAAGATGCTTTTTCCTGAGGGATGGATAAAGGTTCAATTGAAAAACCCTTGACTTAAAAATGCTCTCATTATTAATCCACATAACATGACTGTTCAGGGAGGTGTAAAATCAACAGTTAATGTCTCTAGCCTCAGCCCCAAAGGAATATAAAAGGATTATTGTCTATAACCCCCCCCCACCCGAAAAAAAAAAAATGATAAGAATTAGTTTTGCTCCCTGCCAAGCCCACACATCACTTTTCAACACTTTTCTGCAGTAGCACGTTGGTCTCCAGTTAGCAGGACAAACTGTTGGAGCATATACATCTTAAAGTTCTAAAAATACAAAACTGTGTACATGAAAGAGAGCTCACCTACTTGTGCAACAACATATTAAAAACAAAAAGCTAATTGCAAGCCCAAAACAAGGCAACTCAAGAAGAAAGAGGCATTTAGCAAGGCAGTGTTTTAGGGAAGTAATTGTTTTCTTTTACATGAAAGGGTCTATATATCTCAGAGCTGAACAGTTAAGTTAATCAAGAAAGGAGTAAAAAATAATGACAAATGGATTTTTCTGTCTATTTGAAAAGAGAGAATACATGAACACGGGTAAATTCCACAAAACAATTGACCTTATGCCTACAAAATTTCTTAAAAACAAATTGCATTTAACTAGGACTAGTACTGATGGAATTGTGACTGAATTTGACTTTCTGCCCAAATTCCACATTTTGTCAAAGATGTTTGGTGACTCCATGTGGATATCAGATGTCATTTTGTTCAAAGAAGTGTCCAGGGATTGCTTGAGCTTGAAATACACTCCAGTGAGTTATTACTTCCATGTACAAGTATTCCAGTGATTCTGATATTAGTTACAGATACTGCATCCTGAACATTGAGACTGGTGAGTCAGGCTGGGTTTTATGTTTGTCAAAATACTTTACTGTCGACTTCTGCAGGTGGATGTCACGTTACAGGAGAATGCAGTGATTCGTGGGTGGATAGAAGGAACCTGTCTTTTGTTAGCCTCAAGATATTATTTAATCCACATGTGCATTTATGGCTTGTTTCATAATTCTTTACGCTGGAGCCAAATAAATGATAGCTAGGTCGAGTAACATAAAACATGCTGACAGTTTCTCACAGGGGAATAATACTGATTCCATCTCACAGATGTTGATATCAAGGAGACCTTGATCCATTCAGTGTACAAACAAGTAAGAAGCTTTAGCATTTGTGACAAGGTGACTGTAACAGTGAAGCTCATTATATTTGCATCACAAACTAGACACAGAGTCCATCTTTGAAAGATGGACTCGGATGACAGATTTCATTTCATGTTTTTATCTTGGTGCAATAATACAACAATAAAACAATTATGCAATGGCGTAACGGGACAGACTATCTCTTGGATAAAGCAATTGGGACTGGTAAAGCTTTTATTATGAAGCAGCTGCAGCCTTGTCACAATGCTGCATCAGACAATGATTGCGAAACATGATCTCTGTGAAAGCTGGGTTAAAGTTAATACTTATGTCATTTAAATGTATGGGGGAAAGTATGTATATACTTGTTCAGATTATTTTACTTTAAAAAACAGACTCTCATTTTAATACAGCTGGCAATAAAAGAAACAAAACCCCAAATGGCAACTGTCTTCTTTTTCAAGTGAAAAACAAAAGCCAAAGAAAATGGGCCAAACAGATGAAGAAAGAGTATTCCAGATCTCAGTACCTCTAAGAAATACTTAGTAGTACTATGAAATCATGGTTTTCATTATTCAGATAAAGACATTTATGTGAAATCAAAATATATCCTTGCCCGTGCTTTTATTGCAGTGTAAGCCTTTTAATAGTTTAAGTCACTTAAGGTGAAGTTTTTGAAAGCACATTTGCAAATGTTCCTTAAAGCAGTGGTCCCCACCCATCAGGCTGTGGACTGGTATCAGACTACAGATCATTTGTTACCAGGCCACAGAGACATAAGTGAAACAGATTTTATTACCTTGTTTTTTAGTAATGGATATATTTACTGGAGGGCAGTCACAATACAAGAAAGTGTCAAACTTTCTGATGTGGACGGAGCCAACTTTCTGGTGGTCAGAGCTGAGAAAAGTTGTCAAAACATCAGTTGAGTTCACTCGCTGTATATCTGGCTCATTGGCTTCCATTCCAGATCAGTGTTAAGATTCATCCCTCTAGTGTCCTCATCCTGATCAGTGGTCCAGCTTATTAACGGCCGAGTCAAAGGTAATTTGTGTCAAAGATCAGCTCATTTGCATCACGAACATCGATGAGCCAGATAATCAGGCACTAGGATCAGATCACCAATGCCCAAGTCCAGCTTATTAGTAGCCAAGACCAGGTTGTCAGTTTACAGGTTCAGATGATCAGTATCTGAGACCAAATCATTAATATTTGAGTCGGATCATAAATGTCTGGTCCAGATCATCAGTATCTCAATCACGGTTATCAGTGACTGGGTCTAGATCTTGAGAGTCCGAGTTTAGCTCATTAGTGTTCAGGTCTAGATCAAAAGGGTCTAGATTTCGATCATCAGGTCCAAAAGACTAAGGCAAAAATCAATTTATCATTGTGGGTTAAGACCATCGGTATCCAGGTCAAGATCATCAGTGTAAGGGTGTCAGTGTCTGTGTCCACATCAGCAATGTCCAGGTTCAGATCATCAGTCTGCAATTTCAGATTATCAGTTTCCAGTCCAAGATATTCATCATTAAGATTCAACTCTTCAGTTTCTTGGTCCAGATCACAAGTGGGCAACACTAGATTATCTGTGGCCAGGTCTACATCATCAATGTCAAAGTCAAGACAACTAGGTCAAGATAAAAGTTGTGTCCAACTCAATATCATTACATTCATGGTACAGATCATCAGCTTAGAGGTTCAGATCATAAAGTAGCCGGGTCAAAATCATCAGTGTCTGTGTACAGATCCCCTGGTCCAGATCATCACTTTCTGGATGAAGATCATCAGTGCAACTCTATGACTTATCAGTGTCCAGATCCAGGTCACCAGGGTCTGGTGAAAACATCAGTGGTTGATGTCCATGTCCAGGTAATTGATTTTCAGGTTCAGCTCTCTAGTGTCCATGACCAGATCAACATCTAGGTCCAGATGACCAGAGTCTGGGATCAGCCTGCTTGGATCTAATATGGTATATAAAGCATATTTTATAGGGTCATAATTGGGCAGGTCTAGATCACCATTTTGCAGGTCCAGGTTATTCTTGTCCAGGTCTTTATTATCCGTGTCTAGATACAGGTCAACAGTGTCTGAGTCCAGGACTTCAGTGTCCAAGTCCAGATCATCAAAAGACATCACAACCTGTCACCCTCATTCCCACCAAAAAGAGGGTGTCTAAACTTCATAAGAGAGGTTCCCCATGCTGTTTGCTGCTTTACTATGTCTTCAAATTAACAATGATGCCAGATGGAGTCTGATTGTGAAAGATTTTACCTTTTATATTCTTTAAAAATATATTCTTTAAATAAAGATTCACTAAAAGGAAGTTTCTCCTGGCTGACTTAAAAAAGCTAATTATCAACAAGTTATCTACCTCATCATCTCATAAGACTCCAAATGCAGTTTTCATGTACATGTAGAAGGAATATGAATTGTGTAACATGGTTTTATGTAAGTGCATTTACAGCTGAAAGACTTGTATGAGTTTAAGGAAGGATTCAATCTGTTTTTAATTGTCCTTAGTCAATCATATCTGCAGCAGAAGAACTCTCTGGCTTGTAGGGTGTGTATTGTCTGTACATGTTGCGTGTGGATGCAGCTGTGTGAGAGTGAACTGTCATCAGGATTCAACATTAAGTCTAAAGAGTCGACATGTTCCTGGCACTGATGTTGTTTTCTCAGTTGTGTAAAAGTTTTGCCTTTAGTGGCATCATGTATACCACATATTCACAATAGAATAAATCTGCTTTAGGTCACAAGAGATGGTGAGCATGACTGAGCATTACCTGAGCAGGAAAGACATTTGAAGTTGAGTCACTGAAGCGAGCTCAAGTCTGAGTGACATTTACAGGCCGAGTGTTTCCTCACCTTGGATGACCGTAAAAGCCAGATTCATCCGAGATGACAAAGTATCAATCACTAACCCTTCTTGCTTGGATAAACTTTGATCAAGAATCGTATGTCACCAAAAAGAAAGTGATGAAAGCGCCAGTCTTTGTATATCTGCAGTAAAAACGCTTTCCTTGAGTGACAAACATCTTACCTCGCCAAGCATGTGCGAATAAAGCTTCGAACACAGATGGTGAATATTAAGCCATATCAGATTCAAAAAATATTGAAGACCATCAACCTAAGGACAGATATTACCATTTTGAGCAGTTTTATTCTCTGAATGCACTCACTAGATGATTCAGCCAGATCTCAGGACTGCACACCTGCTGTATGAAGTAACGATTTCACACTGGAGAGTCCATTGACACAAGATCTAATAAAAACTCGATCAAACTCGACTTCAGAAGGAAAACTAATAAAGAGGATAATCAATTTTGTCAGCTGACTGTCCTTATATGCTCTCTGTCATGCAGCTTGAAAGAAAACTGAAGTAAGAATATAGACTAAAACATGGCATAGAAGACAGATAAGAGAGGTTTATGTTCACTGATTTATTAATAAGTGATAAAAGTGCCTGATAGTTTGATGATAATGGCCAATCTACACCTAACCTGAGGAAGAGAAATGTCAAGCATGTTTTATATGAGATCAGTGAATCTTGAGATACTTTGTTTTCAGAGAAAAATATATTTACAATGTTGGTAAAGTAAGGAAGAAAAGTGAAATGTCTTCTAAGATAAGATTTTATAGCAGTGTCTTTGCATATTTAAAGTGGTAATGAGGTAAACAGCAGGAGAGGAAACCCCATATATTGAGTCAAGGCATTGAAAGTGGTGGTAGTGAAGGGAGAGTGTAGGATGACACATGGCTCATCTTATGCTGGGCTTGTTACCTTCAAAAGTAGAACCTAGACCCTGAAAATCTGGATGACCCTCCAGACCCTCTTGAGACTGCCAGGGTGTGACGAAAGCAGAGCAGGTTTGCATTGATCATTGCTGAGGCCACACTAACTTCAGAACAGCGGATAACAGATTTTAAGTATCACCACAGTCAGACGATTGGCCCAAAGAGATGTGTCTTCATCTGTTTGGTTTGGCACTTATTCAGGGGATCTGCAATGTGGAAAGAACTAACGAGTAAGAGAGAGTAATTAGCCTGAATGAGTATGTAACAGCCTCCTTAACTGGAATTGTGCTTGGCTTCACTGAAATAATTGTACTGACACCACATACTTCAAAATTATTTGGACAAATAATTGATTGTGACAAGAGTCATATCAGGTTGCAACCCTCACAATGTTGGGGGCTTCCTAGTTTGACACAAAACCTGATTTAACAGGATCTAGCTTAAAGCCAGCTTTAGGATCGAGTCACACAGAGAGCTGCTGAAAGAAAAGCATCACAGCAAAAAAGTCTTTTCCACTTTTTCAGCTCTGGACGTGTAGTCGCTTTTGTTAATGAAGCTTTTGGCAGAGGCAACCGATCAAATCCAGCAAAAGGAGAGTCTTGATACAATATTTACTATGTAGCCTCTTTTCTGTTTTGTTGCCAGGGAAATATCGCATTTGCTGTTTTTATGTAACAGGAGCTTCTACACACAAACACACACACACACACACACGAAAACACTGCTGCAGTAATCAACCTCATGACTTCTCTTCTGCACTGTTTCCTTTCTTTTTTAGTAAAATGATTCCGAAACTTCTTTTCATGACATTTTTCCCCAGTCCTCTTGGACCAAAGCTACATTCAGAGCTCTACATTCACTAAAATCTATTTTCCTTTATAATTTTGTCTGGTTGGTCTTTTGCACGTATAGTCTGCTCCACAAGCACCCCCAGTTTATAACCCTAGATAAGCTCAGGTGTTTTGGAGTGGCTGGGCCTAACCTGACACTTTGTGTGTGATAAAGCTATTAGGTAGGTCAGTGATTATGGTTGATTCTGTCCCTGAGACTTCTCTTACTGCTATGATATAGATGCATGAACTACTGAGTTGGCAAACCAATGCTTTGTGGGACCAGGTTATTAAATGCATAATGATATGCTCATAAATATTAACTTGTTTCATGACTCAAGCCTCAGGCGACAAAGTTTTTATCTGTCAAGGTTTCATTTTCGACCCTGCAGGTTATCAGGACTCATCTTAAAACATGGTTTTGAATTCATTGTAGGATCACACAGTGGTTTGATATGACCTGCTAACATAACCTTATTCTGAGAAAGAAAATGTGCCATTTACAGGTTTGACTAAGATATACAGAGCACAGCAAATTTATTTCTCCATCTCTGTGGTATGTGTTGTACAAAGAAGTCTCTCTAAAAGTTACATAATCTGTCATGCCCTGACAAGTCGCCAGGAACAGCTGCCAAAAGAATAGAAAAGAGCCTAATAAATAACAGCTTTTTTTTACAAATCATGTTTACTTTTTGGCCTTACTTGCTAATAACATTATCTGGCTTCTTATGAAGTGTATTTTGTATTTCCTTAACTGCATCTCATCCAGATTTTCTTAAATTGGGCATTCAAATATCAGTTTAATTTCTGACATTTATTAATCGATTAAAACACTTATGTTATTATTAATATTAAAGCCATTCTTTTGGAGATGTCTCATCTTGCATCCAAAAGATTTTGACTTTAAATTTTATTTGACTGTTTCCACACATGAATATCAAGACGTTGCGTAACATTTTGGCTTCTAAAAGGATGCATGAGAAGCAGATTACTGTTCCATCCCCTGGATGAACTTCTTTTTTTTTTTTTTTAAAAAAAAGCAGCATGCACAGAGCAGTTTTAATTAAAACCTGTCCACCTTTGTCTCTACCACTGTCTGTATGTCAGAATAGATTTACTTTAGAGCATGCATTCACATACAGGTATTACAGAACACATCTGCAGGAGTGAACTAGGGTGGAAGCAAGAGAAAAATGTCAAGAATAGTTAATACAAGTATGTATATGATAATAAATAAACACAGGATGAAAAGAATAACGGGAAGGCAGTTTTATGCCTCTGACACCAGGTTTACACCCAACGCAACACCCAAGTAGCGTCGCCTGTCCATAAATACCTCATTTTGGTCACTGCCACTGTTGCTCAGTGACGTCACATCCACACAAGTTTCATCACAATCATATAATGTCATATAATAGGATGTATTAGCTGACATTATTCCAACTATATCCTTTTCATTCACCTACCAACCACAAAACACTGTGGCTGATGGCACTGCAGCAGCATTGTCTGTAAGTTTTCTGTGGTCCTGTCTAGACGGAACTAATGTACTCCCTAACTTAATTTTCCCACATGGACATGGATTGTCACTCTGTGAACTGGAATAAAAACAATCGGTTAGATGACTAGAAGTCTAACTTTGAGAAGACACTAGTGCAAAGTTTAATGAAGATCCCTATAAGTATTCAGGCCATGCAATTCACAAACAATATATGGCCATTTGATAACTTGACCTTGACCTTACTTCTGTAACATGCAAATATACTTCATCCCTGCATCTTAGTCCACAATAGTGCAAAGTTTGTTAAAAATCTATTTAACTATTCTAAATCTGTTGCATAAACAACCAGAAGATGATTACAAAGCTATTTATGAACTGAAGTCAAAGATCAGGGTAAGTTAACAAATGAAGTGGTTTTCTTACATAAGGCAGATACTTTCTGACCGAAAATCCCACAAATGACAGTTGTGTGCTCATCCTTACAGAAAGTGAACAGGCTAGAACAGTGGTTTTAAAATCACCTTTTAAATCAAACGAAAATTAGTAACACAGCACTCTGTGAAGATGATCAGACAGATGCTGGTTGGAGATGGTTCAGAGCAGAAATGTTTTGCAAACTCAAGTGAAATTGGAGTCTGTTGTTGGTGATATCAGTGGTCTTGTAAATGACTTGGTAATAGACTGGGAGATCACTGCTGAGTACAGTGTGGAAAATCTAAAACCTAATGGAAAAGCAATTGGACTCTGCCAGATGTTTCCTTAACTCTCATACAAGCTGTAATGGATAAAATATTGTCAGCTTTGCCTTTAACTGCAGAATGTATTTAACCTTTTTGTAGCTAGATGAGCATTTTGAAAAAAAAAAAGGTTCCTTTCTACTCTCTGCATCTAAACCAAAAGTGTTTTCAGAAATTGGAATAAACTGAAAATATAATTGTTGAAAAATCAACTAGCACAAAAAATTTGGTATTTTGGAGATTTGATAGAAAGACAAGAGAACAAACAGCCAATCATTAATATAATCTGCAGCACTGTAAATTGTCAATAGACTTTAGCTTAATGTAGAACTTTTCTGGCAGAGTTATGCAGCGTTTGTTCGTCAGTAAATGTGTTAGTCTGTATAAAACATAGGACATTTAAACTCATGGCACTGGTGCATCTCAGCCTGGATTCAGCCCTTTTCAAAATACTGCGGTGTGAACATGAAACCACACAAGAGATATATGTAAATGTTCAGCTTTTTTCACTAGAATCAAAAACTAGCAAATGAGATGTAGGTGTGAAAACCACCCAAGACTCTGTATAAACCAATCCCTTTCCAGCACATTAAGATGTCTCTGATGGATCAATCCTGCAGTTTGGGTTCATATGTCTTGAAGACAAAATAACACCCGCTGTAGAAGATCAGAATCAATCCCCCAACCTCCTATCTGAAATGTCTAACCCACAGCCCCCTCAGTACATCACTTATTTAAGCATTTTTTATTGCAACATGACCCTCTGCATGCAGGACTACTATGCTGCAAATGCACTAACCTCAAATTAAGATTTCTTGGGTTGTATTTGCCCCTGTTTAATTTGTTAGAACAAGTTCAAGTTTTTCTTTAATCAAGATGACAGAATAATATCATATGAAAAGTTTCATGAACTGACAAGAAACTGAATTCAACAGTTGTTCCTGAGTAGGACATGCACTCAGTCAGACGCGCTACATGCTCAATCAGGGATAAAATGATCTTATCGGCAAGGAAGCTGCTGACATCACTTCACTTGTTGGAACAACCACAATTTGCAAATGCGAATATTTAATTTAAGCCATAAGGATTTAAAGCCTGTCACAGACATCTCTAGTTTTCTCTTTCCTGTCTGATAAAACAATGAAAGGGAAGTTTTAATTTCAGTATCTGTTGTTTTATTGTTAGGCAAAGGAAGATGATTGCCCTGAGCCTCATGTGCACCAAAGAAATGTGTCTAAAGTTGTTTTCAAATGATTTAGACATATTATTTGAGTTTAAGCTAGGGAAACCCGAGTGAACAGACTAAAAAAATCTTTAAAATGTCAACAGGTGATATGTAAAATGCGGTATTGGGTCAATATAAAGTGTTGGGCTGGCTTTTGTGATGGTGTGTTTTGTAGAGTATTTCTTAATGGTAATATCCCAATATATCATGATCCATCACATCATCACCACTGTATCACAAGATGGACTGTATCAACACGTCCTTGCTGATACACACACCAAGTGAGCAATTTGCATTATTCATGGTAAAACAAACAACAATCTTCATGCTGTGCATTTTTTTAAAAAATAGCCAAGGTCAGAGATCTTACGTTATCCAGTTGTCTGCCTGACCATCCATCTGTCCATACAGGTTGATACTTGTGAGCCTGATATCTTTAAAAAAAAAACTATTATATTTGAGTATTGAATTTTAGAAGTCACTAAGGTCAATGTTAAATTCATGGAGCCTCATGTTTGACCTTTGCTTTACGAAAGAGGATTTGTTGTCAAACTTTGCAAAACTGTCCACTTAAATGTAAAAAACCTGATTATATATAGAAGGTCAGGATCATGGGGTCTTCAGCCATCCCTCTACATTTGAATGCAATATATGAAGAAATCCTTGAGGTCAAACTTAGCACTCTCCCTGACTGAAAGCTGAACTGTTAACTAAAGCCATACAAAAATAACAAAAAAGTGAAAAATAAAAAGTACAAAGCGGCATCTTTAAACTTTGCACTCTGACTCAAAGAGGAAATGAAAAAAAATTGAATGGTCATGGTAAAAAAAAAAAAAAAAAAGACCTCTTCATCAACCCTTTCTTGTTAAATGAATCCCTCAAAGATTTTTGGGGGATTTCTGTCAAACTTTGCTCCAATATCTTCTGTGTCTTAACAATAAAGTGACCACATTTTAAGGTGAAAGGCTAAAGGTCAAGGCCACAGGGCCTCTTGTTCTTCAGTTGTTTATAACATTTTTTAATGAATTACATTCCACAAAATACACTCTTGACCCTTAAATCTACGTTTACTGTTTGGTGTACCTCTCAGAAGTGTAAAACTACCAGGTGGTTATTGTTGCCTGGCTGTTGATATTTGGATGCAATTAGTTTTGGGGGGGCTTTTCTAAGAAAGCATGATTACAATGAGGTATTATATATTCATGATTTAAAGTATTATGGGTAAGGCCTGTAGTTCTCTGAGAAAAGAGTCTTGAAAATATTTAGTTCACTTGTTTTGACTGCTTGAAGTGAAATAGTGAAGGTCCTGACCTTGGTCTTGCCTAGGGCCTCAGAACAAGTAACGCCACCCGTGTAATTTAGCCAGTGGCTGGATAAGACAGCTGCCAGACTCAATAAAACCTGCTGTTGCACACAGTAAATTGTTTTAAACCTAAAAAAACAAATGACGAAAAGAAGTGCTTTTTACATTGTGCTGCTTGTACTTTTGTTGCAAGAGTTTGCTTTTGAATCTTGGCAGCGGCTCTGCTTTTCATCCATTTTAGTTCATCCAAGAAGCCATAAACTGCTGAAGTGTTTGCACATGAGCCAAATAGCAGACGAGCTGGGCCTGACCCAAAAAGTCTGAGCACAACAGCTCACACAGGATCCCTGCAACCCCAGGGCAAATATTTCAAACCACTGCAAAGTTACAAAACACTGAATTCAGTATGTTTTACATTCAACATATTTATTGTCATTTACTTCACAATACCTACTGGAAATAATATCTTGATTACTATTGTTGATTACCATACATATAGTCTTTTTAATAAAGCCAATCAAAGCTGTTGGTGGCTTCATTTCAAACCAACATAGAATTTAACAAAAGGATAAAGCTATCCAAAATTGTAGAAAAGTTTCTCTTTCTGTGCCTTCAACGCATTGCTTTTTATCCATCTTGTTTGGTCTGCTTGTGTCTTTTTCTGCAACAACTCAAAGAATTTATCAGGATATGGCACAGATATCCACCCTGATTAAGGGGTGTACCGATTTAATTTGAATGTTATAGGTCACGGAAATGTGGCATACTTAATGCTTCAAGGGATTTTCTTCAAACTTGGCAGAAATGTCCACTCATTGCATCTCATGTTCAGCCTTTCCTTTTGCATACACTTTTATAAAATGTTCCGGTAAAATGTAGCAAACCTCTGTACACCCATCTGCTCTGACTAAAAGACAATCTATTTAATGTTGGAGGTTAAAAGTCAAAGTCATTAGTTTCTGTGTCTGAATCCTGGATTTGTTGATGTGACATTTGAATAGAGCGTTCAAGGATTTTCTTCAAAAACTGATAAAAATGTCTACTTTGGGCTCTAATTTTGTAGACCAGGTGCAGGCGCGGCACACCTGCTTTGTGACATGCCTGCGCTGCATCAACGGGGTGTGTCCAGGGCAGTTTGCAATTTTTGTGGAGGGCACAGTGTGGTGCAGCCAGGTGCACCTCAAGTCTCTGTCCCTCCCACTGGTGCAAGGGAGGAGAGAAGGCGTGAGTGGATTAAACACAGCAGAGTGTAATCATCACCAATCAAATAAGCGCCTCTCCTTGCTTTTAAATGCACTGCGGGCAAGGCACAGTGACAATTTCAATCTCCCCTCCACTGACTTCAGCCTCGGCAGGCTGGCCTATACAGCCGTCCTCCCCTGGTGTGAATCCCCACCCAGGGTTGGGGCCCCTCTCAGAGTCCCTCCTTCCTTCTCCAACCAACAGTCCAAAGCGAGTGAGGAGGAAGAGGAAGGAGGCTCGTTGAAATACAACTTATTTTTCTCATGTACTGACTGGATACCTGCTTCTGAGGATTTGGTGATGTGTGCGTACTGTGCGCCTGTCAGACAAATTGCTACTGCGTTGTGCACTTTGCCTGCAACGGGAATAGACTAGGTTGGAGCTGGCGAGCTTTCAGCGCACCTTCCATGCAGTTTTTTGGCATGAAACTGTCACTGCACTGACCTGAATCTGTCAACGCCACCACCTGGTTCGCCACCACAACCATCTCGGTGCAGCCTGTCTACCAAATTGTCTGTACCGGATGAAATTACCACTGGGCCTTTTAGGCCCTCTGACTCAACATGATCTGTTCTGATTTACATCTGTACTTCTATAGATAAATTAATCAGATCTTGGGTCATAGGTCAAGGTGATGGGAACACATAATCATCTTTGGGTTGTAATTTAACTTTCCAAGGAATGCATTCAGGGACTTCCCCAGACTTTTCACTGATGTCCCAGATTGCTCACAAACAAGATGATCAGATTCTGGGTTTAATAAATTAAGCTCTAAGGATCTTATGTCCATCCCTTGCTTATGAAGGTGGTATTTCAAGAAAACTGTGAGATATTTTCCTCAAACTTTGATCAAATGTTGACTTTGACTCAAATGGTGAATGATTTAGACTGGCCTTCAAAGGTTAAAGTCAATGAACCTCATGTTTTTTACTGGATCAGAAGGATTTTATGAATCACAAGACCAAAAAACTCATCCCAGACTTTCTTCTCTATCTATCACTGCCTGGTAGTTGTTAACCCTCCAGTGACATTAAATCACCAGGCAGTAGTTCTAGTTTGATCCATGCTGCTTGATTTTTCCAGATGTGAAGAGCCAAACTCAAACAGAGAAATGACTGCATAACTGGCAGAAGGACTCAGACACTGAACTATCAGATTAAACAACTGTGTGCATAACAAAGACCACAGACATGTTATCATCAAAAAATATTAATTACTGTTGACGCTTTCAGAGGAATTGCTGACAACTTAAAAGTCTAAGAAACTCCATTGTATAATCTGTTGAGAGGCGCTTGCCAAACTGATGCTTTTATATCAGAGAATGCTCTTTATTGGAAATGGTTGAAAATAGAAAGGGAAAGCCTGCAGTTTCATACAATGTTTGTAATGATACGAACAAAGACAAACATGAAAACAGGAAGACATCCCGACATGAAAAATAAAAGACTTTATTCAATAAGGTCCAAAACAAATTTATTTTTTATTATTTATCATGCTGAGATTCATAAATCAACAGAACCAGCTTGTAAAAGTTCACTGTTCAAACCTTCACCTCTAACAAAGACATAGTGAAGTAAAGAAACATTTTATTGAAGCATTAATGGTTTGGATTAAAAGATTTTATTACAACCCTGACTCAGTCCATATCTTTAAAATTGTGTCAAAATGTCTATTTAAACATTGTTAACCATTTCTGAACTTAAATCCTGTTTAAAAATTGCACACTTACAGTCACAGAACATATACATTCAAAGCACCATTAAATCTTTTAAAAGAAAAAAAGTTGATTTTTTGTCAGTTATACCCTTTACAGGATATTTAAGAAGAACTGACATTTAGGTGTATCCCCTGTAAGATAAACACTTTAAATCCCTGGATTTGGTGTCTTTCGCTGCTGTTACGTTGATCTTTTTCAACCGTCTGTGCTTACTGTCCTCCTCTCCTTCTGTTGCCAGCTGTTAAAAAGGATAGAGAACAATAAAACAATTAGTAATCTCGTATGGAAACAGTCATTATGTGAATACGCGCTGCATTATGTTTGCCATCTTGGTTCTGCTCCATCGCTAGCCTCAAAACACCAAGCTCAGCACAGCAGAGACAAATGGTGTGTTTTCACCACGTGGTCCAGTCCAGTTCAGTAAGAATTAGGTTGAATTATTACTTATCACAGAATTATGTTTCTACAGTCAAAAGCTGGTACTTTTGCCAAATCAACCAATCTGGAACCTTCCATCTTCAATGAAACACTTGTGCAAGGGTGCCAAGGGTACCTATTCAACCCAGATCAATCTTTATTGATCCTGAATTTACCAAGCCAGACCAGACCACCTCGTGAAAACACATCCTTACAGACCTGGTAAGTGGTTGTTGAAGTCGTGGGTTGGCTTATGACCCACTATACAATACAAAAACAGCAGCTGTAGCAGCAGTTGCACAAAGCCTCATTGTGGCTTTTGTTTTAGCTTTATGAAAGCAAGCATGGCAGCAAAAGACTGAGCGGGGCACAATAAGCTTAAAGGAATAGTTCAACAGTTTGACAAATTTGATTTATATTATTGACTTTTCTGCACAGTAAATAATGCACATTTGGCTACCTGTTAGCTTAAAGTAGTGGGGGACATTGGAAAATAGCTTTCTTGTTCTGAAGGAAACTGCCAGAGCAGGGCAGATTTACTTCACCCATGCATCATGATTCATTCATCTTCTGTTTTTTCCTTTAAATTTTACTCTTCATACTGACATTACTTTGAATTAAAATATATAGAAACCTTAAACTTCATTAAGTCTGTTTTTTATGTCATTTTCATAACTAAATATACTCATCTCCTACAAATTAAGATGGATTATGTACAAGCTGAGCACGAGCATGACACCCCTTTGTTTGTAGGAAAAAAATGGCTGTATCCCTGAAGATGGTCTAAAACTCACAACTGATCATCACCAGCTAAGCTTCAAAAGTGAAAGTGACTCCATTAAGTTGCTGAAAGGGACTATTCAGATAAAAAGATACAGAGGAAAGTTTGATTCTTTATTTTCAGTCACAGAGCAGTTTAAGATCATAACTAACTTTCACTCTGATACTTTTGTAAAAATGTATCTGGCAGTACAATGTGCTGTGCAACCTAGTTTTCTGGGGCTTAAAAACAGGTGTTTGGGTATGTTTCTTTGTTGTTGTTGTACCATACATTGTAGACTTTTTATTTGTTCTTGTCTGCTGTCTGCCGTGGTGTGGAGTATCAAAACTGAATACTTTTCCTCTTTCATCTGTAAGTTGGCTGGTGAGTGTGATGCATGAGTATTTCGGAAGTTTGCCTGCTGTCACAAATCCAGTGGTTCAGTGACATGTCTGCAATGATGCATGTGTATTGAACTAATATTTAGTGTATTTTCCGACTTTTAATGGACTTTTAAAACTAATTTCACAGGGAATTTTTTATTAATCTTGAATAAACTCTAAGTTTTTATCAAACATACCCATCTTTACCTTGCATAAGAAAATCAAACTCCCAGTAACTCCAAAAATGACAGACCCTCTATGTTTACTGTATCTGCAAATGTTTACAGGGACTTCAATGTCAGATGATTTGGTGGCCAGGCACAGAGACCCTGACAAAGAGGGATTTGAGAAAGTGAATGCACCTTTTCATAGTGTTTTGGCACACAATTCCAATTTTTTATTATAGTTATTCATGTTTTAAAAAGTTAATATGTGCAGCCAAGAGGAGTCGGAAGGGAATATTTAGACACTGTTTGATGCAGCCAGGTGAGCTGTTTCTGCCTGCTTCCTGTGCTCAGGGAACCTACACTGCACAACTGATGCACTGTGCAGACAAAGCAGTGGTTTCAGTCTTTTTCATACGTGAAACTATTCCTTTAAGTATTTTGCCATGATTAAGGGGTGTCACATGTATATGTTGCAGATAGAAGAGTATGCCACATGGACATGACAGTGGACTTTGACATGACAGCCAGCTGGTACACTGCGCTGCTTCAAAAGCAGGACTTTTTATGGTCTGGATGTTTTAATTTTACCTAGAACTCTTCTTGAAGGGGTTCTCCTTGAACTACCTTCTACAAAGGCAAACAAACAATTAAGTCACAAACTGATGTTTATGAATGATTTTTATCTCAGTCACTGAAACTTAAAAAACTCACCCTGGATGATTTTGGTCAGTCTCTCAGTATCAAGACCAGCTCCCCCTTCAATGGTGGTAAACCCTGAGACGTCAGTGCCTGAAAAAGATACTTTTTTTTTTAGATATCTTCAACTTACTCCATGGAAAAAAATTGTCTCTATGATAACAGACTAGACTTTACCTTAAAAAAAAACAAAAAACAATGTACCTAAATTTGCTTGAACAGCCAAATATTGAAGCTGCTTTACATCACACCTGACATTCATTGAGTAACTGATCTCTAATGACTATAGATACAAATCTTGCATAACAGAAGCTATTACTGAATGCTCAGAATAACTAAAATCATCCTCAAATTCTGCAATCACTTTCCAAAGTACTTTACCAACCTTCCAGGGCGATATTACTGGTGCCAGAGCTGACTGAGTACTGTGGATCTGTAGAGGCATATGGAAATTAATATTAACAAATATTCTGAAATGAAAAAAAAAGTTAATAAAATTACAACCAAAAACAGTAATAATTTACTTGTAACAACTCTTGTGACTTTGGTGCCAACAGACTCCCCTGCAATGACCCGGGTGACCTTCGTAACAGAGGGTTGGCTCTCAATCCTTCTGGTTACTTTGGTGATGGAGGGCTCTGCTGAGATGACCCGGGTCACTTTGGTTATTTCAGGCCCTACAAAAAAAAGAAACTTTCTTCATTAAAATGACACCGCAGCATCACAGCATGGCCCTTCAATACAGAGAATTTTCCATTTGTATGCAGGAGTCATAACAAATGGACCTTTCACTGGATCTGAAAGGTTGCTTTAAGGACAAAATGTGATTCATAATCAAAATACCTCTAAATGGGTTTGCACCAAAGTAACTGTACTGTTGTTTTATAGCACAGACTGTTGTATTGTTAATTTATTTTTTTGTCATTTTAACTTAGAATACAAAAGTTACTGCACCCCTTTTGTTGCTGAATTGTTAAACAATTTCCCAGTCCTAGAAAAAAGTAATCTCTAACGTAGTTTGTAAGTTTTGGCCGGACATTGCATTCACATGAGAAAACAGAACTCTTTTATTCTCTTAAAAAGTAGTTATTTCAGGATTTCAAACTACATTTAAAAGCTTTTATCTGAATTAGGAGGATAAAACTTTAATTATGAAATGTTTCAATAAAAGATTAAATATCTTCTCTGCTTCTTTAAATTAATGAGATATTTATGATTATATCATAAGAAACATTTGTGTCCAAACATCTTCAAATTCTAACTGTTCATTTATAAAGGTGCAGGCTAATCTCAATCACAGTGATGATTCTTAAAGCTTAGAGTACTTATTCAAGTCTCCTTTGATGATGGCATTATAATATTTCTGCTTCAGAAGAAAATAATATTCAGCCTTTTCAGCACCACAGCAACAGTTTTTACCACCTCATTATTCTGGTATAATTGTCTTTTTCATTTTGATGAGTGTTTTAAATCTTATTACCTGAGGCACACCTGAACTTAAGCCAGAATCTCAGGGCCTACCAAGTTCAAACAAAACACGCCTTTACACGTGTTAGAGTACTTTATCAGTCTCCAGTTTACATGTTTATTTTATCCACTATTTTTTTGGTAACTTTGACAATAATCTGCATAACAATTTTAATAGTTATCATCGCAATAGTCCAAGAATTAATTGAAAGCCATGTTAAAGTTAATAAACTAAAGAACACACACTCTGATTTGACAGGTCACAATGTTTAGAACAACAAAGACAAAAAGCAGTAATTTCTGTGACCCAATATGTTTATTAACAGTAAAAGATGATGCTGCCTTTAGGGTTTCCGGCGGGTTTCTTTAGTCACATGATTTGGAGTCATACATGAAATTTAAAGCACCTCTGATACTGGGAGGGTAAATTTAAACTTCTATGGTAGTTGTTATATAGCTGTAATGATTACTTGTTGTAATTTTACGAATTCCAAAAGCACATGTAGACTTGCCTCATAGCACACCAGCATTCCCTGGCATCCTAATAGGGAACCAGTGATTTAGAAAAGCCAATTAAAACTTAATATAAATGAAATGCAGTAAGGACAGCTGGACTTTTCTTGCAGATATCTGTTTTTTTTTTTTTTTTACAGAAAGGCTTCTTTAGCTCTAAACCAAAGTAAAAAAAAAAAAATCGACCTTACAGAACCTTTAGGAGTCAATGGGAAACATCTTCAAGAACTATAACTAACTAAGTTATTTGATTATTATGACCTGATGACTGGAAACCTAGACAAATTAACCTGTCCCTCCTTTTTATGTAAATGCAACTGTTTATTCTTTATTCTTTAGTGATTAGGAATCACATGATGATGATAATACTCTGTAATCATCATTACTGTACCTTGGACGACTGTGACGATCCTCTCTAATGACAACAGGAGATATAATTGTGTTAATGACAGTCAACAGTGCTTTTGTTACATTGAAAATACTGAATCTCAAAAATAAAACAAAATTTACAAATAAAACTGATAATTTGATACTCACTCAAAAATGTGAGAGGAATTTCCTGGTATCTGAATCCTGAAATGTACTGCAAGAAAACAAAGGATATCAATAACAGAACAAAAACAGTTGAAAGTATCATTCATCATGTCACATATAAAGCCCCAAATCACAAAACCTGAGGAAAACTTTCTTGATTTGGAGCAAAACAGACCAAGTGGCAAGTTCAGTCAGCACCAGCACATTACAACGCCTCTCTTCCAAACCATGACCTTTATGCTTTGCACAGATTTGTTTCAAGCAGCTTCATGTCTTGTTCTTTATGAAGACTTACATAAGTTTCATCTTGGCAATCAAAGTTGAAATCAGAAAAAAATGACATAAAAACTGCACCCTGCCCTTTAGCTCTGAAGCGTTAATAAAAAATGAGACACCTTGATCTGCATGTACGACATGAGCCTCTGCAGCAGCATGAGGAAATCTTGGCTTCCAACAGGGATATCTGCAAAGAGAGCAGCGGCTGTAAACTGCAGCTGAACCTTTAATACCTCTAATAAAAACACTGGATCTTTTGAGATTGACAAAAACAACAGAAATCTCTCCAGAACAGATGATCAGCAGATTAAAGATGATTGTGTGAAGGACATACCTCCAGGATACAGGACTTGGTTGACAAAGTGAACGACTCCATTGGTGGCCATGATGTCAGATTCGGGGACTTGGACAGTGTTCACTTTGACTGAGTCATTTTCCTGAGGGTGACAGTTAAAACAATTAAAGAAAACACAAAATAATAGGCCTGAACCAGCATGTACTTAAATATGAGGACTGAATTGCTCAACAGGAAGCCTATTTTACTGTTATCTCACTGAGGTCAGTGAGTTCAAACTCAGATTGAGATGTTATCAAACATTCAGAATTGACACAATTAAAAATTTACTGAAGGATTTGATTGTGCTGTTTTTTCCATTGACGTAAAGCTTACTGTAGCTATAAGGCCTAAACCGCTCCAGGGAATGTTTTAATAACAGAAGATTACAGATGTTAAGTGTCTCTGAAATAAATACTCACAAGCATCACTTTGAGGTTGCTGCCCTGGAGAGACTTCAGAAGATTTGTAACACCGGTCTCAAGACCACCTCCAATGAAGATGCCATTATTGATGTGGTACAGGAGGATGGTCCTGAGTGCATTCATGTCACCTGAAATCAAGAGTGGAAAGTGGAAAGGCTTATATACAAGTGATTTGTTATTTAGTACATTAGTGTGTTGATGCACCTCTTTAAGATATTTGATATCACTTAACATGAGGAAATTCTGGGGAATATATATATATATATAAAAGAAAAAAGTACTTGACAGCCAAAAAGCGATACCTGGACATTGGGGCCTGTGACAAATGACCCCCGTCATGTGGAAAGTTTACCCCCCAGTAGAAATGTGTTAGTGACATTCCAAAACAGCATATTTTTAACAATGTGTTTTGTATGAAATTATTTGGCATAAAAAGCCATAAATGTGCAAATCTCCTCAGATGCTCTAAACATACAGAAGAAGGGAACCGACGACAAAACTACACATAAATAATGTAGAGGAAATAATGTAGATTTTTTTAATAACTATTGAAAAATAGTCATCTATATAATTTGCACTATGAGGGGCATATACCAGAGAAAGAGTATGCATTGCCCTTTATTGGAAGAAGTTACCTCGATAAACCGTGTGGTTGGAGAATCATATTTTCACATTGTTTTTGCAAGGACTAGAAAGTGAGAAGCTTCTTTTTTCTTTGCAAACCTATACCAAAGTGTTTGTGTGAAAATGCCTGAATTTTGCTGCTGAATTCCCAAGATTTAAAAAGGGGTGTATCTGGATACAGTGCATGCTCTAGAAAATGCTAGTTTTCCTGTTCACGAGACTGTTTGCCTAAATTCTAAAACAAACTCACCAGCTAGTCAGACAGGTAGTCATCCATAACTGTGTATGGCTCTTAATGACATCGTTCCACATACCGTAATTTTCTCTATTATAATATAACACGCTTCCCATATTTTCATGATGTTTTTTTTTTACTTTGCTGGGGAAATACAATGAAGTTACTGTACTTGAGTACGATACTATTTTACTCTTTCACCATGCCTGTAATTCAGAATCACATCCATGCACTTAAGATTTTTTTTATTCTGTATCAACATTAACCAGAAACACCTTCAACATATGAAAAGATAAAGGGAGATTGGAAACCTACTCTTCAACAGATCCATATCATTTGAACTCAGAGCAGCGAAAGCCTTATCACTGGGGGCAAACAGAGTGTAGTCTCCATCCTGTCTGAGCAGATCGGTCAAACCAGCAGCCTCCATCAGAGACAAAAAGATCCTGCAGCGCAGAGCAGAGAACAGTATGTTGTCTGTTAGAGAAACCACGAGAAAAAACATACTGCCACAACAGCACTTTCTCAGTCCCATATGTTCCATGTGGATTTAATGGAGAGATTTAGAAAGATGTGGTTCAATATTATGCTGTATTTTAATACCACAGTCCACCCTCTGGAACATTGCTTCGTACTCACTTGAACCCTCCATTTTCACTCAGAATCTCAAACATCGTTTTTTCTGCTGGTTTCAACAAAGTCCTCATGACATGGAGGGCCCCATTGCTTCCTTCTTTACTGCCTCTGACCAGACAGGAATTCTCAATGCACACAGCCTGCAGAAATAATCCACATGTTACGGGCTGAAGATTAATGCTGCGTCTCAGAGTTATAAGAATTGATGGTAAAATGATCTAGCGCTAACGCATAAAGTGTGTGTTTCATGGCCCTTGGCCAAAGTTTTAGGGCAGGACTTCAGAGGAGCAGACTCACAGTGCGATAAATGAAAACTCGCAGAAATTTCCCTCCAATGGTCTCCAGCCGCTGGCCATTGTACAGCTGCCCAAGGACAAACTTATCCTTCAAGATGTGGTTCTCCAGGATGATCTTAAGAAACCGCTGATCCATAGACATTACTTCATCTGAGGAAACAGTAAATGTCCAAAATCATCAATAGAGATCAGAGTTAACTTAAGAAGCTATTAATATATTAATAATATAATAATGTGTATTAGTGTAGCCACATTTGAGTCATTGTTTCAGCTTGAATAGACCAACTTGGAGTAGACACCACAGTTATGTCATGGTGGTTGTTCTCGCATACTGGTGGCAAGAACAGGATAAATATAATTGTATGGAGATAAATGTGGAGTTGCAGTTTAGATTACTGATATAAGGGGATAAGTGAATTACTTCAACACAGGGTGGCAGTTAATTAGTGATAAAAACATTTCTAGGACTTTCTGTCAAAGACACTCCTTGAGGTAAAGTTCAGATGTTTACTGATATACGTCTGTAGAAGCAGAAGCAATGCATGGTTGTAGTGATAGACTGTATCATTACATTCAAAACAGATTAGTTGAAAACCCAACAAAGAGTTAAAGCTGAAACGGCTATAAAAGGTACGTTTAGAGACAGTATTTAGATTTTGATGTATTTATAGCCCATGTCTTGTAAAACTGTGTTTAAGGTCCTTGTCAACTGCTAAGTGTAAATGTTTGAAGAGAATCTGAGAACTGGTGACTTTCAGCCAAGCAGCAAATGTACATGCTAGACAGCTTCATAATAAATGTCTCTTTATTGAGATGTGATTCAAACTGTATCTGTTATGTGATTTTGGCCTTGTTATTTAAAGATGTTATATTGTTTTAAACATATCCTTTTCAATGAAAACAACAGACAAACCTCACTTTATCAACAGATAACAAATATACTTTTCAAATCATCACATTGGCTTAACGTAAGAACTTGTAACACAAAAACAACAAATAAAAGTTACAATTAATATCCTGACAGGTCTGCAAATACAAGAGAATGCCCGAACAAACAGTGTCCTTAAAAGTCCACAAAAAGTCCACAAAAAGTCGGCAATATTCCTCCATACTGCTGTAATCCAAGTGTCCTGAGCGGTAACGTCCACCATTTACTCGTAACGACATCATTTAGCACATGTTTATAGCCTAAACAGTACTACTTCGCATTTCTATGATACACTTACGGGTGCCCTCACGGAGCCGGATGACCAAACCAAGGGAACGTGGACACTGCAATAACTAGGGGCGTGGAAAAAGAAACATGAACACAAGAAATCCCACATTCTGCTGACCTCTCTTGTGTCTGTCCACGGCTCCCATAGAAATGCGGAGCAGTACTGTTAAGGCTATAAACATGTGCTTGATGTTGTTTCTACGCTCCTAGTTGGATTGCAGAGTATGGAGCGTTCCTTTGTGGACTTTGTGTGGACTTTTAAGGACACTGTTTGTTCGGGCTCTTACCGAAATCATGATATCAATGTCAGTGGACAGCGAGGATTCCCCCAGATCTCCAGCTGCATCCTAGATGTTCCAAAACTACTCCACAGTGTTGTTCAGCATGAGGGTGAGTAGAAAATGAGGCCAAATCGTTGTTTGGGTGTAGTGTTCCTTTAATTTTCTTTATTATTTCATAGGGACTCACTCACTTCAAACTACATGAATATCTGTCCGCTGTAACTTGGTCCACTGTATTGATGGTTGATCCTCTGAGCCACCAAAAATATGACAGAAAAACTCTTTTCCAGGGCTTAGCTTGTCACCATTAACAAACTATTTAAATCACCTTAAGCATGTCCAGATCTCCATGAGGTCTATTTAGAACAGGCTAATGCTCACAGCTTTTGTGCCACTAGTTAGGCACTGCCAGAAGAATAAGTCAGCTTCGTGTACAAACACAAAAACGGTCTATACACTGCTAACTGATAGGATATTTGTCATGTCATGTTGTTATTGACGCTTGTTAGGTGGGAAATCAGCTCACTTCAAATTTCATGCCTGAAATAACTCACAGGTATTGCCCTTCCCCGCCGTGAAAATCTGCTTTTCAACATGTGGCGTACATGACCTTCCATGACACACTTTCTTGGTTGCTGCTTGCTCTTATTCAATGCTATTATTATTGGTTCACAGAAAAGACGGATACCAATAGGTAAATAAAAAATGAGAGATTACTTCACAAATATAGACACATATTACTTAAGAAAAAGATCACGAATACATCTTTAAATGACATCAAGGAATAAAAAGGTAATTTTTTTTTTATTAAAGAAATGTTTTTTTCACCATCATTATGTAGAAGAACTGTCCCCACCAAAGGATTAATCTATAAAGGGGTTCTTGATTTGGCAAAGTTTGGGAACCCCCTCTAGGCTACCAGTTCCCCACCTTTTATTGCTTCGCTTTTTCTTCTTCAAAAGCCAAAGGTAACAGCTCTAACTGTGAGCAAATTCATATCTGCCTTCATTATCTTGATTTACAGCAGGGCTCTGTAGGTCATTAGACATGATTTGTAGGCTGCTGAACATGGAAGAATGTATGCTTTAAATGTAAGGTTCCTGTTTCTTCCAGCTGTTTCTGCCTTTTGCATTCCTTACACCCATTTAAATCATGTGCCTATAAAGATAAAAGTATCCCTCCTATTAATTAAACACAAGTTACCAGAAACTAAATTTCTTGACTTGCTTCAGGTGAAGGTCAGGAATACGTTCTGGAGAAGAGGGTGTTTGGTGGTAAGCAACAGGAGGTTTCTGCAGTAATCTAATAAAACCACATTTCCCTGAAGTGATGCGTGTTTCCATGTCATTTTATGCACAAGTCATGTGAGGGGAAAGACATTCCCTTTGATTCTACTCTGTGAGTAAGCGTGGTTTAACCAGGTATCATATTAAGCCGGCCACAGAGAGGAAAACAGAGGGTTTATGATGTAATGATCAGTTCATGACTCACCAGTGAAAACAGCGTTGAGAGGAGCCAGCAGGGTGTACTCAGCCTCGGGTCTCATGGCAGCGGACAGGCCCAGCTCTGACACAAAGTCACCAAACATCGACTGGGAACTTCCAACCAGCTCCATCACCTGTTTGGCTTAAAGAGCAAAGGACATCCCTACACTTTTAAGACATTATTACATAAAACACCCTGAATATTCATTGATTTTATGTTTGACTAGGGTTGCGACACACTAAGCATCAAATTTGAAACTCTAGAAGACCGTACTTATAACCTTATAGAGAAAAACAGATATTTGCACTGCATTGTGACATACCATTCTCCTGTGGCACTACATAACTTTATTTCCCATTGTCCAAAGTTTTGTGTTTTTACAGGCCCTATCAATTTTGTTGCCATTCCATTTGATTTCAACCTTGAAGGAAAATCTCATAAACATTATTTTCCTTCTCACTTCTATTATTATTTTATAAATCTCTGCATAATAAGTAGTTGGAAATTCAGCCTTCATATTCCAAATATTCACTTGATCCTCCACCCACGTCCACAGAGGGATTAATAAAACATTGAATCAAGCAGAAGACAGATTTGGTCGTTTTGGTAAAGTAATCAGATAAGTACTTGGTCCAACTGCTGCTAAAGAATTTAGCATCTTTAACAATAAAAAGGGAGGAGTTCTTCTCTTTTTCAAGAGTTTTACATATTCTTTCCTTATTTTGATTGACAGGACAGTGCATAGAGTTGAAAAATAGGTAATGGAAGGCTCGGAAGAGGCTGTGCGATGTTTAAAGAAGCTTTCGTGCTTAAACTGCATGGATAAAACAACCATACTATCAACAACCCAAACATTAGACTTTAAAAAAACATTTTAAGACCTTAAATTCTTTAAATTAAAATTAAAGACTTTTTTAAGGATCTGTCAGGGCCCTGGTTATATATGATATTATCGACATAGGCATAAAGGAAGTCAAAGTTTTACCTGAATCTGGCATGAGCACTTTGTCAATCAGATGGATGACACCATTGGTGGTGACGATGTCCTTCTTCTTCACCATCTTGATGCCGTTGACTGTCAGGCTTTCACCATCACAGCCAATCTCAATGTTGTTGCCCTCCAGGGTCTCATATGAGCTGCCAGCCATGATGGCCTCAGAGCACTGAACCGAGTTCAGGAGATGGAATTTAAGAAGAGCTGAAAAACAAGAACATTTACGGATTTTTTGTCAAGTCGAAGCACATTTGAGTGCAATGTGAATCAGCTGTCTACATTAAATATTTCATGTTCTTCTTCATGCAATGCCAATTTTGTACATGAAACTGAAATCTGCCATCTGGACAGCACTATCTTGTCCTTTCTTGTAGGACAAACATATATACTGGCTTGTTTATTTCTTAAGCTATCAGACTCTTGAATGCTGCAGCTGTGATCAATGAAGTCAGTCCACGCAGTGGGATCAATTATGTGTTTATTTGCTGATACATTTCTAGTTCATTATTTGTATTAAATCATGTCTAGTTTCCATTTGTGATCCATGTGTCTGCTGTTTCATTGTTACCGGCATATGAATCTATTTGTCCAGTGCCGGTGTGATTGTGTTTGATTCCCTCTTTGTCCTAATAAGACTCAGTAGGCTCTGCCTCTGGCATAAATAAATCTAAATCTAAAACAGAAAACCACAAAAAAGAAAACATATTTCTTTACTGAAACAAAAAAAAAATTACTACAACTTGAAAATGTTTTTTGTGTTTCCAAAACTTTCTTTAATAAAAATAAACTACAGACAAATCATCCTCATTTTTTTCTGGTAAGTATTCTTAGCCTGTTTGTACAATTTGTTATGTGAGGTTTAGTTTGGAGCAATTCGATGACAGTCAAAGTTAAACCTTAGTTCCTTTTCAAAGACAATTATGATAGCTTATTTAAAAAGAGGTTAAATCAGATATTTCCCAAACCATTTAAGATACAGAGACAAACAACTGAACTTAAACTAAGCATTTTCTTTTTTAACATTCTCTTTTATTGATTTTCAAATAGGCTAAATAATAGTAAGCAACCAGAACAAATCCTTGAAAAAGATGATTTGGATCATCACTAAAATCTAATCACCTATTCCTTGTGCCATGAATAACCTGTCCTGTAAATGCCAACAAAATCTATTCATCATTTTTAAAGTATTTCTGTTCTCAAACAAACTAACAAACTCAGAGAAAAACATACCCTCCTTGGTAATAACGGCTCCACACATCTGACAGTATTTTCACAGTTTAGTCCAGAAAACAAAAACCAGCATATATCAGCATGTTGACTTACTCAAACAGCAATGCCCTGAAGCTTGTTTTTTTCATCTTATGCAAACATGCGAACACTTAATATTTAGGAGATTCAGAGGTTTCCCCCATTTCTGTTTAAAATATTTAAGCTTTCCTCTGATGTCATGTCTCAACTTCTGCAGAGTAATAGTACAAGTTTTCAGAGTTTCCACAGTTAAACAGATGAAGATTAATTCCCAACCCAGTTGGGAACAACAAAAAAGTGGACAATATGGCAGTGATTGCCCTATGGCTATGCCTGCTTCTCCATGTGTTGCTTTTCAAAACAGTGTTATCTTCACACTTCCAGAGAGAATGTGTTGTAGCAGTAACTATGTTACATTTGGGTCAAGTTGGAGAGACCCTGACTGTGAACTTGTGATGAAAATATGGAGATTTGTTACAATAGTAAAAATATTGTCTTGTATCTCTTTGTATTTAATAATACTGAAATCCTGTAGGATAACAGAAAACTATTTCCCCATTTTTTAAATTGATTGTCACATTCAGGAGTGCGCCCCACAGCGTTCTTGGGATCCAAGTTTTTAGAGTTCAGGTCCTGAATCTTAGAACAAAATCTTTAGACAAAATGCCCATTTTTGGTATGATCCATGAAAAATGTCAAGGAAAACTGGAATTTAAGACATAAAATAAAAACAAAATACAAATTAAAAACTAAAGACAATACTAAACCTATCATGACCTTGCTTCTGTGCTATCCTGCAGCTGCAGGGATATGATTACAACACCCTGGGAGCCTGGAGACCCCTTGGATCCCTGTGGTCCATTCAAGAGAAGGCTTGGGATTCCTTCACATTTTTGTTTAATATCCTGTGAAATGGTCTGATTTTACACCAAAGGGCAAGCTGTGGGAGTATAAAAACTTTGGGGTTGTTGCCAGTTTGACCAGCTTACTCAACAGAGCAGCTGTTTCCTGCCTCTCACAACAAGCTTAAGTTAAAAATGCTCAGATTCTTAACATCGCTGCTTTTCTGTGATGTATTTAGAGACTTATATTTGCAATATTGAAGAAAGCAGTGGAACAGTTCTTCTAAATGCTCTACTAACATTCATAACCATAAAAAAAACGTTGTCTTAGAGCCAAATGATGTGTTGCATTGTTTAATTTTCCAACCACGATTTCATGCATGGCCAAGAACTTGATTCTTGTTTTCATTACCCTCTGACACAACTTTGTTGCAAACAACTTGCCAAATGTGTTCATGTTCCAGATCCATTGTGGCTTCATCTGTTTTGTATTGGAAGGAGCTGAACATGAAAAAAGAATCCCAGTAAGGGTGACTATGTCTAGCAGACATGTTTCAAGGGAACCACTGCATGTCTGTTCCTGCTCCTTCATCATTAAAGATAAATATGGACCTAGTTTTCCACAGCAAGTAGAAATCCTCAGTTTCCGCAGCAATGTTTCAAGCAGCCTCGAGTGGACATTAAGGAGCAAAAACAGGCTGCTAAGAATCAAAGTCTGGTTTACCTTGAAGAGCCTCCTTGTCGCTCTGGATTCTCTCCAGCACATCAGGGCCCAGACTGTCAAAGGCTTCGTTGGTGGGGGCAAAGAGGGTGTATTGTCCTGCCTCACCAAGCTTCTCCAGCAATCCAGCATTTTGGGCTAAATCCTGCACAGCAATTACAGATAAAGGGTTATATAAGACAAATTTAATCTGGTAAGACAAGGGGCTGCAGGCATTTGCATAAAAACACATGGGACTGTTGTGCCTTTACTCAGATAGAAGAGACACTGGAAAGAGTCAGAAACTTTAGAAAGGCGAGGGAGAATGACGTGAGGAGACACAAGCTGGATTTGATCACTGGCCACCTGCTTCAGAGACATCTGCCTCTGCACATGGAGAACATGAGCAGAACCTCGAGACCGCCAATGCCCATATATCTATTGGTTTATGTAGTGCTATGGGGTGATACTATAGAAAGTAATTTCTGAGAGTATTTTGTTGTGTGTGCTGTAAGAAGTAACTCACTGTTTCTCTCTACTCTCTAGACTTAGCTGTGTGTCAGCACTGGTAAACACAGCTGTGTCAGTGCATGTGCAAAGGCAAAGGCAGGGGGTAAGACAGTGGGATTGAAGTGCTTGTAATGTGGAAAGATCACATATCACATTGATTTACATAAGAAGATTAGGCCAAGAGCATCATGATGAAATGCGTGAAGCCCAAGTTTTACTTTCACTGAGACAGCTGTGCGTTATGAAATGTTTCTGCCCCATTCATAAGAGTGTCATCGTATTGTAGAGAACAGATTTCAGAATGGTTTAAGACACTGAGTCTGCACATTGAAAGAAAGACATATATTAGGCTAGTGATCATCAACTGGTGGCTTCAGGGCCACATCAAGACTCTGGATTATTTTAATATTAAGACGATGTATGGTGTAAAAAACTTGTTGTGAGCTTAGTGATTTTTTTCTGTTTGTTCCATCTTGGTTATGGCTCTTAAAGCAATCCCCGGAACAACTTAGATTCAGATGTTTTAATACAAATGATTTTAGGTTAGAAAGCGGTGTCTGACCCATTCATGGGTGACATGACAGCCAAAATATCTCGGTTGCCTCCAAAAGTGAGATGTGGGACTGATACCACTTTAAAGGCTTAGAGTTACGTTCATATTGGAAGAAATTGTAGATACTGGAACAAAAAATATTAAGTAGACTTAGATATTCATAAAGTCTTAGCTCATTTTAATATTTGCCCCCCATCATGTCTGTCAAAAAAAAGGGGTCTTGTACTAAGGTAGCTGATGATCTTGCACTTGGCTATGTGCTTTTATTTCCTCCAATGAAATAAATGAAAAAAGGGTTGGGCTATCACAAGAGTACTCTACATAAATGATTTTTCAGTGTTTAATGTAGTTTCATGGCTCACTCACACTCAGAGTTGTCAGGTCATCATCAATCTCAATAACATCCTGGATTGTGCTTCCAACAGCGCTGATAACACGGTCAATGACATGCACAACTCCATTGGTTGCAACCTGGTTGCCGTGGATGATCCTGGCACAGTTTACAGTCACAACCTGCACAAAATAATATAAAAACAATGAGAAATGTATTTGATATAATGCAGAGAGGATGGCTTAAATGACTTACTCACCCCGTTGGAGTAATGGTGGATGTACAGACCAAGGTCATTGTACATGGAGGTGACGGTCATGCCATTCTTCAGATCTTTGGTCAGGAGACGTTTGTTGGCCATATGGTAGTGCAGGGCATTGTACAGTTCAATGTTAACGTTGCTGACCAGTGCAGACCTCACTGACTGTAAGATGAAGAAAAGACAGGTTAAGAGGTCATATACAAACATAATGAATTGATATCTATTAGCATAGATGATGAACTTTTAAAATCCATTTCCAACAAGACATTTTAGGACCTTACCTATACCAGTTTTTTAACACATAGCTTTTGTGCTTTTGGATTGTCCTACCAGCCATTCCTGATTTTAACTCCAGGTTAGAATTCCTTAAATGTGATGTCAAATCTTCCCCTCCTCTCTTCCTCACTCTCTCTCTCTCTCATTATTGCATTTTCAGTGTGGACGCATTGTACTTTCTAAAGTGCAGTGATCTGTCTGGTTCATGAAGTTAAACTCATCTATAAATGAAACATATATTGCTATTGAGATAGTTTTAAAGTATTAAGACAGTGTCTCAATTAAAGTACTACCCAAACCACTTAAAAGTTTAAAAAAAACAAACACTTGAGATGTTAATTCTAAGAATCAAACTATTGTTGTAATTGTTACAGTTGTGATCATTTATTGTCATAGTCACAGTAGTAGGGGAAGAAGCAGTTGCTGTTGTTGTTGTTATTTGATTTACTCACCTCGTCCAGTTCTTCCCAAGCCTCATTGCTGGGTGCAAAGAAGGTAAAGGATCCAGATCCCTCAATCTCAGGCCTGAGCTCAGAAATGTCAGAGTATTTTTGGGTTGAAGTTGCCTTTACCAGACCAAGAGTGCCATACACATGGTCAATTGGAGCCACTGGGGAAGAATTAACAACAACCATGAGCCCCTGTTTTAAAGAAAAACTCTGAAAAACATTAAAGGCTTTGAAAACTAAGACAGAACATGTGTTGATAGCATGCAGACATCCTTTTCTGGTTTACATGGTCTATTTTCAAACAGAGCGCACAGCTGCTCAACACTTGGTAGACATGGCCTTATCTAACCCTCATGTGCTTATTTTTAAGTAACACCTAACAAATTGTACCTGCAGGGCAACCCTTTGCTACGCCCTCCATCTTCATGTACCCTGGGCAGCACTCATAAAGCACGGTCCTGCCGTCAAAACACATAGTTAAAAGGTGAATATGCAGACAAATTACACAATGACATTGTTTGAGTCAAATTACCAATATAGTAGACAAAAAAATCTCTCTTTTTCAAAATGCATGGATACAATAATATATTCATGGTGAACATTCTCAGCATGGTAAAATCACTTTTGATTTACAAAACCTGAAACATGGGCTTAAGGTGGGACCATGGTTGCTGGCCAGGTCATCGCAGAGGTCAAAGTAAACATTCACATTTGGATGGCTCTGGTGCAGGAAGTAAGTCACCTCATTTAATCTTCCTTAAACATTTCAAAAATCATGATATCAATATTTCAATGTCTTTCTGTCAGCAGCAGCTGAAGTGGGAGGCATTATGTTTACAATCTCTTGGTCTGTCCGTCCAATCTGTCTACGAAACCAGCTCTCGAGAATGCAAAAATGCCTTGAGGGATTGTCTTCAGACATACCATGTATGTCCTCATAGATTTAAGGGTGAACTAGTTCGACTTTGGAGCCATAATTCATGGTCATTGACTCTCTCATTCACCTTTGATTATGGACTCGATATCTCAAAATGCAAAAAAAAAAATGAACCTGTCCACTCTGAATCAAGGATTATTCAATGATTTTAGAGGTCCAAGCCAAAGTCATGGAGCCTTGTGCTCATTTACTGGTTAGTAACATTGTATCTCAAACAGCCTTTGAGGGATTACTTTCAACCTTTTCACATATGTCCTTCCTGGATTTTGAATATAATTGTTTAGATTTTGGAGGTAAAAAGTTCTAGTTGTACCACCTTATGTTCAGCCTTTGCTTGTAAATGTGAAATTTCAAGAGAGCTTTAATCTGTTTTATTAGCCCATGCAAGCTGAAGAATGACTTTAAAAGATAATAAAGGCCAATGGTCGAGCGAAAAGACTGCAGAGCCTCATGTTCATCCCTTGGTTGTGGATGCAATATCCCCCTCTTTAAGTGATTTCTGTTAAACTCTGTCTATATGTCTTCACTGACTGGAGGAAAAACTGATTGTATTTTGTAAGTCATAAGTAAAGGCTACTGGGCTTCAAGATACCTTTTTGTTAAGAATTTGATATTTAATAACTGATTTAATTAATGTTTATCTGACTTTGTACAAACACCCATCCTGACTCCAGGATAAACTGATTAGATTTTGGACTTAAAAAGTCATGGTCTCTGGGTCATATGTCTATCCCTAACTCCTAGATTTCCATTGAATCAAACCAAACCAAAATCAACACAGCCATCTTCTGAAAACACCACTCTTCTTTCAATTATAGTTTCACTTCCTTGCACTTTTTATTCTGCAGCTGTATAAAACCACCAAGAAAGTTAAAGTTTATCCAAGAACCAAGCTTACCAGCTACCTTAATGCTCATGACAGTAAAACATTTCATTTGGCACCCAAAAATAAATAATTAAACCTGGAAACAAAGGAGGAGGCAAAGGTTCAGGTCGAAGTATTTTTTCACCAGAAATAAAACTTGCAAATCCCACAACCTTCCAGTTTCTGTGTTTGGTACTTTCTCATTATGGTGTTTCCAGTGAGACCCACATAAATCAGTTTTGGCTGAAGTCTGTAGCAATGGAAAATACTTCCATAATAACAGCATGTTACCCCGATCACAGACTTTTTAGTGACACTGCTTTTCCTAAGGAAATATATATATATATATATATATATATATATATATATATATATATATATATATATATATATATATATATATATATATATATATATATATATACATATATATATATATATATATATATATATATATATATATATATATATATATATATATATATACATATACATATACATATATATACATATATATATACATATATATATATACATATATACATACATACATACATACATACATATATATATATCGAAGTGCATATATATATATATATATATATATATATATATATCGAAGTGTATATATATATATATATATATGTATATATATATATATATATATATATATATATATATATATATATATATATGAAGGGTTACTATCAAACACACTTTTACATTCTCCAGGATAAGAATCATTTCATACTGTGGTGGTAGCACATATTGAGTGTACTGTGATGTTTATGATTATAATTCTATCAACTTTGGTGGAAGTTAATAGGAATTTACTTACTGTTGTCCAATTTTAGTGAAAAAAGTAATTATGTCTTTCAGATTCAGATGAACTAGAAAAAAAAACATTTTCCCTTCCTACTAAAAAGAAACTCAAGTAAGATGCCTATACTTGTTTATTTATTACTATATAAATATGTTTTCTCCCTTGTTGTCTGCCATTGTAGGTATGACATGAAATAATCTTCACATTTCAAGCTCTGCTTGCAATAACCTTTCAACATAGCAATAGAAAGACATAAATTATTTTTTATGCCATGTTTTTACTTGAATGATTTTGCAGCTTTGGTTTGGTTTCCAGATGTATCTCATTATTTCCAACATCACATGAAGAGACTGGATAATCCAAATGCCACAGGCAAGATCTGAAGGAAAAAGTGCCGGAAAGTTATGCCACCATAACCATTAGGTGTATTCATGCTTTAGCAAGTTCCTCTCTGAGTCTAACAAATAACAAGCATTATTGTTTGACATTTGGTTAACCTCCAACAGGTCTGATGCTGCAGTGTAAATCATGGATGAGGATCATGATCAGGCATGAGCAAAAAAAAAAAAAGGATGAGAGGACAGAGCTTTACAACTGTAAAAAAAAAACAATTTTAGTAACTAAAGGGGAAAGTAAATTTGTTATATTAAAATAAAGTCTAACATATTGAGAATTAAGGAAAAATTAAAGTCTAAATAATATGATTAAGGTAAAATTGATCAGAATATTGCAGAAGTTATGAGAATAAAGACAAAATGAAAAGAATCAAGTACAGTTTAATCAGAATATCTACAATAGTGTTGGAAACAGCATCAGGAAAAAGATTGAATAGGGAAAATCAAGTTAAAAAAATAAAAAAATATTTTATAATATTGCAATACAATATTGACGGTCTAGCTACTGAGAAAAAAGTTAAAGTTTGAGGAGTGAAACTGAAAAAAGACAAGTTGTGGAATAACATAATCCTCACAATGTTAAAATATCCACCTCCTCTCATTTTCTTTTCTCTCCTGCCAGGCCAGAGGATTTTCTGTTAATTAGAACTGAATGGTATTAAATTTAAAATGACTCAGTGAAAACATCTAAATGGTTTATGAAAACAATTATCTGAAAACAATGGAGCATCTTTGTTGCTTTATTCACAGAGACTTTGGCAACAAACAGAGATTCCATTGTTGTTTATTTTTTCAGTATATAATAATGAGAGTGTTTTTTAGCTCTAGGACAGACACATGAGAAGTCATGTCTCTCAACTGCAAACCCCCAAACAGTGGACACCTTAGCCTGAGGATGGAGGTAAAACTCAAAGTGCAGCTGCAACTTATAAAGATGACTATATCCCCTGCGTCAGCACGTTCAGACATGTTGAAACTATAGCATTGTTTCCATTTCTTGGAAACCAGAGATTTGGAGATGTATGATCACCTCAAATAGCTAACGGGTATGCAGCCATAAAAAGACCCACAAGACAAAAAGAGACCACTTCAGATGTACCCATGTGGGGGGTAAACAATACCATATGTCAGAGCTGGCGGAGAAGTAAATTACTGTTGGCTGCCCATTTTTTACTGTTAGGAAACTTTAACAGAGAACTGCTTCTTTCCTCACTGTACAGCCCAACATGATTAAGATAATAACAACAAATGGCAAAGACATTAACAAGTCCACGCTTTCTTTTTACAAGTCTATAACTTAAATTTTTCACAGGTGAATGTGGGAGGTTAGTGTGGAACAATTCTATCACAAAAAGAAAAATCTCAGGCTGCAGATGCTGTTTTTGTTTAGATTTTTAAATCACTGAAATCTGACTGTTAAAATCAGATTTGGGCCACTTTGTATGTTGGTCTGTTAAGTCTGAAGATGGGTCTAAAGCAATATGCCTTTTAAAAATGATGTAAAAAGACAAACAGAAACAATCAGATCAGGGCCAAAAACAAGAGTTGGGCAGTAAGACCTGAGGAGTGAATTAAGTCAAATCAATAATATTCAGTGATTTATATTTAATGCCCTGATCAAAAAGCAAGACTTGAAAACTTAAAATGCAATTTTGAGATAGCGTGGCTCATAATCAAAAAACTAACAAAGGATGATGGGCTAAGACGAGCTTTGCCAGTGACTAGCTGATTTGATTAATGGACTCTCTCTGCTCCAACAGGCGTACTCACAAAACACAGAACTACTAAACTAATTTTTCAGAAAGCTTAACAGATAACTTAACACATCTAAAGAGGTGGTTTATTGTTTAGAGAATGCACTCTCTGAGGGTTTGTCTGCATTGAGTAGAGTTGTCACATTAAAACAAGAAGTAAGCGGAGGAGGTGGGAGGAGCAAGGCAGTGCATCTCTCCTCTACTCGAAAATGTATTCCTGCAGGGACGGAATTTCTCATTGCAGAAGGAGTTTAGGTGACACGCAGCGAATGGCAGAGGATCATCATGGCCATCACAAATGAGCAGCATAAATCATGAGTGACAAGAAACAGCTTTGAAATCATTCCAAGTTAAGATAAAAATCATTACATTTGAGAAATAATCCCTTAAGTTTACAGATCCAGAGAAATCATTACCTGTTATAGTTAAAGCAGGACCTTGCATTGTGACCACAATGATCAAGATCCTTTGGCAGACACAACATGTTTACTGCTGTCACTGAAACACGGGATATAATGTGAAAGACTAATATAACAGGACATGGGAACAGCTACTGAATTCTGCCATTCTTTTTACTGGATGAGTGGGCCCCACTTATCAATTGGACCAAAGTTATCCACTGCTCCATGATCTGGCCTCCATAGCTGTGTGGCCAAGTTAAACATTTCCAAGTCAAGCAAAAACTTCAGGTCATCACCATTGCATACTTCTTGTTATAAACTGAGAATTCTGTGCACAATAAAATTTACTCACTCCGTTCGGTTTCTTTTTTGTTAAATAGCACAATAACATTTACATTTTGTGGATGACTTTTGTATAATGAGAAAGAAAAGTAGTTAAAGTAAACTTCCAAGTAGCTTCTCCAAACAATTCAAGAAAAAGCTTTCCCCTTCCAATAAGTGAAATGCAGTTCTAAGTTTAAAAGCAATGGTGTATTGTTAAGTCATTAAAACATCTGGTCCACAGATTTTTTTAGTGAAAAGAACTTAATTCAAAACAAGTGAACGGTGGCAGACATGACAGTGCCTCCTCCTTGAAATAAAAATGTGTGGTTAGTAATTTTGCAGTGGTGGGAGTTTGGGTGACAGAGAATGAAGGTTATAAAGTTGAGCAATCATGATCCATCACAATTTAACAGCACAAAACACGAATAAGGTGCAGGGACCACACAGCAGCTTCTAGATGGTACAGCTTTCACATTAGTTTTTAAAATAACAGACCATTATGTTATAAAAAGTGAGGGCTTAACAAAACTGGTGTATGTATTTGAAGTAATGTAAGGACTAAATACATGGACTCATTTATCATAGGATTGGTCTTCAACATATTTTACCTTAAAAGTGAACAAAAGTTTCCTTTACTACAGTGAGATTTTATGGCAGTGCTCCACATCAGATGCCTCAGACAGCGCACAGACCGAGGCTCCAGGGTCATGGCTAACTGCTCCTCTTAAACAGCAGAATCTGAATCAACGCTGAATCGAGTTTGAGGGCAGGATGAGATCACTCTGGTCCTTTTGGGGCAGAGTCAGCAAAAACCCTCGCTACACTGCCCTCCCACACAGAGGGATTGTGTCTGGCCGTGGCTTCGGAAACTTTTGAATTGTCAGCGTCTCCTCAAAGGAACTGTTCCACTGAGATTCATGATAACTTTATAAAATATTGTGTAAGATGAGTGGCTCCACTCCAATTCAGCTCGCCGCACATTAAAGGGCAGTTAAGAGGTTTACTTGGGCAAAGTTTTATTGGAGACAGAGATGCTCTTGGGCAGAAATCTCATTTTTGAATAAAACCTCAGTGGATGAAGACAACTTTGACTGCTTCATAAAGTTAGATTGATAATGGATGCCGGAAACTACTGTAAAAGGCCTGTGCAAGCCAGATGAGATCATGTTGGTCAGCAAGTTAGCGTGAATGTTTTTATGTCTTCAAGATGGTGAAGCTTGCCTGTGACTGAAGCTTTGTGTAGTTACAATATTTTGTATGCTCCTCTTGTCCAAAGGGACCAATATTACCCACGTTTACTGTGAACCCAAGATAAAGCAGCTTTGATTAGTTTTAGGCCTGTTTCGCAAGAAGAAAAAAATATCGTAATAATTCATCAAAAACTCACTCAGTGATCACAGCACAGAAACTACAGTACTTCCAACCAAAAAAACTCTATTTGACCAAAAAGGGAACACTTCTAAAACCTAAAAAAACCCAATATGAATCAGTTTATATTCATTTGATTCATTCATTTTTTTCATTTGATCAAAAGTAACAGTCGTGTTTTTCTGTGACAATAATGGTGTTATGTATTCCTATTCCATAGTGAAACGAAATGTAACCACAGACATCTGTCTTGAATTATTTTTCAACCATCACTCCTAGCTTTATTATGTCTTAACAACATTACACAAGAATAAAACAAGACAACAGGAGCAAAACTAAAATTTGGGAACACAGTGTGTTTGTGGTGTGTAATTTATCACCTTAATGTGTCACAAGAGATATGATTCCTCAGTTCTCTGGATTACTTTGATTTATTTCTTAAATTTTAAGTTTCAAATATCTTTATTAATGAGTAAAGTTTAAATATTAAATGAAGCCGTACCATTTTGTCCTAAAGAATGTTCACTGGAGTTTAAGTCAATGTGTCAGTTCTTCAGTGACATGAGATATACCATCATTTACATTCCTTTCTGTAAATAATATTTTCCTAATAAGAAAGTACGGATATTGGATGGGATTTTTGAAAATAATTGCCTGAAGGACTTTATAGAACTATCGGTTATAATAATGGAACCTGTGGCCTTGGCACAAGCTTTAGATGGCCAAGATAGGCACTCACAAAATACTATAAAAACAAGAGGCATATAACTTTTCATGAACTTTTCTGATGTTCCAGATATACCTATGCAAGAAATATGTGTGTGGATTTGTAAAGTTCTCCATTACACTTCCAAACCTCATAATGGTCAGGCACCTATGTTTTTTAAAGAGCTTATAGCGGTATATTGGCCCTCTAGAACATTGTGCTCCCAAAATATAGGCCTGCTTATGGTATCATGGTCTCCAAAAGTGGTACAGGAAGTGGAGCCTTGACTTATGAAGGCTGTTTCAGGAATCATCTTTCAGTCAGCTTTTAAGAGGCAGATGCCCTCACTACCTTCAAGAGCAGGTTTGAATTTTACTGTTCCACTAAAGTAATAGGCAGAATTTGGGGGTGGGGTGGGGGGTGGGGGGCTGTTTCCTCTGTTCTGTCTTGGGAGCTTAAACCCCATTCACACTTATAGAAAAACCTTGGAACTGTCCTACATTTAGGGTAAAGTGCATGTGTTAATGCGAACAGCAGGGTTTTTCACAGATTTTCTCAGACTGAACCCTGAAGTTCACCAGCTGCTGAGCGAGTACCCCTCCTTTCCAACCCCTCCACTGACTGACATACAAGCTGCAGGGAAATGTCCTGCTCTGTGTGTGAGATCATATGCTGCGTTCCATTTACCTCGGAACTGGGAACTGGGAAATGAGTGACGTCATCTCCAACTTATCGGCATTCCAGTTGAAGTCGGAAAAAAACATGCCGATCGACCATTCTACTGTTAGCCGTTGCTAGCATGCCCTGCGTTGTTGTTCACAAATATCACATGAAGAATGTGATTATCACTATGGCAGCATTTTTGTAAATATAAGTCTATCACTACTACGTGTCCAGCTGACTTAGAACGACACACACTGGTCAGAAGTGCAAATAAATTGATTATTACAGGAGTTAAATAACTGTTCACACTGGGGGCATCCATCTTCGATTGTCAACTCGGGGTTGGCGAGGTTCCTCCAAGTTCCTAGTACTAGTAGGATATTCCGACCTTGGGGGGCGTTCCAGATAAAATTTCCTACTCGGAAATTGGAAATTCCGACTTCCGACTACGACTGGAACGAACCATTAGTGGTCTGCCTGGGAAACATCCCATAGAATGTGACTGTGAAGGGCAGGACTTAAAAAAAACTGGAGGGTGATGAGAGCTGAAAAGCCCTCTAATTTTCGGACCAGGCCCAATTGTTTCACCTTGAAGCTCATTGAGATGGATCTGCCCGAAGACAGACATGGACTCTGGCCAATTCTGCTGCTTTGCAATGTTACGTGTTTAAATGAGGAGGGGTCTTTTAATGAAAACTTTATGCTGGTCCTTCCAATTCATTTTGTGTTAGACTTTTGATTTTGGAAACTTCAAAACCATATCTTTCTGTTCAAACAAAGGGATTGTATCTACAGCGATACCAAACTTAACTTTCACCTTAACAGGAAAAAACATAGAAGTGTTACTCTCTCATCTACGGACTATACCGTGTTTTTTGGACTTTTAGTTGCACTTTTTATAGTTTGACTGGTCTTGCAACCTATAGTCAGGTGCAACTTATACTGAACATCAAAATATATAGATGTATAATTTAACATGTTTTTAAATGTTAATTCATACTGACTGACATAAACCAAGGGGTAAACATTACTGCCCACAGCCACAAGAGAACGCTCAAGGCTTGAGACAACTATATGCTCCTGTACCACTGAAAAATTAACTTACGGACAACTGAGACAGTCTGAACACAAACAAAATGCCCACCCAAAGATACTCTGCAGTTTACAAACTGCAGGTAGTAAAATATGCAGTTGAAAACAGTAATCGAGCAGCAGAAAGAAAGTTTAGCCTGAGTGAGAAACTTGAGAAGGACTGGTTGAAAGTAAGATGGCCAGAGCTGGAGGAATGAGTCCATAGATGAGTACTTGAACAACATGCTGCTGAGAGAGGCTTGTCAACTGTGCAGTTACGTCTCCACGCCCATGGTAACTGTCAAGGAGATTAATAAAACTGACTTCGCAGGCAGGCCTTCTCGGTGTTACTGCTTCATGCAATGCAACTGCTTCTTGATCAGAGCACTACATAAATCCAACTAAAGGGCAGTGCGACTTATAAATGTTATTTTTCTCTTTATGACGAATTTGTTTACTGATGTGACTTAAACTGGAGGAACTTATAGACAATGGTTGTGCTGTGTGGACACTCAAGAAACTACAGTATTGCAATTCCACACTAGCTTCATTATTATTTTTGATTTAAAGGTTTTGATAACTGCCACTGCAGCTCTTTTATGGAAAATATCCGTGCAACTCAAACTGAGATTTTTTATGCTTGTAAGTTGTCTCTCCGCTGACCTTTCTGGAATACACTCCATCATGTGTGAATCTGAGAGTGAGCTCCAATTTCACTTTTTCCTATTTATGTTTTGACTGATTTCATAGTCCCATTGAACATGATTAAACTTTCAAGCTGACTGCAGTATTAAAATTTGCCAAGGTCAGTGAGCAGTGCACATTCATTACGAGGAGCTGAGCCTTTGAGAGAGCTGAGCTTGACTTTGGCAAAGTGTGAGCACAGAGGGCAGGCTGCACATTTGTGTGTGATTGGGAGGGGGGCGAGACTGTAAAATAGGGATGGCTTCTCTCCATGTTTAAGCTCAAAAGTGCTGAGAGGGCTGGAACAATAAGTGAAAAAAGGGTCTTTTCTAAAAGACTGAGCTGAACACTTTTCCATTCATGAATACAGTCAATATTTGAAGCCACATCACATCCTGGGATGAGTGGTTCACCGCTGTGGCGTCCAATGACAACCAGGGTTCCCAAGTTATAAAACCCTCTACTTTAAGTTTATTGCAGGATGGCCAACTTTGGTTACCCAGAGGGCCACATCCCTTTTTTTCAATGCAATAGGGACTAAAGTGTTACTCTCATTTAGACACGTTTAATAACTTCTAATTTAACAAAATGATCTGGTGATCCAGAATAGTGCCAGGACCAAATCCAGCACATACATGGAGGTTGTCATCTTGTATGAACACAACAAGTTTTAGGAACATCACTTAATATTTGGATTTTATATGAATAATTGAATGTCGTCAATGGGCTATCCCATTCTAGGGTTATTTTTTTTGTGACATCAACCTAGATTAGATCCCGATGAAATTTACCTTGATGCTAGAGACATGGACTCCATATTATTCTGTAAAATTGGAAGCGAATCCCTTGAGAAATGGCAGAGATATGATTATGCTAACCTCTGGGGGGTTTTAAAATTTGGGGATTTTTTTGAATCAGCTTTGAAACAGCTGTGTCACCACCAAAATGTAATGGCTTCTTCCTTGGAACAAATTACACCTCTGGTAAAATTGTTTTTTAAACCTATCTAGTTGTTTTTCTGTAATCTTGCTAACAGATAGACCCTGGCGAAAACATAACCTCCTTGGCAGAGGTAATTAGAGCGTTTACATCCCCATAAAACTGGAATGAAGTAATGATTTTCATTAGCAGGCATTCTGTAATGAAATATCTCATGAGGATTAACTATCTAGATTGGACAAAACTAACTAAATGGCTACAGGAAAAGAGTAAGGAGGCTGCATGTGGCCCCTGAGCCACCAGTTGGTCAACCTGGTTTATGGGACTGAATGGGACTTTCCTTAATATGAAAGAAGGTTGTGTCCATAAATGTGTTTTTCATTTTGAGGGGTAGCTTGATTCAAAGTAAGATAACAGATGTCAGTCTCTATGGACGCATTCAAGTTTCCATTAAGCTCTCACAGAGAAGACAAGAGAAGAGAGAGCTCTGGAAAAAGGCAATACTTTCTGATAAACTTACAGAAAAAATTGATGTAAAGTTTATATTTTTGGTTGTTGTATTTCCTTGTAATGTTCATTGCACTAACTCATCCTGTTGGAAACATGAAACAGCACTCACGCTTTCTTTCCACAGATGGCCCCCTGGTACCAGTTACGACATGTGCTGAAGTACTTCTTCTTGGTCCCCATGACCTGCTGGAGCGCGCAGACATTTTGTCTGGGAAGAATTAAGCATGAAAAGGTAAAGAACTGCCACATGAATAAACAATTAGACACTGTGGGAACAAAAAGATGGTAAAGTTCAACATTTCAGTCACTGTCCTTGCTTTAAATGTTCATCTTTAAATCACTCTTGAAGATGCATCTTATAACAAAAAGGCCTTCTGATAATTCTGCCTTGTCTTTGGTGCAATGATAATCTAAGATACATTTTTCTGCCAGTTATGAGTTTTGTTTTGATCTTCTTTTGATCAAGTAATTATTTGATGAATACACCCTTTAATCCCTTTTCTAAGACAGATTTGAATGTGTTACTGTGCCATTTGGCAGTGTTTTAATCTTCTATTGATTTATTGCCTTCAGTGTTTGTTAAACACTGTCTAACATCTGTTTTGGCAAAATTTCATATGAAGACAATTATAATTATCTAACATAAAAATGCACAAATATCAATGTGTGAGTAAATATTGAAGTGACCCCCCTGTTTCTGATCAAATAACTTGAATACATGCCATTAAGGAGGTTTGTAGATTTGGGTTATGATCTAACAAGTGATACTAAGTAAATATCAATTAAATAGGCATGTCATGGCATGTGCTAAAAAAGATAAACTGGTTAAACAGTTGTGAATTCACCATAATGTGGCAGGTCTAAATATCGAAAAAAGCCAACATGTTAGAAATAAATTACAATAAGTTATTTTTCCAATGGTCAAAGTTGAAGGCAATGGCATGCACAGTGATATAATATCAGTAAGTATCAATAGAGTGTTGTAAAATAATTTAATAATCAAAAAGATTAACTTACCCCTCTTTTCTTGCCCTGATGCGACTGTGGGCAACTATCTTGTCATAAGCAGAGGAGTCAGCTTTGTCAAATGTGGAGAGCACAAAGAGTGCAAAGGCAGCTGCAAAAAGGAGCTTCATCCTTGATTTCTGTGCTAGCCCTTCCAGACCCAGAGTAAAGGCAGAAGACTGAGAGCTGCAGCTTATATAGCACAAGTCTTACCCTCCACTCAAGGAGGATGGTTACAACTTTATGCATGCATGCATGGACCACCCAGCACCTCCCAAAATCATGTTTCTCTGTTCTAATCTTCAAAAATGTATAATTAATTCAATGATGACCAAATTTAATAGACTTTTGAATAAAGAATTGAATTTATAGAGTAGTTTTTATATGTTGGAGGACTTCAATCACATTATTAAAAAATACTTGCCTCAGTTATGCAATGTACAATATATAAGGGTCACACATTTTGATCAGTTTCTCATACATATACGTAATGAATTCATTCTGGATACTTCTTGCTTCAAGAATGTTCTATTCATTAAAGAAATATTACAATTCAGCTCAATGACAGCATGAAGGATTTATGTAGAATTCTGTGAAACAAAAATTAATTGCATTGCATTGAAAACAAGTTCATAATCTGGACAAATAAGCACACATGTCTCAGGTTTTGAACTAATGATTTAAGTGAACATAAATCCCAGTGCACTGCTTCAAAATACTCATTCTATTATCTTAATCCCTGAAGTCAAACACCACATTAAGAGACAAATAAAATAAGCAGATGGGATGGAGAATCCACATCTATCACTCCTGTTAAAGTGTCAATCTTTGGACCGCAAACAAAAATATTACATAATCCTGGCAAAACGTTTGAGTGCCAGAACCCTGACAGGATACATTTTTAAGATGGAGTTTGCCCCACCTAGTGGAGGGAGAGAGTGAAGACAGAGAGTCCACTGACATCCCAGAAGAAGTATTTAGCATGGATTTTATTTTTATGTTGTTCTTTTTTTATTCTGTTGAAACCTGATTGTCTTCCTTACTAATAACATTACAATAGAAATGTTTTCTCTATCAGGATGCACTGAATTATAGGACCACACTAGAATAGGCAAATACGCTTTGGAAGTTTATTATCTGATTTGGAAGACATGGACATTCTGCAGATATTTGTTTATATCAGGGTTAAATGCTATCAGAGATAAACCACAATGCTTAATTTTGTAATGTGAAGCATTAAGTTCGAGAGTTTGGAGCAGAGAGACCTTCCTCTGCTGAAGTTTTTTTTCCCTTATATTTTCATCCTGTTTTCTTGATTCTCTTTAAAGTGAGTTCAAAAGAATAACAAAGATCTGAGCAATGGCTAGTGTAAAGTTTTTTTCTCCAGATGTTTTTTATGTATAATTTTAAAACCTTGAAGGGATTTAAAAAAAGAACCACCTCAAAAAACATCTGTTTATATTGGGATTTACTTTTCTGAAAGGTAACTTGTTTTGCTCAGTGTCAGTTACTCAGCTCTGTCCCCAGATGTCTTCAAAACACATTTTAAAAGTGCCTTGTCTAAAAGTCTCGATATTGGATTATGGTATGCTTCTGAACCCCTTGGTTTCAACCTAGAGAACAGGCTGTTTTCATGTAAATTCACTTGAGGAGTGTATGGCCATTTTCCTCTTCGGGAGTGGATGTTGCCTGTGCTTTCACAGGTTACACATCTCTTATGTCCTGACCAGAGTACAACAGCATACAAACCGAGCGCCAGAGTTTGGCAATTTATGCAAAAAAATTGGATTAATTAGTTATTTCTGAAAAACCCTATAGCATGACCATTTAATATCTTAAAAGCAAAAAAACCAAAAACTTTATTTTAATGTTCTTTAACACCTGACCTGAAATCAAGTATGCAGTGGAAAACAATATACTTGGAATAATAACTTCCTAAAAAACAAAACTGTACGATAATACTTTGTTTTTAAGTGTTGAAAGCACACTTCACTTTCCTTCTCACCCTTCAGGCTGTGTCGACCTTTTAGTCTGTCACTGCTCTTGCATGAAATCAGTCATTTTTACAGAAATGTAAATTAATATGCATTGTCCTTGTATTAAAAAGAAAAAAAACAAAAAGCAAAAAAAAACTAAAAATGCTCAGAGAGCATAGACTTCCTAAGGCATTTCCAACATTGCTGGACAAGCTACTGTCCAAAATGAAGTCTTGCTCTGTAAGGAAACCACTGAGGAAATTCCTGAATCCACATCCTAAATTCAACATCACCAAACATAATCACCTGCCCCGAGTGCCAAGTCCCAAATTATATGAAAATACCATCAAATTTTGTTTAGATATGTCTGAGTTATTAGCAAAATGTGGAAAATTGTCCTATCTAACAATGCTAACAAATCCTTTGAAAAAAATCCTGATCTGTATCTGGATTTGGATCATCACCATTATCTTGTGCCATTACCAACACTCCCTGAAAATGTCATCTGGCTCACTGATAAACAATCCAAACAAACCAACAAATGGCCAAAATCTGATTTGATTGTTTTACTCATTTCTGGCCTATCCTGAAAATTTCTTAAAATTCTGTTCTTGACTTTTTGAGTAATCCTGTGAACAAATTGACAAACTAGTAACAAAAACAAACCCTGCAACTGATCTAACTAACCCTAAAACTAGCAGAAACAGACCAGCTAACAGGACACAGGCATTTCGCTGGAAGAACCGTGACTTCAAACACACTGCTAAGGGGATAATTATCTGCAAAAAGTTGCTAATTTAAGACTTAAAAGGCCCCAGACTCAGAGAAATTACTCAAAGATGTGATTTATAAACAGAACAGCACGTGTAACAGATGTAAAGCAGCTCTTTTGTGTGGTATGGAGTTTTTGTATTAATTATGAATAATAATGACCAACTGAGAAACTGGCCTGTGCAATTTTGGGCAGAATGAAATGTCAGTATAATTCTAATTGAAATGTGTAACTGTGGCAAAGATGTTGGAAGATATGATCACTAACAACAGACCCAAGTGGCATCATTAACAGCATTCATTCTGGCACATGTTGTTGATCCTCTTGGCAAAACAGATGTTAGAATGTGAGAAAGAAGTCAAGCCCCTTGGCCAGCTGAGTCAATGGGTTGTAAAAAGAGGGAAATGACACAGGTAGGATTCAATGCAGAGAATGGGAATGGCTATTGGCTTGTTTGATATATGTTTATATTTAAACAGTAACCAAAAAATGCCAGAGAAGAAACCCTTTAGCAAACATCAAGTCCACTGGAGAGAAAATAATTTGAGACAAGATGAAACTTGATTATTAAAAGCATTAAGAAAAGCACTTACAGATACAAGCTCCACCTAACCTGGACTTTTCTTTTCTGCTACAATCCAAAAGACTGGAATACATTAACTTTACAATCTCAGCATTCCAACGAGGAGCCAGTTTTCAAACTACTACACAGACTCTACGTGCTTGCATGGAGAAATAAAGACAATAAATGCAAAACATTCCAACAAACTTAACTTCAAAAGTTTTTCAGATCTACTACAAAGATTAGTCTATCGCTTGGCTCTTGTGATCCTTAAATGATCTCTGTATCCCAGGAGGATGCAGATATTTGACAGTTTTATAACTTTTCTAATAATAACTTTATTTTCAAGGCACCTTTCAAACCCAGTTACAAAGTGCTTCACCAGTAAATGATTGGAATGTAAGGGGTAGAGGTAGAGACATTAACAATCAAAGGTATGCACAACACAATAAAGTGCATGACGGTAAACATGTTAACAGATATAAATGAACACAAGTAACAAGAAAAGTATTATAAAACAGTTACATAAGTTGCAGGAGAAATGGTTATATGCAGTAAAATGTAGTATAAACTGTGGTATTGTTCATTTATCAAAACTGAATTATCTATTATAGTCTGGGGTGCAATTTACACAACATGGATGACTGGAAATTTATAAGATTGTAACCGTTTCACATGGATAAAATGGTCAACACCCTGCACTTGCTGAGATTGGTTCCATTTTACTTGACATGTTTTTTGCAAGGAGGCCTATTCTCATTAATGTCTTGTTTACCTTTCTCCAGTTTCTTAAATACTCTGACAATTGCTTTCACAGTCTGACGTTCTTGGCGTTGTCCTCCAGATCCCACTGTACCTCCTTCTGTATTCAGTTTTATCTCTTCAGATTTCTGAGAGAGGAGTGTGCTCTGCTCAGACTTTTCATCTGAAATGTCCTTGGAAGTCCCGTTATGAGTTTCTTTTTTAATGAATGGAAAAACTGAGCCATTGGCTTGCTTTTCAGAGCTGACTGGGCTGGTGTTGTTGGCAGCTGTGGTCTTCTGGACTGTGGTGGCCACGTCTAAGAAACTCTGCTTTCTTTGAGGCTCATCCGTGGGGGCTTTGGGGGAATATTTGAAGGGGTTTCCCGGGTAAGCCAAGGTGGAGCAGGCAACCTGTCCTCCAACCCCACCTTGTGGTTTATTCTTCATCATTCCAAGGACTTCATAGCGAAAGCTGGAGATGTCCTGCTTCAGCTCCTAAAAGTGTTTAAAAAGAACAGAGATTGAAGAACAGAAGTTACCAAACAGCAGTGGGGAAAAAACATTTATAATCTTTGTGCACTGAGATGTTACCTTAAAATTGTCTTCTGTCAACCCTTCATGAGTCTTTACGTCTCTGATCATGGCTGTGACATAACGCTTAACAAGGTTCCTTAAAACCTCCTGGAAATTTGTAAATAATCACATAATCATCCAAATTTAAAGAAGTTATTACAAAGCCATCATTATTTTGTAATTGCAGATTGCTACCTGATACTCGTGGTTTATTCTTACATTCACTGCAGCACGTCTCTGCAAGCACAGAAAGAAAAAGTTGACTGATAAGAAACAGAAAAAGGAGAAACTCTGCCCTTTCTCAGTTATCACAAATCACTGTTTCCTCACTTTTTAAGTTGCCACTGCGGCATGTTAGCTAACTGAATTCACCTGCCACTGCAAACAACAACACAAGCTTTTTGCTTGAGACTTGTGCTTGTTTCCAATCCTGCATAGAGAGCCTGACAGATGTGGTTTCAATTGAAAGTTTGTAAAAAAGACAAAGAAAAAAAACAGAAAAGAGTGTAACAAAGCACATCCACTAAATTACACGTCACATAAATTATCAATGGCAAAAATAGCCTCTTAAACAAAAACATATGTCCCAAAAAAAGAATCAGTGGTTACACAATGCAACATTATGAAGATCTGTCATAGCCCTTGCAGATCAAAACAAACCCCTATTGACAGGAATTGCCTATCAAGAGCTGAATGCTACTGCAGACACTCTAATCCATTGCTCTGTACCTGTGCAATTACTCAGCCTGGGCGTGGGAACATTTTCTTTTCTGTTATTATTAACAAGGTAACGTGGTATGAATTCTGACAGCTACTGGACATAGAAAACAAGGTAAGATCAAGCCTCAAATACTACTACTTACCCCCAATGTTTCAAAGGTTTCACACCTTTTTATGCTCCGTCTTCTACACAAACGTCTCTTTATCCATTTAAATAAATAATATACTGACTTTGGACTGGGTATTATATTAAATGGAGATGGCAAAGTTCCTCCTTCTTCAAAGTAGCTCATCCATAATTTTGTCCTAGCAAATTTCCACTCGATATCCGCATGATCCTGAAATAAACACAAACAGCCAATTATTTAAACCTTTTATGAAAAAATACACAGCATATGAGGGCAGTAAAACAATGAAGCAGAGAGGTCAGCTACATTACTCACTGCAATGTGCTGGTAGGAGTTATTCATCATTGCAATGAGCATGTTCAGAAGGACTACCAGGGAGATGACATTGTATGTTCCAAACATGGTAATGCCCACAAACTCTGTGAATTTATGATCTGGCTTCACATCTGTCACATAGAGAGAAACCAGGCCAAATATGGACCAAAATAATGACTGCAGTGTCTCAAAAAGCCTGGAAAGCAAACAACAATACATCACATGATGCACTGCTCAATTACACACATTAATCATGGACAAAGCAGAATCCTCAGAACAAAATTCAAACACTTCAACTCACGTGGAGAAGGCATTGTTCTGGGGGCTGCAGCGGATACCCTTGCATGGACCATCCCCTTCTGTGTCATAATAGTAGTAGAGCTGGTTGAGGCCATTGGCAAAGGCCAACAGCACCAGACAGTAGATGAAGAGAAACTTGAGGATATCAAGAAGCATGCGGCCCAATGAGATCTGTAAGGGGCCCAGATGGGAGTTTGCAGTGAAAAGACAGACCAGCCGTAAGGAGCTGAAGATGTTGGCGATAGCAAACAAAGCCTCTGCAACTAAAGTTGGGTGCCACATGTCCCAGCTCTTCCTTTCTTTGGACCCGCTGTACTGTAAAAAAGTAAGGAATGAAAACAACTGATGAAAAAGACATAACATTGTGAATATTTTAAATATATTTTCATAAAAATAGTCCTGAAGTGTATTTGATATTCTACAGGGGAATAAAGAATAACTACCAAAGCTGTGATTTAGATCAGGGATGGACATTTAGTAGCCTAGTTCCATATGCAGCCCCCTCCTTTAAATATCTCAAAAACATTAAGAAAATGTCAGTTATGCCATGATGGTTTTACATTACTACTTTGTTGGCAACACAAATAGTTAATCAGTCAATCACACAGCAGTAACTCAAAGCATTTGAGCATGTGGAACTGGTTTAATACAATCTGATGAGTTCAGGTAGTTAGGTGTGAGAGAAAGGAAAAGGTAACTCAAATAACCACTTGTTACCACAAAGGTTTGCAGAAGACAATCTCTAAAAGGACAATACCAAATCTTGAAGCAGCAGTAGACGACCATACCAGCTAAGAGCAGGAACTGAGGCTACAATTCACACAGGATCACCAATATTGGACAAAAGATTAGAAATATGCTTCTTAGTCTAATGAGTCGTAACTTCTACTGCAAAAATCAGATGGTAGGGGCAGAATATGAAATAGACGACATGAATCTATCCATCCTGAATATTGTTGCTGACCATGTCCATCCCTTAAAGCTATGGTCTACGATTTGGAAGCTTTGTACATATTAATAACACCGTTTATAAGGCTGTTATGGTCCTATGGTCCTATCTACACAGTATAAAGACAAAAAATAATGAAAAAAATCCATTCAGTATATCCGCTGAAAAGCTGCATACTAGCTGACCAATCAAGCCTAAGAACCTGCGACTATTAATTGGTCCGTGAGTTAGTCCATGAGTCCATCCAATCCTCGTCTCCCTCACTACGCAGTACGCAGCATCTTGCCCATGGTCCCGCCTCCTCCCCTCTACCTCCGGTGAGCAGCTAGCAGCGTTAGCTACTGAACTATCATGGAGCCGGAAAAGCCTAGCGCCGAACCCGGGAATCTGCCTCCCTCTCCCAAGACAGTCTGGCTGCAGACCACCCTTCTCCTCTCCCCTCTCCCTCGTCTCCCTCACTCGCAGTCGCAGCATCTTGCCCATGGTGCCGCCTCCTCCCCTCTACCTCCGGTGAGCAGCTAGCAGCGTTACCTACTGACCTATCATGGAGCAGGAAAGCCTAGCGCCCGAACCGGGAATCCGCCTCCCTCTCCCGGGCCCAGCGGAGCTCTGCCCAGCGGGTGGAGGCCTGGTAGCGGGCTAACGGCAAGCGAATAGCCTCAGGCGGCCGTCAGACCTTCAGCATCGGCCGTTTCGCCCCTGGTTGATCAGGTAATGGCTTTGTTTACTACAGTGGGAGATGTCTGCTGAATAACTCTGGTTAGTTTGTGCCTGCACGGGCTAATAACTTGTAGGGGAGCGGGTTAGCCTGTTAGCCGCTAATCGTTAGCACAGTAAGCTGAGCTGGGGAGGACAGGCTGAGAAAGATTAATCCTCCCCCACACTCGGCTCTGCTCTGGCGGCGCCAAACCCGATCCAGTTGAAATGGCTACTGCTGTGTGTTATAAGGGAGATGTCTGTCGTGTTTGATACTTTCAGTTGAGCTGAGCTGTTTTTGATTGAGTTTGCTGCTGATATATTATGCTAGTCGCTCGTAGCTCAGTCCGAGGGGGCTATATGAGGCGTCACGAGCTGGGGGCGGGATCTTGGAACACGGAGGAGAGAGGTGAGGGAAGGAGGGGCAGGCTGCGGTTTCAAATCGTAGACACCAGCTTTAATAACCAAAATGCACATCTTCTAATGGCTACTTCTAGTAGGATAACCTGCCAGATCACCTCAGACTGGTTTCTTGAACATTACACTGTGCACCTGTGGCCCCTACAGTCAACAAAACAATCTAGCAGTGCACCATTGGGATGTGGTGGAACGAGGGATTTGCATCATGGATGTACAGCCAACAAATCTACAGCACAGTCATTATGGACCAACATTTCTGATTAATATTTCCAGCACATTTATAATCTATGTCACAGTAAATCCAGATAGTTCTGGGGGGAAAATGAGGTCCAACTCAATGTTTTGGAACTTTGGTAGTGCTGCGGCAGTCTGGGTAACTAATATTGCCCATCCCTTCAAACTTCAAGCTTCAACTTCAACTTTATTATTATCCTGTGGAAAAATTGTTTTCAGCAACAGGCATCAGCACACCAGTACATGATAACACATTAAACATACAGGCTTCAGGAAAATCAGGAAAAATCCTGAACTCAAGAGAAAAACAATAGCACTTACACCACAAAATGCCAAAGACTAAGAATCAGGCAAAACCCATAAAGTGCATTTAGTCATCAAAGTGCTGTGTAGTAGATAAATAAACAGTAATGATGAACAAATGAGAAAAAGCAAAAAAAGAGATTCAATAAATAGTCGAGGATTACAGGCTAAAAATCAATTCTATCCATGAGATAGAACTGATGTAGACTCAAGCAAAGAGGAAATAACATTTTTACAAATTTACAGTAGCATAGTGTTTTATATTATATTAAAAACTCTAAACTGTGGCACTGTCTTGCACTATAAAATGTTAAGTACCTTCACATAAGCAACTATCTTCAGAGAAATGGTTGCAAGATACAAGGAGTTCATTATGAAGTCCATTAAGTTCCACCAGTCATCCAAGTAGTCCTCTAATCCGTTGTCCCACATCTGTTTGATTTCTGTCCATATAAAACCTTGGAAAAAATGGAAAACAACAGTGGATATGTGTAAAGAAAATGTAAGAAAGATGTAGGAAACAGCCAGGGTACAACACCAATCATCATGGCATGGGATTCACAATCTTATCAGCATAACACTGGCAACAGAGTTTAGTGAAGAATAGAAACAGTGAATTTTTACATATAAAAAAAGAAAAAATCAGCTGATATTCATAGCCATGCATGCTGACTGGATGTAGAAATGCTCCATGTTATGTGAGCAGGAGCGCTAGGTTGGACCGTTATTCTTTTTTATTTCTTTATGTATTTATTACCTCCGCCTCGGAGGTTATGTTTTCAGGAGAGTTTGTTTGTCCGTCCGTCTGTCCGTCCAACTGTGAACAAAATAACTCAAAAAGTAAAGGATGGATTTTGATGAAATTTTCAGGAAATGTTCAGCATGGGAAAAGGAAGAACTGATTCGATTTTGGTGTTGATCCGGATCACTGTCTGCATCCGCCATGACGAAAAAGCTGATTTTCGTGAATAACTACTGAACTAAAATAGATGTCATTATGAATCTAGTTGCTAATGGTATGTTTTAATGGTCAAGGAATCTAAATATTGAGATGAAATAAAGGTAGGAGTAATATTTATGGTGAAAATCACAATATGACTGAGAACTGTGGTGCTGGCGGAGGTCTGCGCTCTCTGAGTGCTTTTGTAGTTGTAAAATGAGTTATAAGAGCTGAATTTTAAAGTTTAAAACAGTTGTAAGCTAGTTTATTTTTTACTAGTTTTCTGTGTTATTTCCAGCACTTGTTTAAGGACTTCCTCAGTGAAATATCTTGAAACTTGTTTAATTAGGTTGAATATAATTTGACAGTATATGTTCCATAAAAAGGTGCACATTTTTACTTTGTGAGCATTTTGAGCTCAGTGTTTCCACAAGTTGTGTTGAGTGTTGTTTGTGCCTCTGGAAGGGGAAGATGAAGCTTGGTTTACTGTTTCTCTTGAAAATATATTTTCCATAGTATGCTTTTGTGATCATAAGAATACATTTATCAGTAACAGCTTTGTTTTCAATATCTGCTCAAATGAGATAAAACATAATAACTATTGATAAAATCCAGTATGTGCATAAATGCGCATAATCACAATATGACTTTCCTTAAAATATCCTTTATCAAATTTTAATCGATATAGACCTCTTAAACTTTTTGGGGCACAGGGGGGCCAGAGCCTTTCCGCTGATTCCAGCTGTAGTTGGGGAGGCCAGCCAACCACAGGACCACACATATAGAGACAGAAAACCACTCACACTCACAACAGGCAATTTAGAGTCACCAGTCAACATAACTAGTATATACTTGGTTCATGGGAGGAAAACAGAGTGTCGCAAAAAAAAAAAAAAAACCCATGCAGCCACAGGGTGATCATGCAAACTCCACACAGAAGGACCCTGGTCAACATGGGACATTGAACCAGCAATCCTCTTGCTGTGAGGCACACACACTAACTGGCTGTCCCTTTGTCATTACATGTAAAATAATATATAAATAAGTATGGTGTAGAGATAAAAAGTGGTGTATAATAAAATGAACTCCAACCACAGTTGGTGCATGTGTGTGCTCATTACCGAGCACCCAAGGCAGGATCATCCACTCCACTACAGTGGGTGGTGGGCCCTGATAGTTGGACTGTCCAAAGGTAATGTGCTGAGAGGCCAAGAAGAGCAGCAGGAGGAATGTTAGGTAGGAGGCAGTGTGACAGATGAACTTGATGAATGGCTTCCGAATGAATAAGCCATAGCGACTCTTTGGAGCGATCAGATAAAGGACAGATAACACAGCAACAATAACAATAAAAAGTTGGCGCGATGGCACACTTTTTGATGGCAGGCACACTTCCAACTCATCATACCAGCGGGACGCCAAGAGCTGCTGGCAGTTCGGCTGGGCAACAAACTATAGACAAAAGGGAGACAAAAATAGGCATGTTGACAAGGAGTAATGATAGAAAAAAAACCTGGTAATGCATTTGTGAATCATCAACATTTGAACTTGTCAGCACAGCTATAGAGTAACTGGTCATTCAAAGAGGTCAAATTTTGCCTTAAATCTGGTATGTTCATTTTGATGGCTGGGGTATGTTCACAATCACAAATGTTCAAAAATCATTCAGTTTAACCAAACACTGAACCCCAAAATTGTGTGTCAACTGCTAATTTACTTTTATTTTTTTAAACTGTGTTTTTTCATCATTCACTGAAATAAACCTTGAATTGAAATTAACCGTACCAAAAGTGGTCTTTACAATCATCCCTACATTCTAAAGAACGCAAATAAATGCTTTTCATTAAATGTTTTAATTTAACTTCAAGGCAAGAAATCATTCCTTTGTAAGAAACTGAAAAAAAACTTTGTTTCTAGTGTCTCTGGAAGTTGTACGTCATTTTCTGAGACAGACCTTACCGTGATAAAACAAAAGTACTGAAAACAGTATGAACAAAGACTAACCATTAAGGACCACTGTTCAGGGAATCAATAATCAATAACACAACAATAACAAGTAAAACTAACTATCGCTGTTGCTTTTGATGGCACACTTAACTCTCCTTGTCTAGTGAAAACAGATTGATGTAAGATCAGAAAAAAACATTCTGTAAAAAAAACTGCCCCAACCAAAAATAAGACGAGAGTATGAACAAAACCAGATGCAAATATTCAAAGCAATAAAAGCTGTGTTCAAGATCCAACAGTAAGCATGTCTCATAAAGTCTATGGAAAACAGTTTTTGGATCAGTTATCAGCCTATGCAACTTATTCTGTTGTTTATTAACAAAAGTTCTTACTCCAGCACTTCAGGGAGTAATGCCTTCAACATATGTGTGAAGAAGGTGATGCTAAGATCGAGCTAATGTTGATCATGCCAGCTTTAAGTTATGTTTACAGTGTTTAAACTTCTGCGAAACTGCACCTCAGATCAGATTCTCAGCAGTCCTCAAAGTCCTCCTTCACTATTCATGTTACTCCATTCTTGGTAAATAGTGATAACCTGACTGTGGAGCATTAAACAATAGCACCTGAATCGTATGAGGCCAGAGGACAAAGGGTAAGTACTTGTTCTTTCATCCCTGGTTGGAAGTGATCATCATATCTGTTTCCCATCCACATATCCCTGCCCCCTGAGATTTGATAAAAGTATCTTCTGGACATCTGCAGATGGTGATGGAAGTTAATTTCAGCTTAACCAAGTTAAAGCCAAATGGATCCAATTACAGTAGTACACATAGCATCAAATTGTGGTTGATGAGGTCATTTATCAGTGCTGTATCTGACATCTTTACTCTCCTTTCTGTCCTTGTGAGAGATTGACTTGTCTTAACATGACTGCAGGCAAAAGGTGGCATCTGGTGGGACCAGATCTGGTCAGTGGACAGTTTTAGAAGGTGAAAATGACCCATGTGTCTCAACACCCATCCCTTCCAAAAAAAACATTTTTTCTGCCCTAAAGCATCTCTTTCACTTAATACCATCTAACATCTGTCACACTCCTGTTTATTTGAAGGGAATTTAATTGCAAAACACAAGCTCTTGCAGTTTTCTCTTCATTAAAATATTAAAGATTTGCACACAGACAATGCCTTATTATTGAGGATGGGAGTTGAAGCATACGAAGTGCAGTGGTAGCATGTCTACACCTTTGTTGAATACATTAAAATGTAATTTCCCAACACTAATGCGTACATTCTTAAGTGCTGGTGGTCCTTGTGGTCCATCTCAAAAAACCAACTCTTTGCTTCTTCACAGGAAATCTTCTTAATGGCAAAACAATCTATCCATCCATTATCTGCATCACTTATCCCACTTGGGGTTGTGGGTAGCAAGAGCCTTTCCTAATTGTCATTAGATCAGAGGCAGGGAACATCCTTAACTGGTCTGCAGTCAATAACAGGACTGACAGAGAGACACTTTCATTAACACCTTTGGACAATGAAGGGCCACCACTCAACCTGAAAAGCCTATTTTTGGAAGGAAGACAGATCGCTCAGGGAGAGCAATGCATGTTCGTGAGGAACATACAAACTCCACAGATTAAGGCCCGGAAGACGATTTACTGTGAAACTCTGTTTCTTTAAGGCAACAGCATTAACCACTGCACCACCATGCAGCCTTATGGCAAAAAAAGACAAAAGAAAAACAATGTCTGTTACTCATATGGTTGACAGTCAAAAGGATTTTTTTTTTTTTTTACATCAAAACAACAAAAGTAGAAGTCATCCTTGCAAGATCTGTTCAACCAGGCATGGGTGGAAAAATATCAAACACAGCTGTCTTTATTTTTGTGGCAATACGAATTGATAAAATGACAATTAAAATCTGGAACACTGCAGTCTTTTATGTCTGAGCGCCCTTGTTTTCTTGATATTTTCTGTGCTTCCACATCTGCAACGGCCAGGCTCAGAGGCATTACGCTTTCAGACTGTCTGTTGTTCTGGCCACTCATGTAAATGCTATATCTCTGGAAAGCTATGGAAGATATTCTTTAATCTTTTAACAAATATGCTATGAATTCAACAATAAATTGTTAAGATTTTGGAGGTTACTCGTCAAAAGTCAAGGATATTGTTCCCCAGTTTCATCTCTTGCTTGCATCATATTTTATGTCAGTTTTGAGGGATTTTCTTCTAACTTTGAATAAATGTCGACTCTGACTCTAAAAAAAACAATACATTCTGAGGTGGCATGGTCAGTGTTACTTTGTCCTTGAATCATTGGATAAAAATATTCTCCTATGACATTTAAGAAACAAGATTTGTAAAAGTCACACGACCACAGAAACCACCCCAGCCCTCCTTGGCCTATTGCTCTATTTTTCATGTCTGGCAATTATAAACATCTTAGAGGCATAAAACCACCTGGCAGTGGTTTAAGATGACAACCAACATGGATCTGATGTGTGTATGTGGCTGTTTGCGTTTGTGTTATGTGGTGAGGGATGAAAGTGATTAGATTTTACTAATACCAATGCCATTAACAATTCTACTTATCAGTCTGATTCTTCAACAAATCTTTCATAGATTCCTGCTAATTTTCTGTGAGGAGAAAAAAGTTGGCCTATAAGTTGCAAAAACATGGCACTCCTGATATTCTGTGTCTCACTGCATATGTAGGCTTCTGCAAGTTGGTGGGGTTTCCTCTTGCTGAAAGTTGTGCAGTGAGCTTCATTTGTTGAAAATTAAGACAGCATTTTTGGCCACTACTGCCTCCTGTGTACTGGTATTATTGATATGTTTCATTTCTGCTGACTGCCTCTGATGAAAATGGGACATTCTTAATTTGCAAAGCATGCAGAACAGAGTGGAAGGAATTGACAAGTAAAAGACTAATGATAACGATTCCTTGAAGAACTGATTGATTCTCAACTGGAATTGATGTTCAATTCCCACCCCAACATGTTGCCAACTGCATGTGTGTGTGTGTGTGTGGTTCATGTTATCACAAGAGCAAGTTTCAGACCTTTTGCCATGGAGACCAGTAGTGGTACAAAGAGCTGCTATGAGTCACACCGGTTTCCTTCCTCCCTGTCCCTCTCACTTTTCCAACTGCCTCATCAAAATCTAACAAAGTCAAAACACTGAGATATCTCATTAATGCTCAGGGCCTACACGAATAATATGCTGAGTACTGCCAAGTGGTGTTAAATATAATGTTATGGATACATATTTAATATGGATATGGATAATATTTAGCAATCTCCTGTAAAATATATTCAAACCATGCTTGAATTCTATATTTTCACTACAATTTTAGCTGTTGAGCAAAATTGCTGTGGTGCTTAAGATAATTCAAACTGGACTGATATTGAAACCAGACCTTTCATACAAGCAAAAAAAAATGCACTCAAAAAATCCTAAATTATTATAACCCTGTTTTACACTGTTTAGTACAATGTTCGAATTTTGGTGGCACCAAATGATAAATCCACGAGGCTTACACGAGATAAATATACCAAAGATGGTGAAATGACAGTAAAAGGCTCCCTCCCTGATTAAAATATTATGTGGTTATGAGTATGGTTTTCAGGGAAATAGCCGTCACTTATTTCTTCATTATCCCCATTTATCTAATTGTCATGGGACTGTCTGAGTGGGCTACTGTAATGCATTACTAAAAGCCAGCCTGGCAATTACATGTGTTCTCCCCATGGACATCTCCACCCTTTTCAGGCCACTTACAGCTCATCATGCTATTTTGTGTAATTCAGTCAATGTGGTGCTAAGGATGCATTATTTATTATTAGTCATACCTGCGCCAAAAGAGGACCTGCTGAACCTCAATTTTCACACATTTTTCAAACTTCAACACTGTCTCTGACTATGCTGTCTGTTTCTTTGGTGACCACCGACAAAGTTTTCTGACTTAATATCTCAAAATCATCCTTAACAGCAAGACCTGTTCCTGCAATTTGCTGGCCAGGAGTGGGCTGGAATCACTAGAGGCCTAGTAAGAAAACGTGGGGGTAAAGTCTAGGTGAAAAAATGGCTGTAGGCATTCTTATTTAAACCCCAACCAGAAAATTTGGGAAATTTCTCATGCTTATGTGTGCCAATAATCCTATTAAGACTTACACAGACCCCTTGAGCATTAACTGACCCTTTTTCCAGGACAGCAGCATGTGTGAACCCAAATACAGAGCGTAGACAGATTATTTCTTGTCAGACCTCTGGTACCCCTCTCCCTATGTTGCATTACAGGCATATTGCAAAAAAACAAACAAACAAACAAACAAACAAAATGCAAGGGACAAGTTTTACAAGTGATAAAAAGCAAAAAAATGTCCACCCATGCATTACTGAATATTCTATAAAAATGAAAGTTTTCGAGGAAACCTATCTAGAATGCTTTTTTATCCATGCTTGTCTCTCACAACAGGAAGTTCTCCTGCAGCTTTCCTAATGGGACAAGGGACAGGTGGGTTGGGGGGAATACAAGGGGGCTAGCAGAGAAAGCTCAGGGCCAAAATCTGAATCAAAAAATTCTGCTGTTTGCATCAATACGTCAGTCATCCAGAGAACATTACTACATGTGCAGGAGTGCTATGCGTGTGTGAATAGGATACAAGTATGCTGATGTTCTCGCTATCCTGTATGAAAAGGGCTCATGGTGCTTGTGGCATCTGTGACACCTTGAGAAAATAATGTTCTGCAAATTCAGTACAATAATTAATAGACATACTACCTCTTTCTGACTATATTTGATAGCCAGCTTCAGTCGAGCCAGATCGTTGGTACTCTCATCCAGTAGAGGATTGATGTCATCACGATAGTTGAGAATTATTTCCAGTTCTTTAGAGCTTCTGGTCTGGTCAGAAGAGTTACATAAGAGAACATAATATAATAAACAGGCGTGAAGGTTTATGGGACAGCTCTTCATACTCTGACTTGAACTCATTTTCCACCCTACTCAGCTCCTTAAGCTCCCAGCTGAGCTGAAAAGCTGTGAGGAAAGGGTCCTCACTGGAAACAGCAATGAGCGATGGGCTGGCGAGAGCCCTGTAGATGTTCAGTCTAGAGCGTGAAAGACGAAGACCATCAACATCTGAACTGGACCCACACTCCATGCAGTTACAGCGCACAGCATGTGGCTGAGGTATTGCAACACCTCGCTGCACAAGCAGTTTGATGATTTCATAATTGTTGGTGTGAGCTGCAAGGATGATAGGTGTGATGTCTGGGGTGAAGTCTGAGAACTGATTGTCCAACAGGATGGGTGGGACCTATTCGAGAAGATAAGAGAGGAACATATAATAAACAGACGTGAAGGTTTAGAGTACACCTCTGATTCTGTTACAAGTGAACATTTTTTCAAATCCTTTACAGAGACTGAATCCACAGGTAAGATTGGGATATCTGTACTAGTCTATGTTCAGCACAGGGTCACTGGCTTGGGTTCCACCAGGCCAAGAGCCGGTCAACATATCAGAGTTTTGAGATATAGACCTACTCATATTTTTTTTATGAGATACAGTATCATGAAACAACGTTGTTCAAAGAGATAAAGTTTATGTTGCACAAAACATTTGCACATTTCCTCTGAGGCTAATTGCCAACAGTGAGGAAAAAAACGTAGTGATAATTGACTGGAAAAAATATAAAATATGACAGGAGACCACTGCTGGGAAAAGGATCGTTTACAGTATAGAAATAACTCACAGCAATATGCTTGCTGAACTCAGTTTAATCTATATCAATGTTTGTGCCAAATGGCTAAATATCATTAAACTTTTTCTAGTTTATCCATTGAGTGTATCACATTCTGTAGAATCTCTTGTCTTCTTTAAAATAAGACCCCTCTGTGACAAAGAAAAAAAATAAATAGAGGCTGGATTTGGAAAGCCTCTTAAGGCTTGGATGGTTGGGAATTATAATTTGTTACATACATACAAACACATAAATGCAGCTTTGCATTGATCTTTAAGAATTTGGACATTTTGAAATTACTCTATACTTTTTCTGTTTTATTTAGAAATGAAGAATGGATTTTTCTGATATCTGATATGTTAATATTTCAACATTCATTAACCATTTCTCTTAAAATTATCTTTTAAATCGTAAAACAAAACAGAGCCCTCCTGTAGAAGATTTATTTGTCTCTCTTCCTGTGGTTGTTCTTGAGACAAACACAAAACAAGAAAAAGTAACGCTTGACTAGGCAATAAATGTCTGATGTGTTCTGTTTTTCCATAAGTAAATATTCAGACATAAAAAACTAAAGTTAGTTGCTTTAGATACATGAGGCACAAACTATAACTTTAAAAGTCACGGTAAAACTAAACTTCCTCTGTTTGTTGAATGCTACAAATGTTGAGTAACAAGCTGCTGAAGGATATTAAGCTCCATATTTGCTAAGAATCTGGCTGAATTATGTACCGTGATACATTAGTGATAACACGATTTACCACAATTTATCCTGATACTTTGAACAGAGCAACATGTGCAATTTTTTAATCATTAAGAACCACTAATTTGTGTACATAAGAAATACTGTCAAATCACTGTTTCATTCATTTCTAATATTATATAATTAATGATAAAAAATGTATCAGTGCAATCTCTGCTGCCAACCAGTTGCCAAAAGCTGCACTAATATATGACACAAAGACCAATACAGGGAAACAATGTATCAAATAAATGACCTAATTAAAGGGGACTATATTCTGCAAAAGGCCAAAGTGAACAAGTGCATCTTGAGCAGAGATTTAAAAGTGGAAAGGCCATTTGCAGTCTGCAACACATTAAACCAAATGTTTTTGAAACATAGTTTAAAGTTTGAAAATGAGGATTAAAAATCCTTCAGTTCATGTAGGCCAATTGGCTTCCACTTAAAATAAATGTCACATCTTTTGGCACATAAAATTAGCTTTTAAGCTTTAATCTTACTTTTAAATATTTTAATGATACTATTTTGCATCCCTTTATAAAAAAGAAACACTGAAGCTTAAATAGGAAACACTCACTACTCAAGCACATAAATTCGCCCCAAACTCCATCAATAACTTTGGCTTTAATCTTCCATCTTGGCAGCTCAGTATTTGTTCTCTTTTGAACAGAAGGCAAATTTCATTTTCAGACTTTATAATATATATTTTCAATTAACTGCATATGTTGTTCCATTTGCTGATTGCTGGAGTCTCTAAACAACAAATAAGACCAGCTGGCATTTTAGTGTAATGGATCTACACTACCGCATTTTCCCCTCGTGGCTTCTTGTGGTTCAGCAGCAGCTCCACGGCTCCCACCACTTCCTTGCGGATGGCATGTAGCAGGGCATCACCCACATGCACATTAAAGCTGAGCAGCAGCTCAATGATCTCCAGGTTCTCATTATCAATGGCAATGAGCAGGGCTGTTCTTCCAAGGGGGTCAACACAGTTAATGTTGATCATGAAGTAGATCTCAGCCTCCTCTAAAGCTTGTTTCACACTGCCATAATCTCCTTTTTCAACAGCTCCCAGGTACGCCTTCTCATGGAAAGAGAGCTCAGACTCTGCCCGAACAATCCGCAAGGGGATGCAGTCTCTGTACGGGGAATCATCAGTTTTCCTGTAATAAAGCTGTGTCATTGTTGGTACAGCATCACAGACTCAACTGAGGATGAACAAAAAACAACAGAGGGGGAGAAAATGTAAGATCACGTTTCAGTTTAAGATTTGGTAAGACAGACACAGCAGGACAAAAATGGTTCAGATCTATCAAAAGTAAGACTGGGAAATATACAACTTTCAAATTCTATTGTTGCATTTTTACAAGATAAACAGCATACTAATATGTTTTGCTTTATTTTATGCTGATCAACAAAAACAGACCTAATGCCAAACAAACAAAGAAAATCTATTGTAAGAACCCAGTGACTCTGACTGTTTTATCATTTTTTGTCATTATTTTAATTATTTGAGTTTTTTTAAATATATTAAGAATTTTATTAGCAGTTTTACTTTGTGAAGCATTTGTGTATTAAATGTACTCATAAATAAAGTTGCTTTGCCTTTATGATATGTGATTCACACCTCAGTGTAAATGTAAAGTCTAAATAAGCCTATATTACTCTTGAAATTTAATGAAATTGACACCTGTTTAATCCCACTACAATAAAATCTGAAATCCTACACATACAACATATGGTTACCTATTGCTTTTGTCTTTAGTTATTTCTAAAAATTGTAGGCAAACATCTGCATACCATCTAGATTACACATACCATGGAATACACAAAAATGGTACCAGGCAGCCCACGCTCCAAACAGAGCAAACCTATTCCTTTAATTTACTCCTTTAATTGAAATATAGGTCGTTTTGAATTTAATGATGTGTTGTATATGCTTTTGCATAATCTAGACAAGGTGTAGAGGCATGATTACAATTTTTGCCCAAGTTTGCCCAAGCGATTTGCCCAAGTTTTGGGCATCTGGATCTTCTGCTTTTGTTAGCAAGCTATCAGACAGATATCAGTATTATCTAACTTTTTTGGAAATCATACAAGGTTAAGCTTTTGTTATTGGGACAAATATGTATATCTTTACCGAGAAAAAAAACAGAATTATTCACCAAGATATTGCATTGCCATTTTGGTAAAATATATGATCAATAGGATCATCAGCCAAGCTTAAATTACAGACAACATTTAATATAAAGAGACTTTTTAATCATATAGAGGTGATGTGATATAAAGGCTCATCACTGCCAAACCTCCCTTAATATATCATCAAATCTTGAAATATAAACATAAAAAACAAACTATGCATAAATTAAAGATGTGTCTGCAACAGTTCCTACATTACAAGACATTTGGCAAAGATAGTAGACTATCTAACTTATTCATTCAAGAACTGTAACATCACAATTCAGCTGATAAACACACTTTCCTCTTACTCACACTTAAACCACATTTCTTCAAAATAAACACAATCTCAGGCATTAGATGGTGTAATATTGTAGAAGAAAATTGCAGCAACAGTTTCCGGTTGAGAGCTAAAACTGACACTTCCAATCCCTGAAAATAATGATGGTAAAGAGACAAAGCTTTACCTTCTTCCTGCTGCTTTCCAGTTGTGATTTCCTCTTGAGAGACTCTGAGAGAAGCTGTCAGACACATTAATGATCATCGGATCCTCCTCTGTGGCTGAAGCCTCCACTGGACACTCACTGTAACTTGAGGGCATGTCAATCCCCTGCCCACTCCCCTCCCTCTCCCGGGTGTCGAGATGAAAATTACGGACATTTTTTCGTTGCTGATCCGAACACATAATTTTTAGTGTACTAAAATAACTGCCACGTGTCAAGTGGACAGAAGGTGACTTCCTATGTCGGACATTTAAAAAAAAGTGCTAAAAAGTGTCTCTAAAAAAAGCAGTTGGTCATTTCAGTCCGTTTGTCAATAAAGTGGAAAAAAAGCTGTTTGGATTTTTTTTTTTTAATGTATATTTTTGGGCATTTTGTGCCTTTATTGATAGGAGGGAGACAGTGGATAGGCTTGTGAAAGGGGAAGAGAGAGTAGGGGAAGACACTCTGCAAACTGGTCACAGGCGGGATATGAACCTGGACCGGTAGAAGCAAGTACATGGGCTGCTAACCACTACGCCAAACCAGCACCCCGTTTGGATTTTTTTCCAACAGCTGCTCCACCTGGGAATTAGGTTTGAGTCAGTTAAAACTCAGCGAGCCAGTAACTGGAGGTGCTAATTAACCTATCTTTTGATGTTGCAACACAATTAATGTCAAAAGTAAAACGGAAATTGCAATATAATATAAAAATAATAATAATAAAAAAAATTTAGAAGTGACTGTGAATAAGATATATTAAATTAGCCTACCCTCACTGAAGGATATAGCGCTCCTGTTAGATAGCATCCCATATGAAGCTAGCTAGTCTTGGCAAAAAAAGGAAGTTGTACATCCCAAAACTAGTTATCCTCTTATCACATATGATAATAATAATATTAGTAATGAAAATACTATTTTTGTCAGTATAAAAAAATTAAAAGAAAAACAGAGAGGGTTTTCTTTATCTTCTTTTGCTTTTTTTTTTGTTTGTTTGTTTGTTTGTTTTTTGGCAAATTTGCAATCAGCAAACAACCTTTTAATGTTTAAAAACAAATAATTAACCCCCTAACTTAATTAAATATTGGAAAAGAAAGCCACACTTGTGTCCCACCTTTGCCTTTTTGTTTTTGTTTTCAAGGGAGCAGCCAGGAAGTTGACTTAATGTTCAGTTTGGGTCTGAAACTGTGGTGTTGCCTGTGAGCATCAGTTCTAAAACAAAGTCAGTCATTTTGGTTTGTGACAACCATTGGATATTTCTTCAAAATAAGAGTAATAGAGGTGCTCCAGGAGCACAAGCTTCGGCCAAAGCATTTCCAACAGTGTTAGGTGAGGTTTTGCCAAAATATACCGCTCTTAGGATGTTAACAACTCCAGGAATACACTGCTGGATCTGCATTTGGATTCAAATCACCACCAAAATCAAGTAAATTCTCCTGTATGATCAACAATCCCTGAAAATGTCATTAAATCTTTAATGTACAGTAAGTAAAGTTAATAGTCTTTCACAAACATGAGTCATAGATTGTACAGAAACAAATAAAAGTTAAAGTAATTACAAAAGTAACAAAAACAAGAGACAGAAACAGGATAAAAAGCTGTTTTTAAATAAAGTTACAGATGAACATTATTACACTGGGGAATCGCTTAAATGCCTAAATGAGTTTGTCTTAAACTTACTTTTAAATCACTGACTGATTCTGTGTTCTGAGGACTTAGAAACACAGTCCCCAATACACAACGAGAATGTTAACCAGGGTGATGCAGTGCCTGAAATACCTACAGCCATTGAGCCTCTTTATCAGGACCTGATGATGTGTCAAAGGCTTTGCTAATGTCAAGGAGAACCAGCACAGAACAACCCCCCGAGTCGCTGGCCATTAAAATATCATTAAACACTCTTTAAAGAGCAGTCTCAGCTCAGTGCTGTTAAGCAATAAGCACTCAAAGCAACAATGTGGAAAATGACCCCATCTTACAATATTAACAAAAAATATTCCTGGATCCACAGCCAGATTGAAATAACTACTGAAATCTAATCAATTCTTCCCTGTACCTACTAAAATTACCTAAAAAACTGGTGAATTAGGAGGTCAAGAAGACGTATCTTGATTAGAATTAGTTGATTAGTTGATGTATATTACCCAGCTATTCTTTAAAGCATATAAGAGACATTCATGTGTATTATCTCCCCAGTTTCTCTTTTGGATGGTGCAGTGCATAACTGATGGGGGACATTGATTATAATCCTGCCAAGGTCTCCAAAATAGCTGGAGCCTGCTGAAGTCGCCTTGCTAAATGCTCAATCTGGCGTTTTTTGTTAAATGAGCAGTGCTACACACCACTGTGCCTAATCTAAAGTGACCAGTGACGTATTACATCATGAAAACACATCAGCAGGCTAAATAAAAAGCTACTGTTGGCACCAACACGACAGGTATAACTATAAAAATATCAGACCTGATTCTTTTGTCCCACCGACTCCCTGAACCCTCTTCAGACCTCTGGACCCTGAACAATCACCCACTTTTTCTATAAACTAATCTGGTCTTGTCCATGGGTGTTTGAATTGCCAATATTTGCAGCTTTTGAAACTGGGGACTAATTAGACTCACCAAGTGTGTCAGTTCACATTGAATCACAAGTTCACATTCAAATCTCCTTCATAGTCACTCTAATTAGCATGTTTCAGGCACTGGAGAAATCAGTGTGCTTTTGTGTGACTTTGTCAGATCCTGCATGTGAGAGGACAAAGTGTGTGTGGGATGAGATCAATTTCCCTTCCTTTGAATCAACAGAATCTCTCACTCACAACAATTGTGTTCATTATGATCACCACTTCAGTTATTATCTCATCATGCTCATGGCAAGACATCTGCAAGATTGTCTGGTTTGTGCATTACACCAGCAGCACAGTGACAGAGTATGTAATGGACAGATACAGTTTAAAATGTATCCATACTTTTCATTATGCTTTAATTATTTGATCACGATATTTTAAGTAAGACTGTCAAAATATCCAATAGTCAACAGATCCAAACAATGTTTTGATATGTTATAAGATTATGCCATTTTCATTATTTGTTATCGTGGTGCAGAAACTGTTTGATTTTCAATAGGACTGTTTTTATGTTTTAAATTTTGATATAAAAACATTGTAAAACTTAGTCATCATTGTATAACGGATTGTTTGTTTCTTAATTCTATTTTAAAACACAAATTGCCCCCGTCAGGCATTATGAGTTATATATTTGTCACACAAAGAGGTTTTGCACCCAAATCAGTTAACTAAACCTATTCTATATAAACTGTTTTCACATTAAGTTGAAGCAGGTAAATCATTTCTTCAAGCTTACTATTTTCACTTCACAAAGCTATATTTGCTCTCATCAGTACTTTCATTTTAAAACCCTTTTCTTTGTTGATTAATATCAAATGATGTTGTCTTTAAAATTATATATATACAATATAAAGTTTCTGAAGATAAAAAAAAGTTCCCAAGAAAAGAAAAGAAGTAAAATCAATGAATCTTTCATGGTTGCGGGAAATATGGTTTGTTGGAAATAACTTAATTCGTAGAAAATGACTTCTGATGGGAGGAAGATTACGTTGCAGTCCGACCACAGCTGAACACGTATAAACATCTTGATATCAATAATACATAAAAGCTTCCTGCTTCTCTGCTATCCGGTCAGTTTCAAATGGGTCTACATTTACATTAGCATTTAGCTTTTATGCCGAGTAAAGCCAGACTTAGAAGATTTCATGTTTGCTTTGAACACAGTATTTTGGTCTGCTGGAGGATTCCTTTTTTGTTTTATTGAACCTTTTTGTCCTCCTTGTAAGACTCAAGATGGTGTTTAGTTCAACAGAGGATGTCCCATGGTCACTGAAGTGTGTGAGGCGCTACTGATTGTGGTATTTTTATGTGCGGCATCTGCCTGTTTGTATTTGCAGTACTTACACCTTCTCTTTTTTAGCTGACATACTTTAAAAAAGAAGTAGAAATACTGCCCAGTGGTTTTATTCACAAGCTATTAAAGTGTTTGACAGTGAAAGTATGGCTATGGATTAAGAGGAAGGGTTTAGGTGTTCTTTTGGCAGAGCAATTTGGAGAATTTATTATAATCAAGGGATGAACTCGACATCAAAAATGTTGATCTTCAACCCCCAAAATGTAATTAAATTATCCTTGAGTCAGATCGGACATTTTTCAAAGTATAAGGAAACATTTAAAAAGCATTCTTGACATTTTACAACATGGGAGAAATTAGACAGAATGACCTTGGACCTCAAAAATCTGCACAGTTCATCCTACAGCCAGAGTGGCCACGTTTATGCAAAGCCTAAAAAGATCCCTCAAAGTGTTTTTGAGATCTCTAATGACCTTTAAAGCTGTATCTCCAATACCCAGAAGATCACCCTCCAGTAAGAGTGGACATTTCTGCATAATTTGGAAAAATTCTGAAAAGATTCTTCTGCATTAGCATGAACAAAGCAAGGCTGAACTTGGGGTACTGTGACCTTGACATATGAGCTCTGACTTTCAAAGTCTAGTCATTATATCACTGAGCTGTAGTGGACACTTGTGTAAATCTTTAAGAAAATCACTGTGATATTTCCTGAGGTATAGTGATTAGAAGCTGAAAATTGCCCACCTTAGCATTAATCTTAGACCTATGACCTTTAAAATAAAATCATGACATCAGTAAGTCAGAGTGTTTATCTGTACATTATTTGAAGTAATTGGTGTGTTCTTGAGATGTAATATCCACAAGCACAGTTTGAGCATAAGAAAATCACTCAAGAGACAGGTAAAGCAGACATTTATGCAAAGTTTTAGAAGGAAATCCATTAAAACTTTCTTCATATATGTTCATGAAGGATGAAATAAGGCCCATGACACTGACCTTGACCACTGAATAGTTTTGAGTCACATCTGCTGAAACTTCGTGCTCCATTTTTGTCCTGTGTTACTTTCACTTGTTCACAGTTGAGGCAGCTCCTGTTTAGTTCCTGCCCTGAGGAACAAAGTGTGATTTATATTTATTCAACCTTTTAAATATCCCAAACAAGGTTTTAGAGATCTGAGCTGACTTGCATTGAAAGAAAAGTTTTGATGATAAAACCAGCTTTGTGCTTTATCTATTAATTTTTATGTCATCATGTTAGAGACTTTGACCTGACAGCTGATACCAGACTGCAGAGTGTGACCTCCACTGGTGCTCTCCTGGTTCAAAGAGTTTACAGAATAATTCAACAAACAAGTTAAATCCTGTTGATATTATTTTATGTAAAGGGGCCTGGAGGCAAAGATCTGCCTGTACTTTGGCTTTTGGTCATTTAACGGACCTAAATGACTGACTCATTGTGTAATTTCACAAACAAAATAATTATGAAGCAAACTTTTGTTTGATCAAAAAAAAAAAAACCCAAAACAACTACCCTTTTAACTACGCCCCATCGATGTTTCAAGTAATGCATGCACTGAAATGTTGGTTTCCAACAATCCTAACAAGCTTCAGAAGTTAATTGCATGCCTCATGCTGTATTGCACTGCTTTGTCTACATGGTTTCATTTCATGTGATAAAGTTTCAATTTTTGATGTTTTGTTTTAGTCAAGACTGCATCCCCACTTTCCAAGAACACTGTTGAATTGTATTTCTCTTTTAATTGCCAGTTTATTCTCTTATTTTCATGCAGATGTTGTTTGTTGTTGGTTTTTTTTTTAGTGTCAAAGTGTCGAGAATGTTAAAGTGTGATAAATGGATCAAATGCAGATGTTATAAATACAGAAAGTGAACCTGTTATCTGTCTATGTATGAAACCACTCTTGGTTTAGCTCATAGTTGAGTAGACCCACCTATCATATTTTGAAGAATTAGTGTGAAAAAAAAAAAGTGGAATATAATGATTAACGATTACAGTCATTACCCACTAGGGGGCATAATCAGATTTTCCTGAAGACTGTTCAGCTTCATTTGATTTAAAGCTGCCTGGCTAATGGTGAATTTTTCACTCTGATTAAGTTGCTTTTTATGGAGGTTTATTTCAGACAGTAGACTGAAGACAAAACATAAAGATGAGCATTTATTTGTACAGAAGAATTCTCCAGTCAAATTTATGTCCTACAAGGACTCATTTATGAGAGTAGAACTTTATGAAATAGGAGGTAAAAATAATAAATAAACGAGACAACATTATAGATGATAACAATGTTTAAAAGCCCAAGATAAAAATGTGAAAGTTTGAGACATTATTTCAAGATTAAAGAAGCTTATTTGATCTATTTACCAATTGCTTTGCTTTGATTTGATTTATATTTGAGCTAGAAGGAATTAACTTTTGTAGTGTGTTGGTGAATCTCCTTGTGTGAGATGAGAAAATCTTTCAATGTTTTTTTTTATTAGTGGAAAATTTTCCTAGAGAAGACTCCCTGTTGAGAGAATAAACTTACTTACGAAGCTTTATGTTCTGTGGGCTTTAGCTTAACTGCAACAAATTTTTGTTAATGATGTTTTCAAGTGCCAAAGTGTCTCTGACCCAGTTCCAAGCATGTTTATTGCTGCTTTCACTTTCTTTAAGGATGTAATGACTCACTTTCTTGTGCCAGCGCTCACAGTTTCTGTTTTAGATCTGCATGTAATAAATAAGTAAACTTTGGTACACTAAGAAATAAAAATGTTTTTCTCAAAGGAAAACTCTGGATTGGGTTTTTGATTTGCAAGCTTTCAGAAATGAACTAAGGCATTTGAAGTGCTGTGGTTTGGTATTCAGTGGGGAATGTTCCTGCTATCACAAGCTAATATAAGCCGTGCTGGCGGTAAGATAAATGGTAGTTCTGTCAGTTCGGACAAAACATGTCTTAGATCATTGGCAGGGGGACTTTTGTGAGCTTGCATTGCAACATAGTGCATGTAATTGAATGATGTTCCTGTGACAATGAAATAAAACGTATGCCTGTTGATTGTTAGCTGGATTCATGGAGTTGTTTCTCTGGTTAATGAGGATTTCAACGCTTCTTTCCTGAGAGCACATCATCAACAGCTGTGAAAAATCTGAGGCACAGTCAATGCATTTAAAATCCCTGACTGGTTTGTGCCAGACTGCTTAGAAATTAGAGGAGGAGGTTGATCTGTGCATAGAGCATATTTAGCATTACAGTCCAGTCCTCTGACAATTAGATGTAGTATGTATTGGCCGGTGTATGACCTTGCTTCTAAAAATGAACCCTGATGCAATAGCCGAGCTGGCAGCAGAATTTCATAGTCATTAGACGAGGCCTTGAACTAATTAGGCCCGACAGCCTTTCAGGGGCAGCTACAGTAGTTAACTGGACTTACAAGGTGAACATTTCTGAAGTCATCTGAGATATCAACAGGCTTTGGTGGTCAAATTTTAATTCGCTGACTAAATTGAGACATGCATTCACTCTAAACTATTACTGAAAATCTGATACATAACAGTAAAGTCTACTTAGACTTTGAGTCATTAACTTTCGAGACTGCTTGACATGCTTAATGTTTCCAATAAAAAACAAATCTTTGTCTGCATATTGAGTGCTTCTTGTGGAGAAATAATTAGACTAAACAGACATGGCTTGTGGCAGTAAAATGAATTCCAGTTTTATCATTATCACTATAAACACATCAAAACAGTCTTAATCTGTCGCTATAAATCTAAAAAAAAATCATTGTGGTGGAGCGATGTTCCTGGAGGCATGGTTTAAATTGTCTGCCTTGAACACTTTGTGATTTTGTCTGATGAAGATGGTTGTATATGCTCATTTTAACTTTACTTGTTTGTACCACTTAAGTGGAGAAAGTATATTCAGTTTCTTTAGATTCAGAGGACATGCTGCAACATAAGTTCCTTATAAACACAGACAATAGCATAGACTAGGGCACTGTCAGTTATAATTTATAAGTACTCCTTGTTTCGTTAATTTATCACAATACATGCAGAAATTCGTATGGTCATTTCAGCTTTGAATGTAATTATTTTCATTCTAAACAAATATGAGAGATTACTTACGGCCTCTAGCAGCAAAGAGCTTTAAGGTATAAGCAAACTATATGTCAGATGTGACATACACATTACAAATTATTTCAACAATCGAAATCATTATTTCCCTAAATTGCGTGAAATAGCATCAGAATCGTGTGTAATGACTAAAGGACCCCCAGACTCCTTGATCCTGATGCCCAAGATGTAAACGTACCAAGGACCTATATGAACATAGCTAATACATAAAATGGTGGATTATTGTAGGATGAAATGTAATAAACTGTACTAGGGTAGTGTGGGCATCAGCAACAGAATTTAAAAGGAACTTTGCTTAATGAAAAGAAATGCTTCAAAATATTTTCTTCACTCATAATGACTGAGTGAAACAGAGACGAGTCTCACTTAAATCTTTGCCTGCAGCCTCCAGATTATAAAAACTATTTGTGGACAAGATATCAAGACCTCAAGTCAAGCTCCCTGTGGTTAGGTTTGGCTCTGAACCAGTTTAGTCCATTTATACTGTGCATTCTCTTTTTTTTTTGTTCATGATATATCAGATGAATGACACTTCTTTTGGTTTCTTCTTTGCAACACACCAGATATTTAATGTAGTATTGTCATTTTCTTGCATTGCAGTATGTGGCACATTATATGGACAGCTGTTGGATCATGTCAGTTATCACTATTGCCTGCAAGCTGATTTTATGACAATTCTGTGTTGACTGGTGCCTTGGTTCCCAATCTTAAGTCCAAGACCGCCTTTTGGGGGTGCCAGGGGGTCTCGGGGGGGTCATGAGGCTCTGTCAGCTTTGAGGTTGTCACAGTGTATTATCTAAAACAATGAAAACACAATAGGGTCATGCTGTCTCTAAAGGGTCTTTGCACAAGAATGTGTATGTAAGCCAATGCAAACAATCGACACTGATGTTCAGTTTGAAAAGAAGTGTATCTTTTTCCATGCTGGGGAGCATCGGTCTAGAGCAGGGACTCACAAACTTTGCATCCCTGGACCTCTGAATAACAGTACCAGAAGCTGGAGATGCCGACTGTTCTTGAAGTAGATGAAGCACGTGATGGTCACAGCTTGTGACTCAATAACAGGCCAATCAAAACACCAGCTTAAGAGCCACACTAAGTAACACAACAGCCAAAATAACAAAATGAATGTCTACTGTAATTGACTCCATAAAATATGTACAGTATCTCCATGTCAGCCCTGTGATAGGCTGGCGTCTGAGCCCCTCTCACTATCACAGTTTGGATAGGCTCCAGTCTCCTGCCACCCCGGCAGAGATAGGTGATATAGATGTTGTATGAAAAGAGTATAGACTGAAATAAATGACTTTTTATCACATACATAAACACATCACAGGTGTACGCTGATGTAGTCTACTGTGTTTGTTTGCTTGCTGTTTTTGAGGTTGGGAAAGGTGGAGTTTAAAGGTGATATTTACATCTATCAGTAAGAATATTTTTCAGATGTAACAGCATGAGCAAGATCTGCTCTCCCGGAAATGTGCAAGAGTTTGTCAGCTTGTGTGGAGGTGCTTATTAAAGCTGTAAGCAGCAGACATGTGAGTGTGCATGAGTGCATGCTGCTCATGTACTGTGTGTGCGCATGCATGTAGTCGTGGGGTTAAGGGCTAAAAATTAGGTCTCATAACATAAACCCACATCTATCAGGTAGCATAAAGGGGACCTTGTTACAACAGTTAACTCTAACAGATGACAGCTGACTTATGCGACTCTGGGCTAATGGAAAGATTAAGTCAATTACAGCCTGGTAGGGAAGCTAAGAAATATTTGAGACATTCCCCAGATTATTGGAACAATAGGCACCCACAAAGGCGCTATTGCTCGGTAGCAGTAAATTTCATTATGTCACAGTAAATCTCAGAAAATGCGTTCAGTTCTGCTTTCTTTGAAAAATAAATCTTGATTTTAAAGTAACAATGATAGCAGTGAAACACCGTCCAAGAGAAAATATTACTGTCCTCACATGTGCAGAGTTTGCAGCTTTTTTCATGAGCAGCCAGTGAAGGCGCACTGTTTCATCTCCAAGATATTGTTGCTGACTTAGTCCCCTACTTTAGATCAAACAAAGTAGAAAGAGAATGCATTCAGCAAAAGTCCAAACTTTGGGGTGATGCGGGGTAAAATTAAGCATAGAGGAGCCAAATAAGCAGCCTCTCAGAAAAACAGCAAGATGAAAAGAAGCTTCAGTCCAGAGAAGCTTTTCCAGAACTTGAGGATGCCAATTTGAAACTGGAATAATCCGGGACTGACCAAAACCCTCATACAGCAAGAACATGAGACTTTAAACATTGCATTTATATTTTTATTTGAAGAACAGAAATTTTCACCAAACAGTGAACATTGCATAAAATGCAATCCCTGCACATTGAAGATGTAAAGAGAAATTCTGATTTTGTTCTTCAGACAAACCAAGCAAGTTCAGTCTGCAGGTTGTAAGAGTTCAGAAATATCAGTATGTGATCAAGTTTTTTTTTTTTTGTTCTGATGATCAAAAACATTTTCAGTTAAAACACAGATTTCATTTGTTGTAAATAAACCCTCTCTGCCAACCTGCAGTACCTCCTAGGCCCACCAGGGGGCTGCTGCCTTCACTTTGGGAACCACTGGTTAAAAAATATGACATCTTTACCTTTAACAAAAAGCCACTCTGGGATAAATCTGTAAAAAGCATTTAAAATAACTTTCCACTGGCCATTCTTGTTTTTACATGCCTCAACTCTTCTCTTTTACTTGTTTGGCCAAAATTTTCTTTGAGACAGCATTTTTGGTATGGCTGCTGCCTAAAATTGGTCCTTGTCAATCATAAAAAGGCAGCATTGAAGTCAAGATGAAAACTTTTAGCTGTCTCTGTTAAATGTAGTTCATACCCCCCCAAAATTCATGAATGTTCAGAAGTTTTTTTTAACAATGCTACAACCACCTTCTCTGAATGTTTTCTTTTTTTTCAGAAGTCTCATGATCAAATTTTCCTGCTGATGACATTGTGCAGATATCACACAGCGATTCCCACCAGGTGAACACTCATTTGTCTTTCAATTTACACAGTGTAAACTAGTTAAGCCCACAGGGTGGGCATACATGTTAAGTGCCTCTCAGCTTTAAAGCTCATCAGGAGAAGGAAGGCCTGCGGGGTTACTGGGAGCAATCCGATTAGATGACGAAACCTTTGGCCTGAAGGGGACCGTATCACCGCAGGGAGGCAAAGATTTTCAGTTTGTAATAACATATTAAAGTCTGAAGTCAAAGATGCAGCTCTCAGCCATGGGTGAATGGTTATATGTCTGCTGGTTTGTCTTTACTTGTGTCCTTAACTGCCACTGAATCCTCCAGGTTGGTTAAAGTATAATGAAGGCAGTTTTGACAGTGCCCTGTTGCCCCTGCAATTGCTTTGGCACTGTTAGAGGCCTTTGGACACAGCATTACACATCGTACTTCATTAAAATCTCTCAGTAACATGGTGCACTAACAGGAGAGCAACAATATCAAGTAATTAATGTCTCCCACAGACAGAAACCAGGATTTGGTCCAAAGTATTTTACAATTTTGTGTTGGTAGACCCAAAGTTCATGAAAAAACAATTAATGGAGGTTGTTTTTAAAGCATTTATGCACCTTTTGAAACACATGGAGACACCATCTGTTGTTGTACAAAAAGTTTGGGTTATGTCAGCTGTTAGGTTGCTTTTGAATCTGCTTATAAAGAAAATGTAACCTAACTTTCATTCAAAATTAAGACTAACAAAAGATGAAGGTGAAACATGTTTTGATCTTTCTAACACGCAGCTATGCTGTGCTGTTTACTGCCATATCAGCCATGCCCCTAATTATGCAGCCTTGTATTCATCATAGAATTTAAATGGACTGCTGAAAGAAATTTCTTCCCCTTTATATTGTGTGCCTTTGAGTAATTCTAACTAAACTATTTCTAACAGGACATTCAGTGCTTCTGCAGCTTTGTGCACATCTGCACTGTTTTAATTTTGCAACTGTGGTAGTCACTGCTTGGTTTGATCAATGAATTTCAGTCCTAAGCTCTTTATTTTTCAAGTTGTCATATTTTTATTACCTATCTGAAATGCAAACTTTTACAGGAGGCATTTTTGTGGCATATCTTGAAGTTCTGAATTGCTTTTTGAATAAGGTATATGATCTTGATCTCAAACAGACAGGGTATAATTCTGCCATTAAAGGGCTATAAATCAAAACAATAATAACAGGTTAAAAAAAGAGATGTGCTGTCACCTCTACTCAACTTAGATGCTAACTTGTTTTGAAGTGAGGACACCATTGATAAATTACACTCCATAAATTGAATTTACTAAACAGTAAGGCCCTTTTATATTTGCATCAATGTATTTCTCCTTGAGGAAGGAAGGCTGTTTATAATGGCCCCCATGGTTTACATCAAAAGCTACCTTAAAAGCTACTGATGGCCACTACTGAGTCAGTTTAGGAGGACAAAGTTGACTGAATGTGAAGCAAATGGCAAAGAATAATTATGGTCCATCACAAGTTTACAGTACAAACAAAAATGAGATAAAGAGAATTAAGGATTGTTACCTGGAGCAATTAAGATTTCCTTATTTTTTACTCATTGATGTAACCTCTAATGTGTCCATGGAAACATGTTATGTTATGTCTTGTCATGAGGGGTCTGTCTTTGCAGCCTTTTGAATATGTTGGAAATATGTGAGCTGATGTCAACAACAAAGATACGTGCATACAAAACAGGTTTCCAACTTTAAATTCATTCTAAGCTTCAGTGCAAATTCTCCATACATTGTGCCATCAAACCCATTACAGTAAAACATTTCCATTCTTTTGGGGAAATTACTAGTTTTCTGACATTAAATATAATGATAACAATGTTAATGATGGATTATTACTTTATAGTGATCCCTTTGACTAATTCCACTACAAAGTCTGAGGTAATTTTTGAAGTTGTGCATAAAGACAAAACGAGAGAACTTTATAAAATATTTTCTGGGTTGAAACTACATGTTTCTGTCGTTTAGTATTTGAGAACAGCAGATTATTATTCTACTCTCATGCTTACAGCTGATAATTACTCCCAATAGCACCACCTTTCATTTCATGTTGTGGTTTTAGCCTGCGTTTGAAGGTAAAAGGATATAGACTGAGGTTGTGACCCTCTCTATGTATGGCTAGCATAAAGTGGATTTAACATACCACTGCACTCACCATGCAAATTTGAGTTCCCATTCCAAGAGCTGTTTTCTTTTGTTTAGAAGTTCTCTGATTTTATTCACTTTGCCTCATTTGTTTCCCTCTAAAGCAGCACATTGAACCCATTTATCTCAAGGCGCTGTAAATAACCAAGCTTGACTTGTTTTTGTAAGCAGTATTATCGCTCTGGTCATATATTATAGTCTTAATTCGTGTTCCAGCTCCACCACCAAGGGAATTAAGGAGCACAGATAAAGAATATGATTTAACTTGACTCGTTCTGCTGCCTTTTTAGTTCTGGGATGTCCCAAGAGAAAAATAAGGTGTGAAAGATGTATTTGGCTGCTGGTTAGCTGTGTTTTGTTCTTCCAAGGGTTACACAGTTTATGTTTACGGATGATGACTTCAGTGTAGCTGCCACCTCCATCCCAGCTTCAACCATCAAAAGAATAGTCCCTGACAGAGACGTAATGAACTAAAATAGCCTTAATGAGATCAGTGAGACCGGCATTGTATTCTCAGGGGAAAAACGCAGACTAAAATAGTGCTGATAAGTCCAAGCAATTGTTTGAGTGGAGTCACTTCAGCAACACAGAGACAAACAGGCGAGTGGCACTAAGAGAGGCAATTATAAAAAGCATTTCAAACAAGACTCCGACTCTGCTGTCACATCGTGTGGAAACAAATAGACTTTAGGATTTATGGCAAGATTTATTTCATTGATTTTGAGAATGCACTGATGCATCAGTTTAACAATAGTATAAGCTGATACCTGCCCTGTTGACAGAAAATGTCCCGTCAGCAAACGATACAGCATAAACAGAAAACAATAGCAGATATATAAAAGCAGAACATAAAACTGACATCCAGTACTCCTGACTATTGATTCAGAGAAGTGTTTTTTTATTTTTATGAATTGAAATAAATGGAAAAGGATTAACAAGCAGAACAATGGCTGCATCAAGTATGTTTGGATGTAAATTTAAGGTCAGAATGAACAAAGCCTGTAGACCTTCATTATGTCAGGTTGACTTGATGTCACTTCTCAGAACTTTTAATGAAGCATGTCTCTGTTAAACAGGTTAAAATAACAGTGATGTCACAGACTCCTAAGAGCTGTCAGTCTGTTTGTGTCAATGAGGACAAAGCAAGCCATTCACTTGAGGGGGGACTCATGCTGCAAACCAAAGTCAGAACAGGATATTTTTAGTTCGCAGATGAGAAGAACTGAAATGGGCAACTTAAGTCACAATAAGTGGCCACAATAACTTACCAGAGGGTCACATGATTGCATTTAACCGAAGTGTCTAAACGCTGAAATAGTAAAAACAAAAACAATTGAAAAACCTGACACATAGCAAAATGATACTGGTTTTCCAGTGAGATGAACTAAGTGTTAATCTTTTGATAAGCAAGTTATAGGGAAGGAGTTTTTATTTGCGCTATAGGTTAGTTTCCATATTTTCACCAACAACTCAATAACTTCTTAATTAATTTTGATGATTTTTTTACGGGATGTTGGTAACATCACCAGTAACAAATGATTTGATGCTCATTAAAATATGGACGCTGATCCAGTGATTGTTAACATTGCACTATAAGAGCTGATTTGGCAGAGAATGTGTAAAAGGCTGTTTTAGAGGTTTCTACCCTCAGATCACTTCTGTTTTTTTTTTTTCTTTCTGCTTAACATGATGCAAAGCATTTTGTTTTGAGCACCGTGTTGTAAAATAATTTCATGTGAGATTCTGTCTTGTCCTCTACATTTACAGTTCTCTGCTATTTAAAATGAAATCATGATCAAAATTTAATGAAGGGGCTGCATGTGGCCTCCAGGCTGCCAGTTGCCCACTGCTGCAGTGGATTAATCTGCTATGAATATGTTTCCATTGTTTTCTTTGATGCAGTCTTTGTCTTGCCAGTAGGGGTATATTTAGCTCTCACCAAAGCCACCACAAAGCTAAACAAACTGAGATTTTGGGTGTCAGCAGCCGCAGAGAAAAGAAAAAGAGCTGCAGAACAAACAGCTTTGAACAATAGTTTCAGCCTTCAGCAGTGATAAAACTTAAGCTAAAATCTTTTATTGTCATTCTAATAAAATGTATTCAGAATCACGGAAGTTCTTAAATGTAGCTTCACCTCTCTTTACATGTACAGTAAATCGCTTGTGCACCTGCATGGACCGACAGTTCTATCTGCTGTGCAGGATTGGTCATTTACTATAAATTTGATATAAATGTGATCTGACAGAGTATCATCAAACTTCCCTCGCCTCAAAAATAAGCCTGAAGGTTTGGGTCTGATCCAATTCCCTCTCTTCCATGGCTGCTGTCAGAGACTTCTATTCATCTTCTTTTTCATTTTCTCTTGTAACTAGGAGCTGTCAGGGCCTGCGGGGTTTGCCTTGCAGTTTGCTTGGCTATATTTATAATTGGACCCTGTCAACAGCGTCCAGTGCAACTCAACTGCGCGGTTTGTTATGGCAGCTACTGTGTTCAAATTTCAACACATGCCAGCTGAGAGACACTTTGTATGTCGTTAATGCACATCTAGGTAGGTGCAGACACAATGGCTGCAGCAGAGAACTTTGTGGATGGAATGAAAATTATCTCAAAGGGATGAGAGGGGACTGAGTGCTGTTGAAGTCAAATTCTTCAGACTCTGTAAAGCTCCTGGGATGCACTGACAGGGGAGCAAAGGTATGTGTATACATCCAATATATACAAAGGTAGCAAGGTAAATCAAACACAGAGTCGTGCCTGTACCATGGTACAATGGATACAGCAGTTGTGTTAGGGAAATCTGATGTTTCCCTGCATTTACAGTGATGTGAAAACACTGCAAACACTATTGTAGCTACAATGCATACCTCAAACTCCAGACATATTCTCAGATTCCCTTTAGACACAGATCCCTCCTACCTTTTCTGACATTTTCCTTAAGAGGGACTTGTTTTGAGTGAATCAGTACTCATAGCTCAATTTTGTAAAATGATAAGAAATGTGATGTCTTTGAAAATCTGCAAGGGTCCAAACATATTTGATCTTGACCAGAAGACTGTAACATGGATCCACTCAGTGAGCAATTGTCCCAAACAGTAATAAGCTGGACCCACGGTTGATCTGAATTTTGACACAAATTATCTGGAGCCAGAAAATGATTATATGTACTGTACCCCAAAACATAATAACCTATAGACCCAGACAATAATAATCTGGCCCAAAACAATGATGATCTGGACCCAGACAATGATTATCTGGACTTGGACAGCAGTGATCTGGACCCACACGCAAATGAGTTGGAATAAATGGCTGATGATCTGCACCCAAACACTGATGATTGGGATTTAGACACTAATAAGCTGGCTCAAGACACTGATGACCTGGACCAAAATAATGATTTTCTGGACCCAAACACAGATATCTTTACCCAGACAATGATGTCATGGGTCCAAACACTGATGAGCTGGACCAAGACACTGATGATCTGTATCTAAACACATATTATCTGGACCTGGACAATGATGAGTTGGATCCAGACAAGTAAGATGAACCAGACAATTATTATCTGACCCAGACACTGATGAGCTGGCCTCGGACATGATGATGATGAATGATTTGGACCAATGCAGTGGCGAGTCTGATTCGAACACTGACATGATTGTACTTTTGTAGACATGGGTAACATTTTCAGCATCATATTTACTTTATTTACCTTTTCTACTCATAGTTTGTCTAAATTAATACTTTTGCCCAGAGCTGATTAAAATTGGTTACTGAAATATTGCCCATTAGTTAATTTCAAGACAGACAGTGTAGAGAACCTTTATAGACTCATTTCTTTCCCACCAACCTGTCGAATATAAAAGATGAGCAATGTATTAATTTAATAATAATAATAATAAAAAATGAAACAGGAAAAAAGCATTGTTAAAAAATTATTACACTGAACTAAAATTGAAAATGTAATGAAAAATGCATAACTATTATAGCCTTGGTTATTATCTGGATGTGCCGAGGTGCCCACTGGGCCCTCTTTTAATAAAAGTGATTCATTTTGACCTGTCCCGCTGTGCTCCACAATGTCTTTGTGGGTGTCCTCTAAATCAACACCGGTTCTCCAGATGAGCAGTGCAGAGAGCGAGATCATGACCGGGCTTGTCAGGAGTCAGAGGAGAATGTTCTGCTGGGGGAAGAGTCTGACACACGGAGGTCCTGAGTGATGAGGGAGCAGCATAGCAGGAGAGAGGACACTGTCACCACCAACTGCAATAAAGAGGACTTTGACTCACGCTGTAAGGACTGTGGGCCATTATGAGGGGTCAAATCTGTCGAGTGGAGCAGCTGCATTGTGGCCCTCATCGACTGACTGCACAGCAGGGCAGACAGTCAAATTCCTGCAATTTTTTCTGTCCATAAGATGTTGTACATGACTGTGCTCATGGTATCACCCTGTGTTTTAGCAGCTATCAGCTTCAGTTTAAATTAAATGTTAAATAAGAAAACATACAGACAAGGCTCACTCTTAAGCAGTAATGACTTAGTTCTCAACTGGAAAATATAAAATATTTTTTAACAACTGAGGAATTTCAAAACAAGATAGTGAGAATATATATATCAATATTGATGTATTTATGTTTAAGGTTGATTTTTATTAAAAGGACATATGCCAGGCCTTATTCTTACTTGTTTACATAAAGAAATACTAATATCAGTTTTAATGACCACAAAATAATGTTGGAATACATTGAAATAATCATTTTGTATTCATGTTTGTTAAAAAAATTAGTGATTATTGGTCAAAATGAAATTATAATAACATCTGTGATATCGACACTTTAGACACTTGATATTAGGTATTCACTGTCTTGGAGCATTTATATGTCTGGCAGCTTCTTGACTGCACTGTCTAAAATTGGTTGGCGATAAATAGAAAAGCAGGCTGAACTGACAAGAAGTGAGAGTCGTCCTGACGAGGAGAGGGGGCCTGTGCCATTTCCTCTCACTTTCCGTAAAGTGCCAAACTATTTGAGCTATTGAGATGGTGCTGTCGTCCTTTTGGGTAAAAACACAACTGAAGATCATTACATTTTGAATTTTTGGATATATCTGATCCAAAATAGAACTGAAATTCTATCATTTTGAAATAAGGTTTTTGCACAATAGACAGTGAAAAGAGGTGTACCTTTGACTTCTTTCATCGTTGTTTCTGGCATCAAAATTGGTGTCAGAAAGAATCATTTGATTTTATCCAAGAATAACATCAAACTCTATGATTTGGGAATTTGTGACCAATATTTTTTAATTTTTAAACAGAAAAAAATTCAAAACATGTATTGTATAACTATTCAGCCAGAACGTACTGAACTGATTTTTGATCCTTATTGTAAAACCTACATTTGTAACATTCATAACAAACAAGCTTAACTACAAACATGTCATTTTGAATTCACCAGATTGGGAATGAGAACTGACAGGATTTTATTGATTTTTTATAATGTTCATTGCTAGTGCAATTGCTAGTGCAATGCCAAAAAAAAGTTGTTGGCATGAATGCAGAGTTGTTGACAACATGGTGCTGAGCAGCACTGAACCAATCAATTCCTGCAGAGCTAACCCTTTCAACCTATCAGTAAACTGGGCCTATGTGTAAAGTCTCAAGAGGCAGGAGCTCCAACATGGACTGAGAATACTGCTGGATCAGGGGTACTCAGTATGTGAAAACTGGGTTTTTGCAATTATGAATACACCCTCACAGTCATCAATAATACATTTATGATACTGATCTATGGCAAATATCTCTTGAAACAGCTTGAAAAAACATATTTTTTAGAAACAAATGTTTCTTGAGATGGCTGATATAGGCTAAAACAAATGTTAATATGATACAGATGTTTGTACTAATTTTTTTCAAGTTATGACCATTTATAAGAACATTTGCCAAATATTTGGTGCCCAGAATCTCTATGTTGGCCTTGATTTCAAACAGGTAGCTTAAGAGGGTTCGTTTTTGGGTATTGTGCAAATCATGCTACTTCTTTACAGAAAAAAACACATCACATATCATAGAACACAATTCAGCAAGAAACTATCAAGGCACATTTTTGGCCCATATTGTCCAAGCCTTGTTGGCATGTGTCTATTGTGTTGGACTCTCCCTCCTCTGTATCTCACACCAGGAGAGGGAGACAAAGCTTTGCTGCACTCAGACTGAATGAAGACTCTCACAGCTGCAGATCTTATTGCATTACCTGAAATTAATTACTAGGAGCACTTTACAGTCAGTTAATAAAACAGATAAAGGAACAATGGAGATTGATTATAAAACAGCCAGTAGAAATGGAGTAATTTAGCGTTAGACGTGTCACCTTAATCACATTATCTGATTTTTCTTTCATAGAACCTGGCTCTCCATCCTGCCTTCTGCATCTAGTTTACAGTTTTTATATATTTTGACTACCTCTCTGTGTGTGATGAGGTTTAGCCCACGCGCCATCGCTTTCTCCCCACAAAGTGACACAGGCAACGTCCATTTACGACCTGAGTGAAGAATTCCAGCGGAGACACCAACCAATGAGCATGGAGGAGGGCGTAACTCTCCTTACTCCAGCATAGCAGGAGTATGAAGTTTAGGTTATCAGTGTGCAGCTGCTGCGAGAGAATGGTGCACCTCAGTGTGTGGAGGTGCGTTATTTTATCCAACTCCTCTTTTATACCTTTGCAACTTTAACCATCATCGATAGTTTATGCGTAAAGTTCCGCGCGTCCTCTCCGTGGCTCATCACTCCAAATGGCTTGGATTATCCCCCCGCTGCTGCACAGGACTGCCGCTGCTTTTCTCCTGCTGGCCGTGATTCTGACAGGTGATGCATTCGCGCAGGTTTTTGACAGCTATGGATTATCTTACGCCTTGAGGTCCGAGCTTTCAGAGGACACGATATTGGTTGCCAATAATGGGATCCGCGTCCCTTTCGGGAGATCAGTCTTCATCGATCCAATCAACGATTTGGTTATTCAAGTTCAGCCCGGTGACAGATGCAGCATAACAGTCCTGGACAATGACCCCTTGTCCCAAAGACCCGGACACCTGTCCCCGAAAAAGTTTCCCTGTGAATTTGGCCCCAATGACGTGAAGTATTCCCACTTTGGCTCTAGGAGTCCTCCGAGGGACAGAGTGAGGTTACAACTCAGGTATGACACTCAAACGGATACAATTATCATACCTTTTATGATGGAGGTTGAAGTGGTTTTTACACAGCTGGAGGTCCTCACCAAAAATATGCCACTTACTGTGGAGAAGCTCCTGGGTATAAGTAACCCCATTGACAGGAGGATTTTAGAATTCACATATGATAGAGCTGCTCAGCAATGCAAAATAGCCTCACTGTCCAGCAGCAGTGTGCTCCCCAGGTATGGTCAACTTGTGGATCAGGACAGCCTGGGAACAATGGTGGACTGTGATGAATTTATTAAAATGAATGTCCGCTATCAGCACACTTTTGCTTTGAAGTCCCCCAACAGGGATTACATTCCCATGCTTGTGGAGTTAAATGATAAGGAGGGCAATTTGCTCAAGCAGGAATTTTTCCAAGTTTTGGTTAGGATTAAAGATGGGGAGGAGAACACTGCCCCGAAACCCAGCTTTGTTGCCATGATGATGATGGAGGTGGACCAGTTTGTAATGACAGCTATAACCATGGATATGCTGGCAGCAGAGGATGTGGAGTCTAATCCAGATGAATTAATTTTTAACATCACATCGACCCTGTCCTTCGAGGAGGGCTACATAGTGAGCACGGATGATAGGAATTTACCAATAACCTCATTTTACCAAGGAGATCTCAAAGACTTGAAAATTGCCTACAAGCCCCCTGCTGTGGATTCTGACACTGAGCGGATTTTCCAGATTGAGTTTGAGGTGGTGGACACTGAGGGGGCGGTGTCAGACCCTTTTGCTTTCATGATTGTTGTTAAGCCAATGAACACATTAGCCCCTGTGGTAACCAGAAACACAGGCCAGTTACTGTATGAGGGTCAGTCCAGGCCTCTGTCCAGCTCACAGAATTTAGAGATCAGCGATGAGGACAATTTAGACAAAGTTAAAATCACTGTTGTTGATGGGCTGAGGCACGGAGACTTGACTGTTCTCGGCGCAAAGAGGAAATACTTCACCCCGGCCGACCTCGACTCTGGAGTTGTAATCTATCAACATGACGGCAGTGACACTTACAGTGATAATATCATTTTCAGAATGACAGATGGCACCAATGAAGTGGAATTTCTATTTCCCATCACAGTCGTGCCAACTGATGATGAGCCTCCCATAATCAATGCAAACACTGGCTTAGTTTTATTCAAAAATCAAATGATGCCAATCTCCTCACTTATGCTGAGTGCAGCAGACATCGACTCAGAGGATTCCTCGATAAAATTCTCAATAGAGCCTCCCTTTTCAACAATAGGGCAGGTGTTGCTGCGTCAGTCTGAGGCCCCGGAGGACCCGTCAACGTGGAAGTTTAATACAGAGGATGAAGTGTATGAGAAAGTAGTGACGGAGTGGCTGCAGCAGGATATTATTGATGGTAAACTCTTTTATAAGCACACTGGGCCCCACAGCAGCAGCGTAGTCATGGATCAGTTTGTGTTCAGAGTGCAGGATGACAACGACCCACCAAACCAATCAGGTGACAGCTCCTTTATCATCAAAATCCTCCCTGTCGATGACCTCCCTCCTGAACTCTACCCTGGCACAACTTTGCAGATGACAGTGCATGAGTATCAGCTCACTCACTTTCGCAAGAAATTCCTTCGTTACACCGACTTGGACTCGGAGGATCGGGATCTCAAATACACAATCATCCATCCGCCATTGGACACAGATGAGAACAGCCCAGTTGTCCTGGGAGCTCTAGTTTTAACCGAAAAGCCTGACACTGAAATCACCACTTTCACTCAGGCACAAATCAACCACCATAAAATAGCCTACAAACCCCCTGACCTGGAGCTTGGGATTACTTCTCATGTCTTACAGTTCAGGTACTCTGTGCAGGATGTTTCAGGGAATACTGTTGAGGGAGTTTTCACCATCTTCCTGCAGCCTGTAGACAACAAACCACCCCAGATTACAAACTCGGGCTTCACTGTGCTTGAGCGTGGCACACATATCATCAAGAGTGCAGAGCTGGACACCTCAGACACAGACACAGACAGCAAACAGATATCCTTCACTGTTACTCAGCCCCCACTGCATGGCCACATCCAGTACACGTTCACTGACATGACAAAAGGAGACACATTCAGCCTGGAGGACATTGGAAATGGCAGAATTTCATACATTCATAATGGAGATGAATCGACATCTGATTTAATTCAGATAGATGTCAGCGATGGGGTCCATGTTGTCCCAATTACCATAAAGATTAGTGTGAAGCCCATAGATGATGAGATTCCAACTATCAGCCTCCCTGCTGGCACAATTGGCTCCTATATAGATGTGCTGGAAAATGGGGCAACAGAAATTACAAGTAATGTCATTCAGGGAAGAGATGAGGACACAGATGACCTCCGTTTGACTTTTATTGTGGAGGATCCTCCATCATTAGGTGAAATTTTGGTGAGAGGCGTCCCATCTGGCACTTTCACTCAAGCAGACATCATAAATGGCTTTGTAGTCTATGCTCACACCAGCGGGGAAATAGGCTTGACCACAAAGGAAGACTTTTTCAATCTCACATTGACGGACATGTCTGATGAGTGGACCGTGGGGGGGAATAAAATCACAGGTGTCAGAGTGCATGTAACTATCCTCCCACTGGACAGCCAGGCTCCAGAGGTCTTTGTGGGGCCGCAGTTCACTGTAGTGGAGGGAGAGAAGAATGTAATTCAAATTCTTCACATCAGCACTGATGATGTGGACACCCCGACTGATGACCTCCTTTGTACAATCATCGTACAGCCCACTTCAGGGTATGTGGAAAATATTTCCCCAGCTCCAGGCTCAGAGAAATCCAGGTCCGGGACGGCTATCAGCGCTTTCACCATCAAGGACATCAGACAGAATCACATTTACTATGTTCAAAGCATTCACAAAGGAGTGGAGCCGGTGGAGGACAGGTTCACGTTCAGATGTTCTGATGGCATCAATTTCTCTGAGAGGCACTTTTTTCCCATCTCCATAATCCCTGCTAATGATGAAAAGCCTGAGATTTACATGAGAGAGTTTGTAGTTATGGAGGGCATGAACATAGTCATAGACACCCCTATTCTGAATGGCGCCGACGCAGATCTGCCCCCGGATCAGCTCACTTTCATTATCACCAAACCCCCCAGGCATGGATTTATTCTCAACCAGCTCACGACGGGCACTGTGCCGGTCACCAACTTCACCTTGGATCAGATCAGGGAGGCCTCCAGCATTGTGTATGAGCATGATGACTCTGAGACCACGGAGGACAGCTTTGATATTATGCTCACAGATGGGAAGTTCAGCGTGGAGAAAACAGTGATTGTTATGGTTATCCCTGTGGACGATGAGACCCCGAGGATGGAGATCAATGACGGCCTTGAAATTGAGATTGGTGATGTCAAAGTTATAAATAGTAATATCTTAAAAGCTACAGACCTGGATTCTGAGGACTCCATGCTCACTTATATCATTCGTTATGGGCCTGGTCAGGGTTTTTTACAAAGGACAACACCGTATGGGACCCTGCAGAACATCACTGTTGGAATGAACTTTACTCAGAGCGAAATAGATCAGGGTCTGATAGTTTACATTCATAATGGACAAGAGGGGATCCGTGACCTTGTCAAATTTGATGTCACAGATGGAATCAACCCTTTAATCGACAGGTACTTCTACGTCACAGTAGGAGGCATTGATATGGTTTTCCCAGATGTGGTCAGTAAAGGTGTATCCCTTAGAGAAGGTGGCAGGGTCACTCTTACAACAGACCTCCTCAGCACAAGTGACCTCAACAGCCCAGATGAACACTTAGTTTTCACAATCACCAGAGCGCCCATGAGAGGGCACCTGGAGTGCACAGACACCCCAGGGGTGCCCATCTCCTCCTTCACACAGCTCCAGCTAGCCGGAAACAAAATCTACTACCTCCATACTTCTGACGATGAAGTGAAAATGGACAGCTTTGAGTTTGAAGTGACTGATGGCTACAACCCTGTGTTCAGAACTTTCCGCATTTCCATCACCGACGTCGACAACAAAAAGCCCGTGGTGACGATCCACGGCCTTGTGGTGACCGAGGGGGAGAACAAACTCATTACGCCGTTTGAACTAACAGTGGAAGACAGAGACACTGTTGACCGCCTCTTGAAGTTCACAGTCACTCAAGTCCCTGTTCATGGTCGCCTGCTCTTTAACAACACCCGGCCTGTCACCTCCTTCACAAAGCAGGACCTGAATGAGAACATGATCAGCTACAAACATGACGGCACGGAGACCGCAGAGGACAGCTTCTCCTTCACTGTCACTGATGGCACTCACACTGACTTCTTCATCTTTCCTGACACAGTGTTTGAGACTCGAAAGCCCCAAATCATGAGGATCACTATTCTACCTGTTGATAACGGGGCACCGCAGATTGTCGTCAACAAGGGAGCCCCAACTTTGAGGGTTCTTGAGTCAGGCCACTTGGGGTTCGTAATAACCAGTAAGACCCTTAAAGCAGAGGACAGAGACAGCATACAGGGCGTTGTGACCTTTAGGATTACTACTGCCCCTGAACATGGTTACCTGATCAACCTGGGCCAAGGAAACGCTACAATCACAACCTTCACACAAGGTAAGAGCAGCTCCTTGAAAAATTTGTAATCCTTTTACATGCTGATAGATTTGTAAAGCACTGCAGAAAGTCATTGAAGTCTGTTTTTAATCCTCTTGAGCCCAATCTCCAACTAATTAAAGATTTACTCATGCTGCTAAATCCACCCCCCTCTCACGTCTTTAAAAAATGCTGAGTTCAAATGCAAAGGTTTTTGTTTTGACTGAAGAAACTGCATATTTACTGAGATGAAATACGTCAGCGCCTCTGGCTGCCCAGCTCACACTGGAGGAGCATTTTTCAAACAGTGGCCAATGTTTCACTTTGGGGAAAAGCTGATGGTGATTTGTTCATCGCCAGAGTCATATTTTCATACACAGAGGAACCACAGGAATGATAATAGATCACAGAAATATGTTCTGGAGGTAGGGTTGGGAAATAAGGCCTAAAAATTAAATGACATTTCTAAACCAAATCCAGGTTAAGATTTTAAATGATTTTCTTTGGCGCTTTCACACAAAGACTACAGCAAGTTACAGTTTTTTTTATATCAATAACATTTAACAATACTGAACTCAATTTCCTTTAGTGGTTGAAATGTGAGCTTTAAATTTGTTAAAGTTACACCTCGGAGGTTGTAAGAGGGTGTCACTGATGTCTCTGTCATCCTATTTTTACAGTCAACTGAAGTGAATGATCCTTAAGCTCAAGGTAAAGCAAGGAGAGTTTACCTTTTAGATGCTAGTTAGTTCAAAGTGCTGTACATGGGACAGAAAAAAGCATCATGTTCAAACAGTTGACTTATAATGAAATGCATAAATCACTGATCTTTTTTGCACTGATAACAAATAATTAAAAAATTCCTTGATCCCCACTGGATTTGGATCACCACTGAAATCTAATCACTTCCTTCTCGTTCCATGACCAACATTTAGTGAAAATATCTTCATATTCAGTTCATAACTTTGTGATTCATCCCATCAACAAATGATACTGGCAGTAAAAACCTGATATAGCTTTATGTAAACAAATAAATACACAGACAAAAGACACTATGGAGTGATTAAAAATAATCTGCTCCATCTGTACAAATTCTAATCAGTGAAGTAAAAGTTTGACATCAAATACTTCAGGCTACATTTCAGATGTGGTCTAAAATGTTCACTTTCAGTTTGGGTTGGTTCTGTAGACTCGAGTATCAGCACAAATGATTTTTGTTACAATGTTGTCCTTTTAAATGTTTAACTAACCTCTTAAAGAAAAAATTCAGTCACTTGTGATGGACAATAAAATTTCAATCTTTCTATCTATAAAACACTGTCCTGTCAGCTGATAAAATCTGCATTAGTCCAACATAAAACAAAAAATATGTTTTTTTCAATGTTTTTCCAGCCTACGTTATGGTGATGTATCTATTTATTTGTTATTGTTATTATTATAACTTTCACATGCCATTTGTTGTGACTTTTTTTTTCTTTTTGTTTTTTCCTTGTAAGAAAAAATCTAAATAAATTAAAAAAGATCTGGATCATTTGGCCTAAATGAGAAATATTAGCCGGTGTAGATGTAATATGAAATATCACTGATGTAATTTAAAGGGAGCTTTTTCACATAACGGGGGAGAAATGCCTCAAGATAGTACAGGTAGCCTCTTACTACAATGCCATTTGTTTCAAGTCATGTATCTCTACTTTAAGTCATCTCTGGATTTGCGTTGTGTGCACACGCACAGACAGTTTAGTTTTGAAGGATCAGTACAGGTGTTGAATTGTGTTAAATGTATTTTATGATCAGCCCCTTTACTGAATGCCATCTCTTCCGCTGTATCAGTGGGGAATGGTTACCAAAAAAACACTTTCATTTATATTTTCTACAGAAAAGATTCAGTGTGAGTGATATGAAACAGTTTTCCTCCTTTACTTATCTTAAGTACATTAATAAAACTCTGGTATATGATATTTTATATAGCCTATGGATGTTATGTAAATGATGTGACCTGAAAGTGGGAAATTAGCAACATCTACCCACCAAAGGTAAAAATTTAATTTTGTAAGTTCTGCAGCCTTTTCAAACATTTCCAGCTTTGCAGTGCTCTCACAGCAAATGCAACATGTGACTGATTATTCACAGGCTAAAACCTCTAACAGACACAAAAGGAGACTTTTAAAATGTTTATGAAAAGTCAGGATGTTCTTAAAACTTCGATTATACATGAGTAATATGTTAGATAAAGATGTGTCTTTTTAAGTGGGTTCCAAAACATAAAATTAAAGCTTCTGACAACAGCTTTAACTTTGGATTCAATTACTGTGAAATTTAAGATAATCCAGGTTTAGATTTTTTAAAAGATCTCTTCCTATTTGTTTTGGTAAATTAGACTTATTTCCCGGTCATAGTAGAGAGGTTAAATAGTATCTTGGCTTGTAGCAGATCACCGTCCCTACAGGCAGGAGTGTTGCAAACAGCAAAAAGAGGTGCTTTGGTAAACTCCATCTATCCCTGTAGGAGAGGCACTGCACGGATCATTTTCATGTATTCACTGCTTAAATTTATTGAGTCAGTGGGAGACGCTTTCCCCTAGAGGCCTGTTCAATATTTCAGCAGTCCTCACCAGAGTAAACAGACACTAAATGAATACACTATCTCTCGGGCCTTTGAAAAATTGGAGTTATGAATTTTGATGTATTGGTCTATTCATTGGGGAAATGTTTTGACATCAAATATTGTTGAAAGCAAAGGCTGTAAACTTCAGAATCATTCAGGGCAACAAAGAGCCCTGTCTGCTGCTTTCTTTAAAGATGGTAAACAGACCGCTGAGAAAGAGCTCTTTTTCATGAGTCTAAGAGATAAACAGCCCTGCTAGACAGCAGCTCCTCTTTACAGATCACTGACAGTGGGCATTTCCTTACAGATCGTCTCCCTGCTTCAAAAAAAAAAAAAAGTCTTAAAAGTATGGCTGCACAATATAACCCAGCTTTATTTATCCATATACACTGCCTGGCCAAAAAAAACAAAGAAGGCACCACCTGGATTCAACTAAGCAAACAGGTACGAGCCTCCTATTGGATAATTATTGCATGGGCGATTCTTTCAGCTGGCAACAAGTTATTTAATCCCAGCTGATGCAATGAGTAGCTTCTCATTTCTTAAATAATAATGTGGACGACACATCCTGTGGTCGTGGAAAAGATGTTAATCTGTTTAAGAAGGGTCAAATCATATATATCAAATATTTAAATGTGTGACCTTTTTTTTAACTTCTTTTTTGGCCAGGCAGTGTATGAGCATACATATTAACCCATTGAAAGAAGCTGTAATGATAGTATTAAATAAGACAAATGAATTCACACTGTTGGGCAGTTAACTGAAAATGAAATGTAATAAGTTACTTTTGCTCAATCCATTTTTAAGGTAGTGATGACTGCACTCATCCCTAAGAATTAAAAGTGACTCTTTACTTTTAACCTATTTATTGCATTTTAATCTTACACAAAGTTATGAGTTCAAATTATTTTCCTCACTCCTTGCTTTTCATCCGTCATATTACATTTAACTTATTAACTAGTTGCAGCACAGTTAACCATGTTAATATCCCACCAAAGACAAGGATACCTTTGAATAGAACCTGGATTATTAGGGTTTTTTTCTAAGAAATTCATTAACTTTGCTTCACTGAAAAAAAAAACAATACTGGAAAATCAATTTATCACTTTTAACTAATAAATCTATTATCATTCACATTTCTCATTTTCCAGGATGCATGGCCTGTTTAGGATATAGATCTCTACTTTTTATCTACATTTTGATATTATCTACCAACTTGAATAAACACGTGTAGATGATTTAAAAGCAAATATATTCCTGCTTTATAGTTTTTTATTCCTGTTGTGACATTTTGCCAACATTTTGACTAGAGATATAAAACATTAATCATCAGTCAGTCTTTATTTGAATATAACAAATGCTCTCATGATGCTTCACAAATGAGTAGGTTGATGCTCCCTTTATATTTCATTTTATTTTAATACAAAGAGTTTCTTTGCCCCCTGACAATTTATCATCCTCAGTCGTGTGTGCAATGTTAAATTAATCAACCTGACTTGTTGGATTTTGTCGGGGGAGACTTTTGGACAGCCTGATTGGCTATGTTTTCTCACTGGCTGCCTGTTCCATATGTCTGTAGAAATCACTGTGATTCAAATGTTAATAAGACTTCATAAACTCACTGTGCCAATTTGGAGACTCATCCTGCATATTTGATACCACAATATATAAATTGCAGGAAGAAAATATATAATAAAACATTGCTAGCTTTTAGCCAATAATGCACAGGCTTATTTTGAAGCAGTTATTTGGTGCTGGTAGACTTGCTGTTTTGACTGAGAGTTGGATGTACAGTGTCTCCAGCTCAGTTGGTAGGTGACCCTGGTGGCTCCTTTACCACATGTCATTGCCCTTAGCTCCTGATTCACTTCCTATCTCTTAAACAAAGGAATAAACCTTTTTAATTATTTATATATTTAGTCCATAAGACAAACAATGACAAATTAAAATATTTTTTAATCAAGATGAATCACAGATATACCTTTTTATGTGCAAGAAGATCATTTATGCTACTGTGTCTTTCTTTTCAGCTGAAATTGATGATATGGACATTTGCTACGTCTTGAGGGATGGAGACAATGCTACAAATGACATCTTCTACTTCTCCATTGAAGACAGTGGTGAGTTACTCCATTTTCAAAATGTCTCTTTACCTGAATCGTCTCTTTTCACATTTTTTTTTAAAACAAGCATTTTTAATCCAAGCAAATAAAGCCTTTATTCACAGGGGATTAAAGGACTTAAAATGATCGCAGAGCTGTATGCAAATCAACATCTTACATCCTTCAGGGAGCTGAAAGAAACTTCCTCCCTTCTGCTTTCCTATTTAGGATTTTTTAACCACACAGATATTTGGTTGGAAATAATTTCACACTACTGAAAGCTTTCCAAACTGACACTCTTTTGATGCATAAATGAAGCAACAGTCTCATTGTAGACATCTCATTTCAGAATCTGTGTTGTTGTTTTTCTAATATAAATCCTGCATCTCCTGATTACATTAAAACCGCCAGCAAGGTTTATCTTGGCATGATGTGAAGGTAGCAGATGGAGAGAATACACTGAGGTTCAATTAATGTCAGGTTAAGACAGATTCACTTGAAATTTATGCACTGATCACACCGCTCAAAATAATACAACAAATTCTATGCTCTTGTGTCCTGAATTAGTGACAGATGTGACAAAGTAGAGTTCTCTGGATCATGCTTTTTAGTCCTGTCCAAAGATTGTCAGTTTTTGGCCAGACTTTTTCAGCTGGTAATATAAATTTCATGAACTGGATTTGAACTCGATGCATCGATTGCTTTGTTTGGTTGCTCTGAAGCCTCCCTCGTGCTACCACATACTGTGCGGCAGACTTTCATGTCTGGTGTGGTGATGGTTGACAGAATAATGTTCAGGGAATGGAGGACTACCTCCCATGAACTACATTCAGGGCTACATCTTACAAAGGCTTTGAGGCTGAACACACGGGTCAAAGGCTGAGGCATTTGACATCCTAATTCCTCTGTTTTAACCTGCTAGATGATATGTAGTGATGGCATTAATTGCCACATACTCTGTTGTGGCTTAAGCTCTGTTTTATTTATTAATGTTAAGTCTTGATTTCTGATGATGCTTTCAGTCAGTGTTGTAGTTGTATCGTGTTCTGTCTGTGTAATTTAAGATTAGTGAAACTAAAACAAACTCCAGCTTGGTGGTTTTAAGCATGAATAAGGATTAAAAATGGTGGAGACTGAAAGTTCATTTGTGGGTCATAAGGGAAGGGCCGTGGGGTTTTATGGTAGAGTGTAGAAATCTGGACCTTAGCCTTGACATTAAAAACATAATCAGCTCAAACTTGAGCCAGACTTTGGACATTTGAGCAAAGTTTGACAGAAAAACCTCAACGTGCTCTTGAGCTTACCATATTTAAACTTAAGGCATTTACATGTGGCCAAATGACATTGACTTTTTGCCTCTGACCTTTAAAGCCTTGGTTCAAACTTCAGCCAGAGTTGACATCTGTGCAGTCTCTGAATGACTTTTGACCTGTGATACACTTTTTCACTGTCACAAAGGCCATTTTTGCAAAGTGTGATGGAAGATCCTAAAAGTAGCCTTAAGAATTCACATTCAGTAGCAAAAGACTATAATAATAATAATAATAATACATTTTATTTAGAAGCGCCTTTCAAAACACCCACGGACACTATACAGGATAAAACAACAATAAAATGTTGACCTTCACACCAGAGGGAATAATCATGCTAACCTTGCTGCTCAGCTGGATCTGATGTATTATCTGAAACGAGGCAAATCCATTTTGAAACAAATCTCCATGCCAGAAGGATCAAGATTAGTCTAGCCTGATCAGCATAAGGAGGGAGACACAGGAGCTATGAAAGTGATGACAGCGTAGAGTGGCTGTACGTCCGTTAACAATAGCTGCAAAATGTATTAGAGGTTAGCCCCCTCAATATGGTGCTTTCTGGCCTTAACCTCTGGCATGTAACTTATAAAATGTAGTCACCCTGTCCTTTAGTCAGAGTGGACATGTGTGCAAAGTATGAAGAAATGTCCTTAAAGTGATTTTGAGGTGTTGTGTTCACATTATTCGGACACTCTGATGATGCTATTGTCATTAATGCTTCTTGATTCACACACAGTGAACGCTCTGCCAGCCGTAGTGTGCAGTATGTGGCTCAGTCTAACCTATGATCATGTATGCATGGGCCCCCTGGTTGAGAAAGTAATAGTTGTTGAAGCTAGAAAGTAATTAGTAGAACAAATTGTGATGACCCTCCTTCCACTGTAGACATGTAATCGGGCACAGACTCGGGCACTGGGTTGAAGCAATCGCGCCGGTGTTGCCGATTAGCAGAAGCAGCGTGCCTGACAGTGTGTCCTTTTTCTCCCCTTCAGCTGAAATGACTGAGCACAAAGGACTTCTCTAATAGGGGCCCTCTTTTCCCACAAGCACCTCAGAGGGCCCCTGAGCACATTTTCTCATCTCTCGTCTTGTACTATTTCTGGCCTCTGTTGAATAATAGGCAGGTTAGCCTCAATGCTTACAGGTGGATGGGGTGCTAATGACTGATGATATAAGTGCAGGGGACAACTGCTTGTCACAAGTCCTGAATAAAAGTGTGCTACCTAAGCCGCTGCCAAGTGCGGAGCCCATGCAGAGCTTTTTTTTTTTTGGTTCATTGAGGTTCAGCTGGTCCATTCATTATTCTTTCAATTGGTTATTTGTCATGGATCGTTTTGTGCTGCCCACTGTGTCACTTTCTTTCTCTTTTTGGCTTGCTCGATGATGGATGACATGCTTGGTGGAGGTTAGGGCCGGGTGATAGGGACCAGAGCTCCTATCTTGGTGCTTTATAGCCTCACTTTTTTTTCTCTGAGAAGAAATAACTATAGCTGTCGATTCTAAGTCATATCCACTCGGGCCAAATGCCAAACACGAGGCGTCTTTACTAACAGCTAGCTGCACCATGTTAACATGCAGGATTACATTAGAATAACCTACCTGTGAAGTCAAATGTTCCTCAAAAACGCTGAAATACATGAAGTGATAAACTCACAATAATCCCAGTTATTTCCAGTACATCAACATGGAACTGTAAGTGATCCTTACTTTAAACAGTCTGATACGTTCACCCAAACATTTGGCTTGTTGTATTTCCTTGTAATACTTTACAGTCAGCAAAATATCCTCCCATGCTTTTTTATTTTGGCAGATCAGCAGTATTTTGGCCATTGTTTCAGCTAAAAGCCTTTATTATTGTTGCCAAAAAAGAGTGGATGTAACCCTGACGTCGGAAGTGAAATGTCTCTTTGAAGATAAATGCTTTTTTAAACAATAAATATCTTCACAAAAGATCAATATCCACTTAAAGAATGGGCTGCTCAGTCAAATTGAAAGCCATTGGACCTTGGTCAAGACATTACAGAATCTAGCTAGAAGTGCTTTGAGAGCACAGACCTCCACTCAGGCATTTACATCATTGTGAGTTATTGTCAAAAATGCCCTATCTTGCACTGTTAACAAACCCTTGAATAAATTTCTGAATGAAGCTCCATATTTGCCATGACCAAAGCTCCCTTACAGATTAAATCACAATCCATTCATAACATTTTGAGTTATCTTGCTATCAGACAAATAGACAATTAGACAAAAATGGTTAAAGGTTAAACCTTAACCTTCTTGGTGGAGGGAATAATAACCAAAATAAGTCTTTAAAACTTTTTGGTTTGAAATGTCCCATCTAAACGTTTGACCCCTTGCAGGGATGGAAAACAAGAATCAATTTAGTTCAAGAATTTACAGCAACTCACCTGAGAAACCTCGATCATCTTCCCTCATGCTGAATAATTCTCTTTTCATTTGCATCTGTTTTTTCAATTTGAAGACAGCTGATGTTGCGCTCTCATTGGAGGTCAGAGTGAACAGAAACAAAGGAGAAGGTAAAGTTGTCATAGAAGACAGATCAGGAAGTGTGGATTAATGCTGCAGACACCAAATGTTCAACATGATGTGTTACTGTCAGTACTGTAATCATTAAAACGAGTTTGACTTTGTCGACAAAGAAAATACTTTTTTTTTTTAACTTAAGTTAATAAAGTCAATAAAGAAATGAACCAAAAAGCAGAGTGAATGCTTTTACTAGATTCTAAAAATCTTACTAAAATCTCATCCCTACCCTTTTTACAAGTCAATGTACTGAGTGATTATTTATTGTGCTAAATTAAATTTTGAAAAGAACATTTTTCTGCCCTTGCAAGAGTTACTTTCACTTTTTTATTTATTCATTTTTCTCTATTACAGTGTTAAATAGTTATTTTTTTTATTTAAGTGCAAGTGTCTAACTGTTCCTGAACAAATACTTTAAAAAGAATGAAACAGCATAAACGAGGATTACTTTTATGAAAGCCCTTTAAAATGCTTGTTTTAGATAGGAGGTAATGTTGGACAGCACACAGAGCAGAAAGGGCAAAGAAGTTTCAGCCTCAGAAATTCATAAAAAAGGACTCTGAAATTAAGTAATCTGTGTTGTGATTTGGTTTGAAAGGTATTGGATGAGTTGATACCAGTGCCTCATTGTAACTGAAACTCACTACCAACCAATATTTGTCTGTGATGCTTATGAAAGCCAAATGAATTCAATGGAGGCCTAAAAGCTGCTACTCAGCCCAAAATAAACACGCAGATGGACATTTTTAGTTCTGACTTCTCTATTTCACTGCAGGTCTTTTGAGATTTTGCACGAGCAGAATTTTGATATACAAATAGGCTCTTTTTTCTCAGAATTGACATTAACTTTGAAAGAGAGATATATCTTTTTCCAATTCTAAGCACAGTTACTGTGGTCTAAATGAAACGTCTGTCCTATATTATGGTCAAAATGAAATATAATCCTTCTCAACCACGAGTGGAAGTTTTACTCAAGAGATATAAGAGAAAAGATAAGTATTGTCTATAATGTGTGTTTTTTAAAAGATCTCTTGCTGCATAAGAACATTGTTTCATTTTGGGATTAAGCTTAGACCTTGTCACTCTTTGCAGATTTATTTTGCATTAGTGTTTGTCAGAGCCCACAGGTGGTTGCTAGGATGGTGGTTGGTTAAGAGCAATGAAGTGGTACTGATGCAGAGGTAGAGCAGAGAAACTAAACTCTTATTAGCAAAATGTTTATCAGATCAATCAAAAGAATGCATGTAAGGCATGTCATCAGCACATCACAAGTCGTCTCTAGAGGTCACCAGTTGATATAAATAACATGGTGATATAAAATAGATACCTTAACTCTCCAAATATTGGCCAGTCCTTGCTGATTTTTAATAATCACCGTCACTTAGATGCATGAAACAAAGTCTTATGGCAGCAGATGTCTTGTTTGGCCCTAACTCACATTTAACTTGCTCAAATGAAAAAAAAACAAAACTATAAAGGTCAGACACCTCGTATATCTTGGGAAACAGTGCTTTATGGCGGCACATAAATGGCTGACAAATTGATGAAGAGTTTTGTTGGATGACCCATCCATAAGGACTCGACACCTACTGCACTGCAGCTTGTGAGGCAGTCAGTGAGCATTTTTTAATAAGATTTAAGCTGTGCTGGTGGCTGCCCTAAATCCCCAGACAGAGCCTCCAGCTCTTTGAACAGTGGAGCCGGGGAGGAGCTGATGGTGTACACTGGCACACAGCTGCACTCTGTCATGTTCAGCAGTGGAAAACACTCTCCTCCTCGCTGTAAGTTCATGGGGAAATTTACCAACTGTGCTTGGCTTATTTTTTTCAGGGTGAGAAGTTACTGTGAATGTCACAGCTGCATGCTGGGATTCCAGGAGTTTTTGCTTACAGCTGTGCTGAACTAATTATGCAAACTAGATTTGTATGTAATTATGGAGCTGCTGGATGTGTTCAGATCAACATGTTACGCTTGAAGGCTGCAGCTAAAATATTAAAATTTAGTCTGCAAAGTCAAAAACTAAAAATAACTTTTTTCTTTTTTTTTCATTTTACCATACAAAGTGTGTTGGGCTAGAGTTCAGCAAAGGGAAACATGGCCTCCCAACTGACACCCACTCACTAACCAGATGATTGATTATCAAAACCCACCCTCCCTCATCATCCCTCAATTTATCAGTTCAGTGACAGCCCATAGTCAGTGCACCCTGACTTGACTTCAATCTGTAGTTCTCAACTGGTTGATGCCCAGGACCCACCGCCACTACTCTCTGTCTGAGACACAACCAAACTTTTAACCCCTTAAAGCCTGCTTCATCATATTTAATTCATACTCTTATGATACCTCTATAGCTGCCATTTCCGCACAGAAGTTGCGAGCCAACTCATTCAATATTTACTGCTGTCTAGGAGGACAAAGCAAATCAGATAAATGATAAAATGTCTTCAGGTGGATTATCACCTGCCAAAAACCCCTAATGTATCAAATGAGATACAAAAAATATATATGTTAAAGCTGCTATGAGGAGAATTTATCGCCGGCGTAATTGACATCATCTCCCACTTATCGGCGTTCCAGTTGAAGTCAGAAAAAAACATGCCGATCTACCAGGCTATTGTTAGCTGTTGTTAGCAGGCCCTGCGGTGTTATGTGAAGAATGTGATTATCACTATGGCAGCATTTTTGTAAATATAAATCTAGCAATACTATGTATACAAATGATCTAGAGCGACACACCCCAGTCAGAAGTGCAAATAGATTGATTATTACAGGAGCTAAATAACTGTTCACACTGTGGGCATCCATCTTCGATTGACACCTCTGGGTGGCGAGTTCCCAGTAGGAAATTCAGACTTCGGGGGACGTTCCAGTTTTAGTTTCCCGCTCGGAACCCAGAAATTCCTACTTCTGACTACAACTTGAACGCACCGGAGACGTGAAGCCAAATGTGTTTGTTTGTAATGCTAATGAATGCAGCACGGATCTTTCTCGGAACTCTGCGTTGATTTACAAGTTCTTTTTCAACAACTTACAGGATGCAAAGCGACGAGGTAATGTGTCTCTTTCTAGTTACGTAGCGGTAGGTTTTGATGTGGGATGACAAGCAATGCGGGGAAAAGTTATTATCGTAGTTGTAGCCGGCTATATATCGCTACTTACAGCCCGGCGCTCTCAGACGTGTAATATAAAAAATAAAATAGTATAAATTTGCTCTAGTTTTAGTTGTCTGGTTCCCCGAAGTTGAGTATCCAGGCCAGTCCAGCCCTGTACGACCCGACCAGGAGGCTAAGGAATAGCATTTATAGATAACCTATTTAGATGCTATAAAACTCATCTTAAAGTGTGTATTTCAATCAGGCATACATCTAAAAGTGAGACTTTTTTGTAATTACTTAGAAACTCCTCACAGTCTCTTTAAATTTTATGGCAATTTTGATTTTTTTTAAAATTTCAGAAGAAAGTGAAATAAACCTTTCAGATCCAATACAATTTGAATTTTCTGGCTATATTTTTTGTTTCCAGGCTTTAAAGGGTTTAAATGTTTTTCAACCTTGTAAATATATTAAATGTATTGTTGCAGCATGGACCTTGGGTGTATTTTAACAGAGAGTAACACAGCAAACATGTCTCAAAAGTGCATCACAGGACCCTCAGAGGACATATATGACTGCCAGTAATCTGAATTTTTTACTTTCTATTGATAAAAAACATAATTTAAAAAGATTTTTTTCTGATTTGGAGAGAGAGACAAGACAATACGTCAAGTCTAAATAAGTCAAATGGATGTTTATCTGCATGTAGCTTTCATCGTCTTATGCGACAAATTACACAGTAGCAGCCCAGTAAAACAGCTTGTGACCTACTTAAAAATTATTATAAAGTGTGGCATTGCAAATTAAACATGTACCAACACATCTAATACTTTAAATCCCAACATAGATTTAGGTGATTTGTTTGTTTTACTAACAATTACTAAATATCACAACCAAAGTTGCTGCATCTCTCTGCCTTCTCTACTCAGTCAATTGCACTCAAGCCTAAAAATGGACATTACAGGTAATAAAAGCATCATCACATAAATAATACTACAATAGTTAACATATTAATGCTCTTATGATAGTGGATTTTTGCTGATATCCTATAGCCTATGCCAGTATTTTTATGCTCATTATCACTGATAGTGATATTTAATAAGTCGGATTAGTAAAAGTGAGGCATAAATACATGTAAGTCTCCTTCCTGTCCCAGGATCAGGTCTTCTCACCTGTGAAAGTTACATGTGTGATTGTCCCACCAAGAAGATTTTGACTGGAGGGTTCACTGATAACTCATCAGTGACTGACTGGGAAATATCAGTTATTTCAATGTCCGCCTTTGACTTTTCACTTGCTGAGAAATTCATCTAGTTATTGTTTCAGCATCTGATGCAGCTGCTGACATGTATTCGCTTTGCTTCTGCATAGAAATGAGTCTAATGTGTCGGGATTAGTGCCAAACTCGACTATTGACAGAGGACTTTCCACTGGCCACTTAGTCAGTCAGATAACAAAGTGACTCACTATCTTCACTCATCACAGGGAGGGACACAAATTTACCCCGGATGTGTTTTACCGCAACAGCACAATGAGTAGAAAGTGCCAAGCCATCCATTAAGTTAAATCCAGATACTTATGGCGTTTTAACATCCGACCATGAGGCTGTTTTGGCTCTGGAAGCTTTAAGTTTCACTGACAGATGGATTGTTTCAGTGAAGGACTCATACTTGGCTCAGTCCGAGTTCTTCCTGGCAGCGGTGGAGCTCAATATGCCATTTCAACTTTAAATACAGAGTCTGGAGTTTGACTTTACATTTATTTTACAATCTACTTAGTGTCCTTCTATTGGTGGCACAGTTTGGCTGCAGGAGTTAGATTTGATTTAAGCCAGTGAGGGTTTCAAACCTTTGGAAATGCCAGTTGGTACAAGGAGGGAGTGGAAAACTAATGAAAGAGGAGGGAGTAATGGTGCATATGAGCAAAAATAAAAACCAATTACCATCAAATCTGATGTATAAGATAATTCTTTTAGACCAATTGGAATACATTATGCAATACTGATGCAACTTACCTATCAGGCAGAGCAGAGGTGTGTGCTGTCATGGCCGCAAGTAATCCGCAACCATCACACTCACCCAAGTATTGCAGACTAAACTGATGGGAGTGGGCACACCTGCATTTATGCAATGCATTGTGATACTCTTAGTAAGTAGATACACTGAGTAGTGCTAATTTGTTCGAATTTAATACAGCAAGTGACAAGTAAAAATGTGCAATGCAGCCATCAAGCTGCAGGTCAGCATCCTGTTCTTCTCACTGGTTGAAAGTTGGTAAAGCATTCAGAAAACTGTCAAAATGACTAATTTATTACCCTCTAACACAAATTCCCAACATCAGCACATGAACTATACGACATTAGCTTGCAGAGTTTGTTTAATGCAGATGTTAATGGGACCTTTGCCTTGTCTCTCCAGTTTTGAGTGGAATATTTCTGTATTGAACGTGGTCGCTCGGACCTTCGGTTAAGTGGTTAAATGTGACTATATAACACAACATACACACCACTTAATCCTTCTGTGTGCTTGTTTACATTTGGATTTTATGGCATTTAGCAGTATGGCAGCAGCCATCAAGCAAAGCAGGAGCTGTGACAAGTGGTGTGGAGCTGTGTAATAAACAGTGTTTAGATAAGGGGTTTGACTGGGATTTCTGACCTGCACTGATAAAACTATAAAGATTTGGTTGAATTGATGTCAGCTATTTTGATCTGAATTCAACCATTTACCCGACCAAGTATGTGCATCTGTGAAAAAAGGGCTAACCTTATTTGGTTATTTTAATGGTAAAAGCATGTTTACAACAAGAAAACAGAATTAAACAATTGATTTATCTTTTATTGAACAATAAAATAAATAAAACAGGAGTTATATACAAACTGTAAGTTAAACCAACACTATGTAGTTTTTCAAACATAATATAATCCTTCGATATTCATTGTGATGGTCCATCACTTTACAATGAGTTCAATGAAACCTCTGTCGTGGTCTGGAGTGGTCTGTATCCCTTTAGCTGGTGCTATGTAACTTCGAGGTGGATGGTGTGAACCCTGCCACACTAAAAAACTACTGCTTTACGGCATACGTCACTTCCCCCGATTCCCGATTCGTTTACAACACGGAAGTCTCGGCAAAAGCCAATCGCGGAGCTTAACCATGGCGGAGGCAACAACGTCAGGAAGAGAAAATTTCTTCGGAGGATAGGATACAAAACAAAGAAAGCGAGAGAAAAACAAGCTGAATGCTCGGACTAGATAAACATCGGTTCGGCGTTCACTTGCTGCGTGAAATAAAAGACGAGGAGGGATGTCCGACTACTATCAGGTATGTTAGGCGGCTAATTTATGACGAAGTTACTCAAAAAAACTTGACAGGAAAAAAGTACAGCATAACAAATCCAGAACGTACCAGTATGTAGTTTTGTTTAGACCTATTTCAAGTGTGTGATATCACCAGCTCGTCGTTGTCTTTACTTTTATTCACTTTATCGCTTCAACAGGATGGGGGCGACTTCACGGTAATAAACCCAAGTTGAACTTAGCGATTTTCAACATCATCGTTTAGTCAAAAATAAATACATTGCCTCGTTGCTATCCATCCTGCAAACAGCCGCTGAAGACAGAAGAATACTTTTAGCGAAGTCCTGGCTTCTGTGATTCGCCTACAAAACAAACGCGCGCGACCGGCAGATCTGTATCCTTATGACAATATGCGCGCGCTAGAGCTCATGGGTAGTTGAGTTCTCTCTCCGGTCAAGCGGGGATCTTCTGTAGTGCTACTTTAAGTTAGTTTTATATGCTTGCCGTAGCAATGCACAAGGACTTTTTTAGATTTTATAACAGAGTGTAGTGGCCAGAAGCTAGGGTCTCTGGTTTTGGATCTCTAGTATAATGTTTAAATTGACTAAAATAAGTGGAAAAGATAAATACCTCTCTGTTGTTGGGATTTCAATGCAGGACAAAATATGCTTGAATTTCACAGAATATACTTGGAAACATGAGAGCACCAGATGGGCTTTTTGCTGCAAATAACAAAATGGCAATTAGGCCACATCCCAAAATGCTGATTATTTCAACCAGCATATGTAACAATAAAGGCATGATTCTCTCTGCTTTGTTTAATTCACAATAGAAGAACAATCCTTTAAAAAACACAAACATCTTTTTAAAGTCAAATAGTATTGGCTCTGTCGTTGTCTCTAGCTTTGAATTCATCAATATCTGCATTTTTGTGTTCAGTTTCTTTCATTTTAAAAGCTGCCAGTGTGTGTCTTTTCTTTATTTAAGTTTTCCTATACCACAAAGAAGATAGCAGTGCTAATTTTCATTGAGGGGCTTGTGTGACTCGCTGTTTCACGAGCACGTCAAAGCTCTGAATGAATAATTACAGAGAGCTGAAAGGACATATTAATCTTTGGGTGTCTGTTTACTGTTTTGGAGTAATATCACACCTGAATGGAAAAAGGCACAAACAAAGGTGTGGGTCAAAACCCTCTTTAATTAGTTTGGAAGTGTCTTGTTTTGAAAAAAGATCAGCATCTGGACATGTGTGCATCCGTGTGTGTGTGCTCAGGAGCGGGCTGTCATTCAAGTCTGTTAATTGCTGTGTGCTGGTGTTCTCCAGCCTTCCCCCTGCCTCCTGAGGTTCAGTGTATTCAGGTGAGCTTACCTGAGCACACACAAGTCCTGGCATTCCCAAACTGTTGTTTGTGGAGCTGAATCCCTGTCTGCCTTCCAACAGTCAGTCAGCTTCAAGGGTGTTCCTACTGACAGACACGCTGCTGGGGTGTTTCTTCTCCATGAAGACGCTCCCTGCCCTTTGTGTCTTCATGCTTCTGCCTTTAATAGGAAGAGTAAAATGAATTGTTGTCCATCTGTCCACCAGTCTGTAACAGCCATACTTTGAACACAATGTGTAAAACATGCTTTGAGGGATTTGCACAAATAGGGATAAGAATCAAAAACTAACTCTAATTTAGATTTGACAACAAATAGCCAGAAGAACTGATGTCATCCTTCTTTGAGCTGGACAGTTCCCTCATCAATTCCTGCTACAAGTGTTTGGCTGCCTCACAAATGAAGGATGTCATGTTCTCATTAGAGACAGTTGGATCAAAGGATGGAAGAGAAACTATCATGGCAGACAGGAGATGGAGGCTGTTGATGGTGTGGTTTAATTAAAAACAACATGATGCCAACTACACAACGTCCAGTGTAATTTCAAACAACAGTAGAAACAACAACAACATGCTGGAACATTTGTCTTTACAGAATAACAATGGATATCTCGAGTGCCATGTCTTTGGCATTGTTGACCCCTAGAAACTTATTTGACTTGCATTTTTCCCCACACAGATAATCCATAGGAATTGCTATAGAATTGGACCAATAAGCAGAATTGATAATGTCATTGGTATAATAAAATCGTATGAATTCCCATCCCTAAGCTCAAATGTCAACCCTGATTCAAGGATCTGCTATTTAGATTTTAAAGGTCAAGTTAATTGGGTCTTATGATCCTCACATTTTTGTGAAGTCAACATTTCAAGAGACCTTTAAGGTATTTGATTTAAACTTCACACACCTTCCCTTTTGTTAAATATAGGAGTAAATAAAACCACTGATTGATTGATTGAAAGACTTTCTTCAGTAATGATTTTTTTCTTTACTCAATATACAGAGTGCTTTATTCGATTTTTTTTCAGAAATTTTACCCTGACATGAGCATGTGTTGGTTGTTGAAGGTCAACGTTAAGGTCTCTGGGACTCCTGTTCACCTCTTGCTTATAAGCATGCCTGTTTTATCTATTAGATTAGACTGTTCACATCTTTTTCTGCTCTGACTCACAGATGAACAAACTTAATTTTGGAGGTCTTTGGGCCTGATGCTTACCCCTCTCTGGTGAATGAGATGCCTTAAGAGTGCTTTTACAATTTTCTGAAAAACATTTTGTGCTTCATCTTGACCCTGATACACTTATCTTTTTTTTTGTTGTGCAAAAATAACCCCCCCAAAAACCATGATCTTTCACTATACAAGAAAAAAGATGTGTACCACTTGAACACAAAAAGCACTCCTGTTCTCCTTCCTGACTCACCACTATTCTTCCACTGTCCATCAATTACTTATCCTGCGGAGGCATATAACTGCTAGGCGGTACTGATAGTTTTCTGAAGCCACAAAAAGGCAGCAAAAGATCATTGATCGCTCAGTTCATGGGGTGTTCTTCATCTGAGGAGCATGAAGACATGTTTATAATGTATTGTGCATTCAGTGTAAAAATCAATATTTTAGATTTGTAGGAGAAATGGTCTGAGTACATGGAACAAGTTCCCGACTGGAGCATTATTTGTTACATGGCAGCCTTTAAGAGAGCAGTGTCTCTTCATTTTGGCTTTATTGTAGGTCTGCAGCACCCACTTTAACAAGAGCGTTTTGTTTGTTATTTCTGCTTCATGTAACAAGATAAGCTCAGGTCACCGTGAGGACCTCTACTTAAAATTTCCACCCAACCATTCCAGCCTGCAGTCACGTCTGCAGTGTAGATCTTCTACATCTTGTGTGTTATCGGCGTGTAATCGCTTATGAAGCTGAGTGCATACCTGAATTTATCTCCCCTTGTCTCCCCTCCCGTCTAATCCCAGGTTAGAGGGATTATCTTTCTCCCCTTAGTGTGCAGGAACATAAAAAGTGAGGCAGAACATGCACACACATGCAAGTGTGAGGTTAATACAGACTTTGTGTATAATATCCCCATCACAGTGCAAGTGATGACTCTGCAGTTTCTCTCTGTGTTTCTACTCTATTATTAATGAAATTGTCTCCTCTACACTTTTCTTGGGTGGGGGGTGTAACATTCTTGTGTCCTTGGGACCTGTATTATGAATCATGTACATAAAGTTTGTTACAGGCTGTAGAATTACACAGCCGACCTGGTTGTTTTGTTTTAAATGGGGATTTTAGTTTTTCGCTTCTCCTCACAGTCCATCTGTGTCATAGCTTATAAAATATTAGGTAGTCATTTCATTGTTATGGGCTGAAAATATTTTTCAAGAAAACATCTGGGACACGATTAAAGGATCTATCCCTGGGTAACAGCTGCTTTATTCCAGAGATAAAAACTAAATTACAGGGAGAATTTAGGCTCACTGTTTGAGATGGAGAGAGATTTAGGTGTCTCGCTGGTCCCCTAAGTCCTCAGTCCCAATTTTTGAGTAATGTCTTTTTCAACAGCCTGCATTGCAGTATTATTTGCAATATTTAGTGCTGGTCTCATTAATCTGTGTGTGAAGAGCAGAGATATGAGAGCAAATCTTGTTACTGCTACAATGACTTATCAAACAAGTGTAGAATCTACTCTGTGCTCAGCAGAGAGGGATGAAACATTCATTGTGATAGAGCAGACTGAAACCAATGCTATCATTATCAGAAAAAGATTAAAGGAGCTCTTATTCAATATTTGATTGCTCCTCTAAGCTTTGGGTGACAGTTTTCATTATGTCATGAATTATTGAATTTGCCATTGAACGCTGTTCTTATTATTTTAATCTTAATGTCTCTCTGGCTCAAATGTTCTGGATCAGCAGATGTATGTTAGTTTAACACTTAGAATTTGTTCACCTCTGCGGTCTGTCCTTTAATTCTTATGCTGCGTTAGATTGTATTCAGAATTGAACCAGTAAAGTGCATTTGAATGGCCCTTGAGCTTAGCACTCTGAGTTGGGATTTCGAGGAAGATCAGAGCAGCTTGAGTCGGTCTGAGTAATGTCACAACAAGCTTGCGTTTTATGTGGTGTCTAATTTAACATTTGTGTTACTAAAAGTGAAGAATGATATACTGGCTTTTCCATTTCCCACTCTGTTAATTTGTGATTTTAAATCTCTGTGCGCCTATGTAACCTGGCATGCCACATGGACAGTTCAATATATATCCACCATGGAAATATTTCACCAATCCATCTGGAAAGAGCAGTTCATAAATGTTTTCAGAGGCAGAACCTTAAAAATCAACAGCAGCTAGTGATTGGATGATCTTTTGGCTGATCACCGACCAATCCATGTCAAGCAATGCTGCTATGTATGGCGCAGCAGTGTTGTTGTTAGCCTTTAGCTTAAACTACCTTAGACCATCGTCTTACATTAAATTATACCACACAGATGTACAATTTAACACTTACATATAACATGAACCTTGTCAAAGACAATCCCTACCAAGTATTTCTGTTTGGGATCCCTGGTGAGAAGAGCAAAAACATGATTTCTCTTAAGAAAAGCTTCAGGTGACGTTCTTTGCTCCTCTTTCAAAGAATATATTGAGCTAATTTCTGATAAAAAAAACACACAGATAATGAGACCGGTTCAGAAGCCACCATTGTTTTCAAATATGTAGTCACTTCCTGTTGTCATTACATCTTCAGCTCCTGCCTCGCTTCCCTGATTGGTCTGTTAATCATTAACCCAAGGGAAGTCAGACAATTGAGGTTGGCAAGACGGACATGCAGGATTTCAGACAGTGAATCAGACAGGTTTGTCTGCTCTGCAATGCTAGCACTTATGTAGTCGGCCCGAAAAAACGCAGGGACGGTAATGTCACTAAAGTATGTTCAAAATATAGTATGTCCTACACAGAATATTGTTTGCCCATATTTGTGCAGTAGCCTACAATCAAAATATTAAGCACTAAAGCTGTAGTTTTAATACCCAGAATACAGCAGTTTTGTCACATGGAAATAATAACTGCTCTCACAGTAACTATCGTGAACAGTTTCTTTTGTCTCTCTTTCAAGTGTGTAAACAATTCTCCAAGTGGGAATTTTTGATCCTTGAAAAGCAACAAAGTAAGCATCAGTTGTTGTGGCAGGTCATGCTTTCCAGTGAAATGCAATGAAATGCTTTTACCTTAGAATTCAGAATTTCCAACCTGGATGGCTCTCAGTTCTGAGTATGATCGAATGCAGCATTATGCCTGATTCCTCTGAACGATCTCTTCAAAAGCTTTAGAGAAGTGCTCATTAAACTTGGTAGCAGTGTCTACTTTTAATAACAATAATAATAATAATAATAATAACTTAAATTTATATAGCGCCTTTCAAGGAACCCAAGGTCGCTTTCCACAGTAGAGGGGACAAACTAATAAGAACCAACAACAAAGACCAAAGCAGGAACCTGATTTGGACCTAAGCTAGACAATTAAACAGGGAAGGCCAGGGAGAACAAGTGAGTTTTGAGAAGTGATTTTACTCAAGGATGGACTGATAAGACATCAGTTACATATAATTTGGTCTCTGGACCATTCTTTGTTTTTTAATGCGATGCCTAAAAAACTTTCTTAGGGATTTTTTTAATCAACTTTGCGCAAATTTTCAACTTGTTAATACTCTGTTACATTTTTAAAAGGCAGGAATTACGATGTTGGAGGCCATAGGTCTGTGGTCAAGGTCATGGAGCCCCATGTTCATCCATACTTATCATGAATGTATGGCAAGATGAAAATGTGACACCTCAGTAAAGTGTTATTTTGCACACGTGTTCTTGATACATGGATTAACCTTTTAGATTTTGGAAGACATATGCCAAAGGTCAGGGTAATGGAGTTCTTCCTTTGTTCCACCACCATACAGCTTCTCCAAATATAACATATTAAACAGCTGGCGCTTTCACTGTTCACCTTGAGAGGCATAAAACTGCTAGACAGCATTTCCAATTTTTTGTTGCAAGTTTTCTGCTTTACTGTCAGCAGATGTCTGTTAGTTTAATACTGTTTTATATTTCATTCTATTCTCAAGAGCACAGATAGCTGCTAAACAGGCCATGTTTTGTTAGAACATCATCTTCTGGTGTATTAGATTTGTGCGTCTGCAGAGACAGGAAAGTGAGCCTAAATGCATTATTCATAGACAATGTTTGAGGAAAGCTTGGACAATTTCTTGGATATATTGTATTAGAGCAGAGATTAAATATCACATGGGTTAAAGAGATAAAACTCTGGAAACTTTTAGACTCATTCACACTGACTTGCCCTCATTCCCCTGCTTCAGTAGCAGAAGGGAAATTCTGCCCGATGAGACCCTCTCTTTGTCTTAATTTGCTCCCAAAGTAAGTGTGTGCAGCCAAGGTTAACAAAGCAAAGACAAATTCCCAAAAGTATAGAAATCCCAAGCCCGGGCTTGTTCCCTGGATGATGATATGTGTCGTCATTCCAGCCTTAGGGTATCAGTGTAGCAGAACTGGGGTTGTTCAAGCAGTGGGTTAGCAGAAAATCCTCCTTTTGTGAATAAAGCTTCCAGGCTGAAACTTCTGTTATCGGTGCTGAGCTCCAAAAGTCAAGAGTCCCATTAACTCAGAAAACCTTAAGATACTTTTACTTTATATGTCTAATGCACTGGAAATACAGCAGAGCTACATTTGGAGATGTGTTAGTTTATTTTTAAACAAAATAAAGGATGAGACAATATAATTTATCCTGTTTTGGTTGATTTACATCACAAATAATCATAGCAATAAATCAAATAATATTTAATATTTGATATATTTGATAGCTATGCAACAATAATAGAATTCCCCAACACCCAATTACACCCACATTAGGAAATCTTCTGTATTAAATATAAATTGATTGGTTACCAGACATTTTTGGATCGAGGCCCAAATGAGATGTATCTTCTTATATATTGTAATAATTCCAGTAATGTTCACATTTTGAATTTTAAAAGCTAATAAGTGTTCACGGGTAAAATATATGTTTAGCTAAATTGTTCTTCAGAGCTCCAAAGTAGTCCAGCTCAAGACCAAAGTCAGAATTGGTTTGAATGAATGAAATTCCTGGAATTAAAGCTAGTTTTATCCAAAAAATAATTTCAGGTAACATTATTATGGCATTAAATGTACGTAATCGAGGTTGTGCTCTATTGAAGGTTCATAAGCGTTTATCATTTTATTAATGATTGCCCCCAAGTGCTGTTACAATTTCTCTCTTTAATTGATTTCGTTTCAATTCATCAAAAAAGTTTTGTACTCCAGTGAAAATACAGCTTTTAATTTTGTATGCTTGTGGTCATGTATGCGTGTCAACTATTAAATTCCAAATTTACGTAGACTATTTGGGAAAATGTTAAAAGTGTTTCAGCTGCCCCGGGACTCCCCTATGAAAGGTTACCTTAAGCTCTGACTCACTAAAAAAATCCCTCCATGAGAGGAAAGTGCTGATTAACCTGTTTGTAACAGTTTATCAGCTTTTCATTGCTTTGAATGCAGTTGTTTGAAGTTCGCCAGGTTCTCTCGGTTTTTCTCTACAATCTTTCTAATTGTTCAAATGCAAAACACAAACATAATACCAGCCGAAGCATTTGCTTTTCCAGTGTCAACAAGCTGTTTGGACACTTTTCTCTTTTGCACTAATACTTTCCTTGATGCTTCGTCTCGAGGTGTCAGTCCAACTTGGAAGACTAAGCTTCATCTTTGAGCACCTATCTTCATAAAAAACACTTTGAAGCCTCTCTGATTCTTTGGCTAAAACTGACATTCATAAACTCATCTTCATATTTCACTTTAGCACCTTGACCTCTACAATCTGCAGTGTCACACAGATTCATGTACTGCTCTCTCCTCGCTCTGTTGAGCCAGAAGGTACATGCAGATCTCAATGAGCAGGGTCGTGTAAAGATAAGAAAAGGATAGGAGTCCTCAGAAAGTGTTTTAGTCCGACAGTTGAAATCAACAAAAACAGGCTCCAGACCTAGTTTGTTTTTTGACATGAACTTTTCCCCCTACAGTCATATCAAAGATTGTTAATCGTGTTTTCTGAGGGTTTGTTTTTTTCATAAATGAAAAATATATCTTTACTATGTGTCTCCACTCAATAGGAAGAAACCATTATTCTTGATTTATTTCACCCAGTCTTAGCTTGAAAGTCTTTTTGTTGTCTGGCAAAGGGAGACCACAGTTATATGTTTTACTTGATTTAACTATTTCCAAATCTCCTCAGCTAAAAGTAGCATTTGATGCTGTCCAAGTTTGTTTCATAGACTAAAAATATGTGTAAAAATAAAAACGGGACCTGAAGTGCTAAGTAAATTCATCCTATTTAGGAATTTCTCAGATCCCTTTATGAGCATTCGTAGCTGTTTTTAAAGAACAAAAACCTCAGTCTCTCCTGGGAGCATTTCACCCTGTGTTTTCCAATTTTTGGCATGAAATATGAAATAATTTGATGAAACTGTTGTGACAAATTTGATATTGGCAGAGAACAGCATGAAACCTTGTGAGTCAGGGCTCCTTCATTTGCCAGTGTGACATCTCTCTTTTCACAGCAGCACAGTTTTTGTTCAGTGTGGCTAAATCACTCTGGATAATGTGTTTTTGGCCCCTGAATCCCAGCAGTGGGCCAAAGCTGCTCCTCTCCGCCCGGCTGCATGATAAGCCTCTGACAGCTGGGCGAAGGCTGCAGTGTCACTGCTCGCTCCAGCTGAGCCCAGGGTTTCTGGACCAGAGCTTGATGCAGGGTGAACTTTCTTTGCTCAGTCTTTCTATGCACAACCATTCACAAACATACACACAGTTGTGCATACAAAACATCCACCATCTCTCCAGATATGAGACAGCTGCATGAACCCATAATCAGCAACGAAGTTGGCTGTGCTCAAATGTTGCATCAAGATGCCGAGCATCAACTGGAGTTTAATTGATAGCTGCTTTGTCTTTGATTTCAGCCCATTGTCTCTTTTGATTACAGCGTGATGCTGTGGGCAACAAAACACCAGCATCTTTCATATTGATGTCATCACTATTTCAGAGAGCATGTGAATTCAGAAGGTTTGTTTTGACGGCGTGAAGCATGCTGTCAAAAGGGATTTGCTGTGAGTCTGTTTACATTTTGCTATCTAAGATCACACACACAACATGGGTCAAAGCCATGTGCATATTGTCATTTTGGTTGTGTTGAACGATTTGATCATGAGTAGATGTGTTTTTGGTGTAGATTGAATCAAGTAAGCTGTCATTCACATGAAGAGTCAGGCTGACACACAGGCTTTTGTCTATTTATACAGTCTGGTCCAACCTCTGGTTCCCTTTTTAAATTTCTCTCCATTTATTTTTGCTCAAAGCAGAACACACAAAAAAGATCTGGATGAATTATGTCCTGCCTAGGTCAAGGGTAACCAGAATGGTGTCATGAGCACCTGGTAGCCTGCAGGGAGGCAATGTGGGGCTCTCAGGGAAATGAAAAAGAAAACAAAAGCTACCATCACAAATGTAACAGATGCATTACAAATTGAAACAGCATAATTTTCCTAAACTTTGACCTGCATGGGGTTAAAGTTTGCACTGATGCTGACAACCTAATAAAAAAATGAAGATGCATGCAAGTAAATTGTTCTCATGTAATGTAATAATCTGTGGTAAAAGTTATTGTTAGGAATAATAAAAGAAAAAATTGAACAGACAGTGTTGTATGTAGCCTCAAATGCTTAATATTTTTTTGTTTTTTTTTCCATTAAATTGTAATATTTTTGTTACTTTAGAACATGAAATCCTCCACAATCCTCCTCATCTTGATGGTAGCTCTCAGGCTCAAAAAGTTGGCGACATCTGGCTTAGATTAACCCTTTCATGCATGAATTAATAAATCTCTGAGGAATGCTTTTTAAAATGTGATGTTTTGCTTTCAAGCAAGTTAAAAATCATATTTATTTGTTTTTCATCTGACCACTGCAGTGGGTACTGTGCAACGGGATAAATCATCATTTAGTGAAACTTAATTAAGATCCACAAATATATCTTTTACAAACATTTATCTAGCAAAAAAAGAAAGAATAATCAAAATCTGAAGTTTATGTTTTGTTGCTGTTTGATCAAGCTATTCACTTGTGAATTACAACAAAATTTAAAACAAAATACACAGGCACAAAACCCAATTGTTCCTCCTTTGGATGTTTTGGATTTATGATGCAACATCTTGATATGGTAAAAATGTGCAAAGACACTATTTTTATGAAACTTCAGACAAGGGTTTGGGAATTTACTGGTAGTTGGACATGATACAGCAACCTGAAGGATATGAAATTTATCCTAAGTATCTGTCTACTGTAGTGGACACAATGCATGAAAGGGTTAAACTTCTGTCACAGAAGCATTCCCACATCCCTTTAAATGATCTACAAAAGTAATATGTGCTGTTGCCTTAAAGCATCACTTTATCCATCATTGAAATCTTCTGACTTAGTGACACAATCCCAAAGGATTCATATCCTGTGCACTCAACATCAAATTAAGGTGGACTGTATTCACTTATCTTCACATAACACTGCATCACTTCAGCCTGTAGCAGTGTTTTTAAACATTGTTATGGTCACAATAGCTGTATTAAAGATAAACTATGATTACGCTTGTCAAGGAGTTGATGTTTGTGCTGGCATTTGTTAGTTTGTTAGTGTCTTTGTTTGTGAACATGATAACTAGATAAAGATAAAAATAGATTTTGATTAACTATTCAGGGAATATTGGTCATGGCACAAGGAAAAAGTAATTACATTTTGGTGTTGATTCGAATCAGGATGCATTTCCAGTAAATCTCTTAAGGATTTGATAACAGTGAGAAACGGGGTAGTCTTACACATTTTTGCTGATTACTCAAGAGGGCTTGGGATTTTCATGAAATGTTCAGGGAATGTTAGTCATCACAGAAGGGAGAAATTATATGATTATGGCAGTGATCTTTAATCTGGGCGTTGATCCAGTACATTTTAAAGGCTTTGTTAACATTACACTGTAGGTCAGTTTTTTTACATTTTTGTATATTAACTTGGCAGAAATGCCTTGGGAAGGTTTCGTGCTTCTGGGGCAATTCTTTTTTTATACCTATTTTTTATGGGATTTTTTAAACAGTTACAGTGTTAGGACATTGAAAAATCCACCTCATTATCTATCCTCCTCACATTAATGTCCTTATTGTCTAGTGAAAGTAGTGGTGTCCTCTTCTGTCCTCCTAAAATCAGTCAATTTTTTCCACTTTTCCACAAATTGTGTTTCCTGTAGTCTTAATTTGTGCGCGAGTTTGTCTATTACAAATACTTCCTTGACAGGGCACACCCACTGCTCCCCAGTGGTTCAACTTTCTACCACAGTCTGGTAATTACTTTTTTACTTGCTGATGATAGTATTTTAACAATATACTCATCTTTTCTTTGTATTATATCATGTGACAGATTTCCTAAATGCAATATCTTAAATGTTTTGGGAATCTGATATCCTTTTTTTTTGGCAAACTTTGTCATATTTTTTTACAATACCTGTGTAATTTTGGGGCATGACCAGAATATATGTGTGTGGTCTGCATCAGTTTGTTCACATTAAATCCAGCATGGCTGCTGTCGAGATACCAATTTCCTCCTAATCTTTGGAGTTTTGAAAAGCTTCTGGAGCACTTCTAGTTGTGGAGCATTTACTCTGTAAGCTATTTTTTTTTGTAGTAGTACCTGATACTCCTTTACAAACACGTTGTAAAATACCACAACCTCTGAGTAACTGACACATTACTGACATTAAAATGTTAGCCAGCCTAACCTGAACATTTAAGTCTTGTCTTGCGTTTGATAACAACAAACATCTAGTTTGTTCTATCAAAGATTTCTTTTGGCAAGTAAGTCTGTCTTTTTTGTTTTGGAAAAAGTGTAGTAAATAACTAAGTTACTTAATCTTTACAAGAAAATGAATAACGGTATAAAAGCACAGTGGTATTTTCATCCTTAAGGCAGAAATGAACCAGCTTTGATAAGGACCACTCCTCATTTTATGATAAACACACCCATGGGCCCTAACAGAAGCTCCAGGTCATTTAGCATTCAACCAATACAGAAATGACGGGTCAGTCAGGTGGAAAATAGGAACGATGCTTTGTGCCTGGTGCATTCTGGGCTTATAGAGTGTAAGAAGAGTATAGAAGTCATACAGAGGGAAATTGAAAATGTTACACAGTTGGAAGGGAACTCTCCAGAGAAGGTTTGCATTTGATACACTCCATGTTAGAAGGGGGTCTTGAGAGCAGCCGGGCTCTCATCTCATAAAAGGTGTGGATGAAACCCTTCAGGGACTGTGTGTGGATCAGGCTCCCTATCATCCACACATCCACCACCTGCTTTCCTCCATAAGTGGAGCCTGATAGGCAGGATATGAGGAAGTATCTATCTGAGAAATGGGAGGGGAGAGCAGTCAGAGGAGATGAAAGCTAGAAGTGCTCTGTTGGTCCCAGTATCGGTGGGGGTAAAGCATCAAGCTGCTTCCTGTCGCCTGCAGCAGAGGCATGAATGTGCTGATGTGTGGATCACTCCTCAAACAGCGCCTGTGTTGACAAGTTCTGAGGGCTCTAATGTAGCAGGTTAATTACACCGGAGACTTGATAAATCTCCAACCAAACAAAGACAAAGCTCTTTTTTGCTTTACCTCATATATACCTTTGAGGAGTTTTCAGAACCTCTGTCTGAAACAATGTCTGGATATCTGAGATCAAACCCCTCCCCCCTGAAGAATACTCAGGAATGTCTTCTGTCTAAAATCAACTAGTCCATGCCTGGGCTTATCTTGGTTTTCCAGTCCATGGACTCAGAGTGAAGAGTTACATATTAGCAGGCAAATGGGAAACAAAGATAAGCCAGAGGGCGCAGGTCTAGACAACGAGGCAATCTGATAGCTGTTACATTCAGCCCCTTTAATCCCAAAGTAATTGGCACACACTCTCACAATTAGCACCACATTGTTCTGGTATACTTTAAAGGTTACAGGCTATCAGTATTGTGAACATATTTGTGAATGCCACAGCTTAAACTGATCTATCTATCTATCTATCTATCTATCTATCTATCTATCTATCTATCTATCTATCAATCTATCTATCTATCTATCTATCTATCTATCTATCTATCTATCTATCTATCTATCTATCTATCTATCTATCTATCTATCTATCTATCTATCTATCTATCTATCTATCTATCTATCAATCTATCTATCAATCTATCTATCTATCTATCTATCTATCTATCAATCTATCTATCTATCTATCTATCTATCTATCTGTCTGTCTATCTGTCTGTCTGTCTGTCTGTCTGTCTGTCTATTAAAGGACTTCAGGTTATAATATTGAGGAGTCGGTGCAACATCTGCATGCCTCTGTTCATCTTTTTTGGCTGTTCTTGGCCCTCAGCTTTGATGCCTTTTGTGTCTTTTAACTGAAAGCAAAGCATCGTATTACTGGTGTATGTTTGCGCTCCATACACCAGGCAGTGCATCTTTATATAGACTTTGAGCTCTTATGGTCGTTGAATTTCAGCCCTTTTTTGTGAGGACTTTGGAAGGTTTTCATTGTGTTTTGAAGTCATTCAAAAGTTTTAGAGCTATCTTGGAGCTATCAGAGTTGTTCTTTCTGTCTGGAACAGTAAACTTCAGCTTGTGAACAATAATATATTTGGAACAATCTCACTGTTGCCATTTTCAGTAAATCTATTGAGTAAAATATGTCCTCCTGAAATTCTTCTTTAGATTTTCTTGCTGTTCTGTCTTATAAGAGTGTATTAGAACTAGACTTGTGCAAATATCTATAAACACTAGCTAGGCTAACACAATCTCTCCATCTTTACAGCCATTTGCTTAATTGTGCCCAATGGGGGACTTGAATTGCAGGCAGGTGACTAAATTAGCAATCATTTAAGAACACATTAGTAAAACAACATCTGCAGCAAGGTAGGCCTGTGTCACATCAAACACAAGCAGGATGTTACAGTTAATGAATCGGATCAACAAAGTCACTTAGCCTTGATTATGTAAAGCACTGAAGCATTGAGCAAGCATGTCCATAACAGAGGATAGTCTTTGTTACGATTCATAAAAGTTTGAAGAGCACCCGTCTGCAGGGGCGCAGCCATATGTCCAATCCATTCTGGAGGTAAAAACGTGTTTAAAAGACAGTTAAAAAGATTAAAATAAGATGGAAGTCTCCATTTTACATGGTCACATTGCACATGCTGTGATGTGGCTGTTTTACATAAGCACATTGTCAATGCAGAGTAATTAGCCATAGCAATTAGCTGAAATTTGAATGCATCTGCATAGTCTTTTAAGGGGTGTCACAGTTGTTTGTTAGGCTTAAAGAGAAAGCTTACATTTTTCAATGTGACATTATATGAGGTTCATTTCAACAATAAATATATTTGCCTCTGTGACTTTGATCAGCCCTGCTTTTGTTTGGAATAGCCAACACAGAAACTGTGGCTTTACATTACTGTAGATGGGGCCAAGAGTGTCCCTCCACTCCAAAACAGAACCAAGGCTGAGGGGCTTGCTTGTATAGACGTTCATACAGTGATGATCACTCAAACACTTTTCTTTCTTTTTTTTCCCCATTTAAAATGCATTGAAATAGGGAGAGCTCCTGACTCCATCTGACCAATATGTATTCTAGCTTCTATGCAGTTTCACTCCTCACAGAGGCAGAGCTGATCAAAATTATTGTGGCTCATTACTGTAAAAATGAACCTCATACAGTCCATCTGTTAAAATACTGAACTTAACCTTTAGGACTCACTTCTTTTTCAGTTTCAGAGAACAAACGAAGGACACAGAATTAAAGCCATTCAATGTACTTTTACTGTAATGAGCCAGCATATTGTATTTTTTAATCAAATGACTAATTTAGTCTTTACCAGTAAGGCTCCTTGAAAAGTGTAATTTACAAAAGTAACCTGGGCAATGTAACAGTTCTTGGTTAGCGATTTACAGTCATTTGACTGTCTTGTTGTCAAAATACTCCTAAATGTAAATATAATGTTTCCCAAAAGACCTTTACAGGATGCATTATAGCAAATTAAATCTATTGATTCCCTGTGAAAATATTTTTAAACCTTTTTTAAAGACAATCAAAGAGACATATGTAATTTTTGTGTACATGTACATAGTTAATCCAACTAATCAAACTAAAATTTATAGCACTTTTTTTTTCTTAATGGTTGCATTTTTTCAGGAACTTTAAAATGACTTGCAAGTATCTTTAAATTAGGGGGAGGGCAACATGTGGCTCTCAAGCTGCTAAGTGCCAACCCCTTGTCTAAGTAATATACCCACAAAATCACAAAGAAATTTTGCATTAGATGTTCTTTTTTAAATTCCACAACAAAGACTTAGATGTCGCTCTAACAATAACTTAAATGAAACGAGAATTGCTTGCAACTTATGTGGCCAAGGACGATTCTTTAGCCCTCATTAGAAGCAGTCTTCTTTGAACCTACATGTATATTTCTGAGCCCTGGGTCTATTCTTCTGCACAGACTAATCTGTAGTCCAATATAATAAGAGGGAGACAATAAAAACACTAAACCCTAACACGTTTACTCCCCTCTGTTTGAAAATGCAGACTAGCATGCTTATCTTAAACATGCAGGTTTGCACAGTTCTACTTGAAGGCCCCCTTTCACCAGTTGTAAACAAAAAAAAACAGAGTCATTTAACAGTTCTTTAGGAATTACCATTTGAGCTTTTCATGGAGCATTTTCCTCCCAGGCAAAAAAAGCCTTTCTACATGTGAGGATTTGCGAGTAACAAGTGTGAAATGCAGCTGAAACATGTTGTTATAAATGAAAGCGATTGAGGCAGGGCCTGAGAACAGCCTCCACAAACAGCCGGCTCTATTAGTATGGAGAGCATGAATCTGTGGGACGGGGTTGGGTTTTATATTCTATGGCCTCACACTGCTGCTTTCAGCAAACAGTCCACCATTATTCGCTCTGACAAGAGAACAAACACGGCACATTGAAGGGTCAAGAAAAAGCACGTCCCCCTTTCTTTGTCGAGTCCCTTCATCCTGCATCCTTATGTTTCTTTGTTTTTTCACTTTTTCACACTTCCCCTTGTATCTGCTTGTTATTTCACTTCTTCTGTTCTCTTCTATTCTGTCACCCGCAGCACTGGGAAGTTTGGGCACATTGAAGTGTGCTCTTTCAACAATGATGCCTTTCAACTCCAGGGATTCACACAGTTTTTGTTTTCATGGATCCATCTGAGTTTAGACACATTTATCTCTCGGCTGGAGCTGTTCAAGAATTGCATTTTTCTAAAGATAAGAGTTAAACTTGTTCTTTTTCCACTCTCATTTATGACATGCACACGTTATTCTTAATAGTTCTGCTTGGTTGTGGTTCTCAGCTGGTGGGTTGGGACCATATTTTGCTGACTTGTTGTCTTTGAGTCACAAAAAGAGTTTATTTTCTGTGAAAAATTGTGCTATGTGCAATCTTCAAAAGTCACAATCCAGGACATGACTATGTCACAACTTGAATTATGTATTCAGTGACACAAGTCCTGCTGTATAACATCATGTATCTATGATCTGATGACAGCTTCACATTGGTCATTTTTTTGACCTAAGTAGAATTTGTTTACACTATATTGTGACGCATGTCTCACATTTATAAACTGCTTATCTGTTTAATCGTACATAGGACATTGATCAAATATCTGCTATTATCACTTTGAGAGCAGTAGAGCCTTGAGTCAAAGCAGTGCTGGCAGTGATAGCACAACACAAGGCCTGAAGTAGGGCTGCCCAATTCTTGAAAAAAATATAATCATGATTATTTTGATTGATATTGAGATCCCAATTATTAAACCCCAATTATAAAAGTTAAACAGCAACATAAAATCATTAGCAATAAAAAAAATAAATGAATATATCTTTTTTTGTTTTAATCAGGCTTCAAAATGGATGGCAGTTTGTTTCATGTCTTTACAGAGGTGGTTTAGGTTGTTTAAATATTTTCACGTCATAACGCCAACATAAAAATGATTAGTTAAGGAGGGTGGAGACAAGCAGCTCGAGGTGAAGATGCAGTATCTGCATAAACAACATTATTTTTACATTGATTAAATCACCTTTGTGATTAAAAACTTCTGCTTTGATGTGAAGAAACTTTGGATGCGATGACAGGAGAGTGTTGAACTGAAACCAATTCAGAATAGATCTGAATCATTGTTTACAAACATGATTAGTCTCCTCATCAAACAGCCTGAGCTTGAACTTTGTAATACACAATGGAAATCTGACCCCTGTATGCTAAAACTCTGCATGTTTTGACAGGCACAGTGAGCATCGGCACACAAAGCTTTAAACTGTTGGTGTTTCTCAGCACACACACTCTTTTTTTGTCTTTGAATTGTACCACACTCACGTCTTCCCAATGACTCACATGCTGAACTGTTTAATCCACCATTTATCAAAATCAATCCAAAAGTGTGTTTGTCCAACGAGCCTAGGCTCAACTAGTAGAGCAGAGGGAAAGGAGGGAAAAGGAAGTGCTCCCTCCACATGACAGAATGAGTCTGTAATGCTGCGCTGTGATCATCTACTGTTGATTACTCCATTTCTGTTACCATGGGTGGTTTTAGTAGAATTCAACCTCAATCAATCACCCAAAACTAGTTTGAACTTGAATTTCTGCCATTGAATCGACATTTAAGGACATTCAGAGAAAACTCAAGAACGGATTATACTTTATTATAAAATGATGAAGCTTCTGCTCTAGACAACCATCAAAATGTAATGTTTATTCAATCAAGCACAGTTAAATTAAGGGAGAGCATGCCACCCCAGGGCTTATGTATCAATGATTTGTCCTGTCTTTCTGCCTCATCATGCAGTTTGATACATATTAGGTCCAAATTGTTTTCTAAATACGTCAAATTGTAAGAAACAATACTGAAATTTATATCCTGATATTTTCTTAAAAGATTGGTGTGGTCCTGAGGCCAGATCAGGAGCAGGAGGCTCACTGAATGATGTCCTTATTCAGCGCTTAAGTAGTGCTGGATATATTTTCCAGGGTTTCCTCTTCTGTCTCTTATTTTTTCATTAAGTCAAAGATTATCTAAAGCTACTTAAGTAACTCTGGCCTCATAGCTGTCAGGAAGTTCAGACTGCACATAATTGACTGATAATGAGCGAGAAACTCTTGATTTAAAATCCTCAATGACCTTTACATGGTGAAGAAAGGCCTGCAGCTGCTAATTCAGCCTTTTGTTGTTATTTCCCCTGCTACTGAGCGTTCAGGCTTTCTGCCTCCAAACTGTAAGGCTGATTGTTAATTAAGACACTCGAGGCTGCATCCTCTCTGACAGACAGGAATGCAATTCAAGGGCAATCATGGAGCACTTTGTCAAACCTCACACACAATCCAACAAAGCTACAGCCAAGACTTCAGTACCACTGTGGTATTAAGTCTTAAAGTCAGTGGCTGCATATCAGTTTTTTCTTACTTGAACAGAATTCATCTTTTTATTTATTTGTGAAATAGTCAACATCCTGCTGAACACGTCAGACAGCCGACTAATTCTCTACATCTGAGGTCCTTGAATGAACTTTTCCTGAGGGCCTCATTTGATCTGACTTTATGTTGAGATACGATAGAAAGGAAACAAAATCCGAGGATATCATTTTGCAGCTTATCAAATTGGATTCCTCTCCTTAAAACAGGAACTTTGTGTCATGACTGGATCAGACCATGTGAGTTCAGCCAGATTTTGACCCATACAGATGACAGACATTCTGTCTTAAAGATGAATGTAGGAGAAGACTCTGTGGTGTAATCAGTTATGTACAAAGGAAGCCCCTCAGCCATGATCAGACATGATTGACATGTTAGTATTTTGTTTGCATTATTGATGAGACACCCTGACCTGACCTAAAGGAACAGGACTTTGTTCACAAGAACGGGGGGTACCAAACTTGCTCAGGACATAACTGAGATGGTTGCGCTCCTGCCAGGACTCAAACTTTCTTGATTTATTAACTGTTACTGTACTACAATTTTCCAACTGAGATACAGAAACCTCTAATGCAGTTTGTCATGACTCAAGGGAGAAGTGATTTTAATGGTGATGCTGATCCAGAAACTTTTTAAAGACTCGTTATCATTCTAAGATAAGACTGTTTTTTACACTTTGCTAATACTTCAGCTAATAAATGCCTTGGCAAATAGGTTTGTACTCTCTGGGCACTTCTATTTCACAATAGAATTAAAATAAGTTTTGATTAGGAGCGTGATTATTGAACAAATAAAGGAGTGCATCCAGGCACAGTGACCTCAGGACCACAGACAGACTTTTGTTGTTTAATCTGCTGAGTTCATTATGTTCATCAGTGACATGTTGATTTCATTTATTCAAGCAAGTCTTTGGCATTGACGAGTACAGTTACTAACAGTGCTTTGGTGCTGAAACATATAATTAAACTAGATAGTTAGGTGCTATCACTGAATGACTTGAACTAATACCAACATAAAGCAGTTCCTGTTTCCATGCATTGATTTTCTCTTAAGCAAAGAGATGTTTTGTCACTGAGGTTATGTTTTTGGTCTGTTTGTTTGGATGTTCATTTGTTGGCTAGATTACGCAAAAACTAGGACAGGTTTTGCTGAAATTTTCAGGCTCTAATGGCTCAAATAAAAAAAGATTGGATTTGGTGATGATCCAGATAACCACTGTTAGTTAACTGTAGTTTTACAGAGTAATTGTCAAACTAATAACATTAGCATGGTTCCAAGTGCTGAGGTGGGTTTTCAGGGTCAGTGAATCATATTAAAGGGTTACTTCATCATGGAGCTATTGCTGATAGGTGTAGTAGTAATATGTGAGTTTGTGCTTTTCTATTGGTGTCTGGTTGTAATTAGGTTTCGGTGCATATCTGTTTAGTTTTTTTCACCATCTGAATCTACCTTGCTGTGTCCTCTGTGTCCTCCTAGCAAATCCTCTGATTTACCAAGAAAATAGGGGCATTTTAGGTGCAAATTATCACTTAGCCTTTGAATATCATGACCGTCTTTGTGCCGATTTATGATTAGAGCCTGTAGGATTCAGGATACTGTGCCCAAATGGTGGTATGCTTACCACGGCACAACCCATTCTTTATGGTTTTGGCCCTTAGTATTGCTAAATTATTGTTGCTTCAATGCATTATTGATGTGTTAGCATTGACAGCTCTGTTAATTTACTTTTTCCAATCTGTGACCCTAGAAAAATGGGCAAGTTTGTGAGAGCCTGTAAATATTTATTAATAGTGCTTCAGAGGAGGATCATTTTCAAAAGAGTGAGGCTTTCCATGTGATAACTGTATGCACCGATTCACAACTTTAAGGCAAACGGTAACCATCCCCCTCCTCACATCTGCTTCTACTCTACTGATGTTAACAGAAGAATTATTTGACATTGAAAGTTTTGAGCCATTAAAAAACTGCGGTATAGTCATCATCAGTTCATTAAGGATATGTTAAAAGATATCAAGCTTAAGCTTGATAATAAAATCAACATTTAAAAGTATTTAAAAATTTTCTAAACAAGTTACATTTTTGGCAGATGTTTAACTGGAGTTAGATAAGACAAAGTCCATTTTGAGAGCATGTAATTTGCTCGAGAGCGTAATTTTGTTCTGACAAAATAGAAGATGTAACACCAACATATTCAAGACAGGTTTGAGCATTTGCTCACTGATTTTGGCTCTGTGTTGAATTCACCAATATGGGCCGCATGATGTGAAGAGCTGAGGGATGACACCTCAAGCTCTTCAACTTTGACTCATTTATCTACATTGATTTGTCTGAGCAGAGCTTTAACAAGGCCAATCAAACCACCTCCTTGACTGCTGATAGTGGGGGTGAAGGTGGCAGTTGTTGCCGTTCTGGATTAGACAGAAACATCCGTGGTTGGCTGTGGGTGTGTGTTGGGTCAGGAGAGCATAGAGGAGCGGCACAGGCTGCTTCTCCCTGTTGGCCCTCTGCACCCTCTCATCAGCACATGCTTTTGTGTCTCAAGGACGTGACGTAAGGCATCTGCTAAAACATTTAGTTCTTTACCCAGGTGTTAAGACCTGTATGATCAATGGATATCATCAACAAACCGTGTTTTGAGACAATAGAGATTTTTAAAAAAGAAGTTTAGATTCACTTGAGCTTTGTTGCAATCATACCATTTGGGCTTGTTTTTCATGGCAGTGTCAGTTCAGGTGGAGGTGCATCTTTACATCAGGGCGGCTGCTTTATAATGACTTGGGCAAACAGCCATTTCACCTCCTTGGCAGACGGAGTGAGCCCTTTTTAGGATGGCAGAATCAGGTTTTCAACATTTAGATTATGTCCTTTCATTTCATGTTGTATCTAAGGCCATGTCTTCACTTAGACAGAATGTGGCTCTTTATGTGTTTAGGCTGTCTATACACAAGCAAACAATCACATCAGGTCACTGTGAAGGCATATATTGGGATATTCATGCCAGGGGGAAGATTTGTAGACAAAGCTTACAATGTTTTGGGGTAATGAAGCGAAGCCTGCGAGCTAGTTCAGGCAGACAACTCGAGCAGCGCTGCTATTCACATGTCACATTCACATATCATACGTCACACTCCTTACATCAATCCTCCAATCACACTCTCCACCTCTCAATTTGGCGGTGTATTTAAACTGGGAGTTTACCCATCTCTCCCTCTGCTCGGCAAACGTCTATGCTGCCAGACACTGATTTGCTGCGTGTTCTTTCACCCCCACCTCCACCCCAGCATCCACCTGCAGGCTCCAGGGGTGTTCTCATATGTTTTGCTCATCACTCCTCCATGCCTTCATGTAACATTTCTGCAAAGGAGTGATGAGACTGGAGCCTGGACGCCAAACCTGTAACATGTATATGCAGCTACAATAAAACAATTGAACGTGAGTTGACTGACTGAAATAAGGTCGTGTTTTGTGCTTGACACATCGCACTGCACCACCTCCTGTATGTGATGTCATCACCTCTGTCAACACAACGACTATGCTGCTGGGGTGCTGCTAAACTTTTTTCAGCATGCAAACCAGACCATCTACCAGCTTACACATACAGTGACAGATGCTCTATCCATGTGATGCTGCTCCATACAACACTCTGATCATCAAAACCCTGCTGATATTTTGGATGAGACCCAGAGTTTTGGATCTGTTGTTACATCAGATGTTAAAACCCGCAGAAGTGCTCATGAAAGTATTTTCATTTTATTGTGTCATTTTATTGTGCTCATCAGATATGACTCAAAATAACACACAAACAAGAGGATTAACTAAGAGCGCCGGCAAGCACCAGTTAACATGGTCACAAGTTAAACTGTAACACTGGGGAGACTTCAAGTTGGAGTTAACTTGACAACAAAACAGTACTGTGCAGGCATTTGTGTAACTAGATGAAGCACGCGATGTAAGAACAGAACAGCCGAATCTGTCATCTTTTTCATGATGCGTGTGGTCTCCAGAGTTTTAAAACCAGTTATGAGTGTGTTCCTGCCTTGAGGTGGGTGTAAGATGTTTCCTTCTTCCAAAATTTAGTTTTTCTTGGAAGAAGGAAAATCAATTTACTGATGGTTTACAACTTTGCCAAAAAGAAGAAACTACTCGCAGCTTGGCGCAGAGCATACTGGAGTATTGTGTGCCCATTAAAGTCTGAGCTGGCTGTTTTCAGCCCTGAAGATGTTGCCATGATCAGGGATCAGTCCTGAATCTGGGTGCTTGGCAGCACACCCTGTGCCTCTGTTTGGAAATCAGCAACTTAAGAGAGAGCTGAACTTCTGCAAAGTTGTGCATTAAGTTTGCAATTTGCTATTCATCTAGGTGTTTGGAATGATTCTGTTTTGACTAAAATGTTCAGGCGAGACAATGGGATTAAAGTTCAGAAACTCAAAGTGTTGGATTTAAAAACAATAATTTCTTTACACATAGAGGAGTGACAAACACCCAGAGGGTATGGAGGATTTTCCATTTGTTTTTAGTTGTTTTAAAAACTGCTAAGTCATGTTTCTTTTTTCAAATAAATGAAGTTTCTTTGTTGCTCCAAGGATGACCCCACCAGTCATTTGGTTCTGTGTGAGCTGTTTTGTATAACTGGTGAAAAATGACCTCATTGTTGGGACACCAGAGCGTGAACTGGACCTCCCCAAACAGTCACAGTTTTTCTCTGACACATTTCTCTCCTTGACCACAAATAAAGGAGCCCTGACTGGAATAAGAGTTCTGGGAATTTGTCATTGCCTCTCCGCACAGGCCAGGGTGCTACTGCTGTGTGACCCAGAAGGAAAGTCACAGAGCAGTTCCCAGAGCTACTGTCTGCTGCTATTGGACTCAGAAAGAAAGAGTGTGGGAACTGGACGACGGTGCTTCTTTGTAAAGATTTTAAAGTTCAGTCGTTACATGGAATTTAATAATTGATTAAAAATGAAGCAAAGCACACCCATGATTAAGAATATCTAAGTCTTAAAACATTGAGTTTAAAGTTTTATACTGATTTTTATGCTCTTTTTGACAACTATGTTACTGATGCTTATCTAATCAGGGGCTGGTCTAGTTCGTTTTGACAAGGACGGCCCAACTCAACCTGAAAAATTACAATTAGAATTTGATAGCACATTCAATCAGCCAAGAAAACAGTTTTATTCACATTGACAGCAAGCAGACCAGTTTTAAATGTGTGGCTGTAGATCTACATTAACTTTTATATCTCAACAGAGTGGCTGAATTTTCAAGTAGGGCAGGAAGATAATGGCCTGAATGTAAAATAGTTTATTTTTTTTCCTTACAAGAATTTCCAGATTAAATCTTTTTCTCTCAAAGATTAAACCTTCCATAGTTCCAAAGTTTGACCTGAATGTTCAGAAATATAAACTGAATTTCCCTCTTAGAATTAAAGTTCATGCTGTTATTTTGTTCTCAAATGAACATTGTGTGGTCTGGAAGTATGCTTGCCTTGTCTGACATAAAAGTTATTTGAATTATTTTCGCAATGTATTACACTTGTTACTTCCTCATTGATTTTAATCTCATTAACAAACACAAGCTTAAAAAATATTGCTTTGCAAAAACATCAGGGCCTATTGTTGTGAAAACTGCATAAAACATTTAGTATTACTGTCATAGTAATACTACAACAAACTGTGTCTCTGTTGGTATGAAATCCAGGAATCCAGGACGAGAAAATAAGGGAAAGAGTTGGACTGAGGAAAAAAACATGATTTTGATTTCTTTTATCTTCCGCAATACAAAAAAAAAATCGAATAAGCAAAATAAATTTATTGTCTAGTCCTTGTCTAAAGGGTCCCATAAGAGGGAACTGCACAAAGTCACATTTTGGATTTATCCAAAATACCAATCAAATTAATTTACAGTTGCAAACACATTGATATGATTCATTCTTGGGCAACATTTTATTTTGTTTGTACCAAAATATCACCCAAAATGCATTCTGTTAGTTATACACGGTGTGAGAGTTTACTCATTGTGGTGAACTATTTCCTTGTCAGGGCACCTGTCTTAAAAAATGAATATTGATTCATTTGTACAAATCTGAGTAGAGTGTGGTTTCATATTGCTCTGGTCAATTTGCAGGAGTCCCCTGAAGCAGCTTAACACGGTCCTGTCTTTATTATTTTTATATATTATTATAATTATATTATATTATATTATTACTCAAAATGCTGCTGAGCTGCTTCAAGATAATTAACAGTAGTCCTCTGTTGTGTAGATTAAATCAATACCAAGTCCAGTCTCAATTCTGCCTGTTGGTTCAATTCTTTATCCATTTCCTACTGACTTATAGAATGTCTTTTATTTGATTATAACTCTGTTATAATCTCATCTATCATAAAGTGGGCTATTTACACCTCTGTGAGATTCTGTTTACACCATGAGCAGCCAGGAGCAAACATTTTGATTGAATGAACTCTGGAGCATTTTGTAATTTGAGTTTGGTTGGTATGAAAGATCAAACAGACTATGGAGCTGACCAAAGCATTGTCTTTGTACTACTTAAAAACACAGGCTCCTTTTTAAATAGATGTGAATGCAATCTGAACCAAACCAGAGAAGTGAAAAAAACTGCAAATTATGGACTATGGCTCTATGTCTCACACTGAAAACCATTAAGACAGCTTGTGAAGCATTTATGAACAGTATTGGATAGCTTATCAAAGTGTGGCTCCAAGACTACTTGTATTGTTTGTTTGTCAGTAATGATTATTTCATTCATTAGTTTAAGAAAGCAATTAAGCACAAAATAACTCAAATCTTGGATAAAGAAGCAGAAATAAGAGACCCCCCCTCCCTTTTTTTCTTTTACAGGACATTAATTAAAGTATAAGACACAAATCAACTTGCAACTTAATGTCTACAAGTCTAAATGCGGGTACGCACGGCTATGGTTGAATTTAAGTTTCACCTGGCATTACCTTAATAAAACTTTGTATTTTTTATGGCTCAAAATACTGCTAGTGCTATGTGTTTCTAGTTTTATGTATTCCTGGGTCATAGTAAAACAGGCCAGATGGCAGGGGCAGACTGACCGAAGCTACAGTCCAACTTTTGGTGGGTGGCCCTGTTCCACCACATTTAGCAGGCATGTGTCTGCTTCATAAAGTGTGAAAGCCAACTGAACAAAACAAAAAATGAAACACATTCTGCAGAACTTAAATGAAAGAGCAACCTTAGAGCTGACTTTTGTTATTTCGCAACAAAGAAAACTATTGGGATATATAATGTGTATCACAGTTCAGCTATAAAGCATTGAGATGTGTTTTTTGGTACATAATTCCCAGCTCTCATTTACAGTCTAAATTGAAGCTGCAGCACAAAGTGTCAAATCACCTCTAAAGTTTGTGGTTCAGATGTTAATCTCAAAGAACTCTCCCTGCTGAGAGCAAAGCCTCGCCTGCTCTAAGCCCTGCACGGCTTTCTGACCCAGCACTTTTGTTCAGAGCTGCTTTTGGCCTTTTCTTTCGGGCCCCTCACACGTCACCTCAGAGTGACCACTGTGTCAGAGTGGACACAGAGGCGACAGCAGCCGGAATAGACCCTGTGGAGCGGGCGGCATTTATGGCAGAGCTGTTCCCTGAAAGGCTGCACTGATAGAAAAGGGTTTAAGGCCTGTGAAATCATAACAATTCAAAGTCTTTCAAGCTACGGCCAACTCGTTACTGCTGATACTGGGCTTAGGGTGATTAGACCATATCTGGCCCCCCCCCCTTGCTCTCCCTCGTTCCCTCGTCTGCCCTCACTCCCTTTCCTTTCCCTCAGCCATGTGCTTTCTTTCCTTCAACAGGATTACCATATCCCTTTCACTTAATTGGAGAGTTGAAAAGTATGTTGGTCTGGTCTGTACAATATACAAACCTCTTACGAAGCATTTTGTAGAGTTAATTAAAGTTTATATGCCAGAATTTCCCCCCAAAAACTGCATGATTGTTGATTCACTGAAGCACTGTAGACGCCATTTGCTACAATATTGTATAATCAAACTCTAATTTGAAGACAGCTGATGTGATTCTCTCATTTCATATCCTTAAAGTAGAACAATGGCATGAGAGACTGTAATATACAGCACGATCTCATTATTTACCACCACCATATTCTTTAAATAAGCCTTATAGTTTTAGTGGATTAAACACAAAGATTTGTTGCCTTTTGTCACTGAGAAAATGGTCTTTTTCTGTCTGGGAATCATGAAAGTCACTGTCATATGCAGGTAAAACTGATCAGTAGTTTCAAACTTACTGTTGTGTTCAAGCAGAAAACACAGATGTCGGTGGAGGCTTTGTAACTATTACATTACAAACCCCAAGAAATGGGGCATTTTCTTTAAAGACACATAGCAAAGAAAAAAGCAAAGAACATTGACTTTTGGAGGATGTTGAACCTGTAAGAAAATAAAATGTTTATAAAGTTTTCTCCTTACCTGTTACAGGTCTAAAATTTTGGACACATGTTCACTTAAAGGAACACTCCGACTATTTTGGACCCACGCCCTTTCCCTATCATTGACAGAGTGAGACAAGCTCAAAAATACCTTTTTTGTGTCTCTGCGTCCAGTGGCTGGCTCCCAGCTGGTAGCTCCGTACGTAGCTTAGCTCAATGGCTGGAAGTCAATAGGAGTCAGAGCCAGACTGACAAAAGTGGACAAAATACTCCTTGCAGTGGTCCAGTGGAGGGCGTATTAGCAGGTGAAGTAAATCCAAATGGTTATAAAACATTTTAAAAGACGTGTTTTCTTTCTTAAATCCGTTAAAATAACGTTTTGATAAACACAGAACTGCGCATGCGCAGAGCACGGAGGAGAGGAAGTAGGAGCCGGACTGAGTACTGCGCATGCGCAGGTCTCTGTGTGTATCAAAACGTTATTTTAATGGATTTAAAAAAAGAAAACGTCTTTTAAAATGCTAATAAGCAATCCTCTGGACCATTGTAAGGAGTATTTTGTCCACTTTCAGTCGTCGGCTACTTCCGGTCCATGAGCACTGCGCATGCGCAGGTCTCTGTGTGTATCAAAACGTTATTTTAACGGATTAAAAAAGAAAACACGTCTAATAAAATGTTTTATTACCATTCTGATTAACTTTAGGTGCTAATACACCATCCTCTGGATCACTGCAAGGAGTATTTTGTCCACTTTCGTCAGTCCAGCGGCTACTTCCGGTCCGCGGAGCACTGCGCATGCGCAGGTCTGTGTCTATCAAAACGTTGTTTTAACGGATTTAAGAAAGAAAACGAGCTGGCTTATTAGCACCTATAGTATATCAGGATGGTTATAAACATTTAAAAGACGTGTTTTCTTTAAATAACGTTTTGACCTGCGCATCTACTCAGTCCGCTCCTACTTCCGGTCATGAGCTCTGCGCAGTTCTGTGTTTATCAAAACGTTATTTTAACGGATTTGAGAAAGAAAACACGTCTTTTAAAATGTTTTATAACCATTTAGATTTACTTCACCTGCTAATACGCCCTCCACTGGACCACTGCAAGGAGTATTTTGTCCACTTTCGTCAGTCTGGCTCTGACTCCTATTGACTTCCAGCCATTGAGCTAAGCTACGTACGGAGCTACCAGCTGGGAGCCAGCCACTGGACACAGAGACACAAAAAAGGTATTTTTGAGCTTGTCTCACTCTGTCAATGATAGGGAAAGGGTGTGGGTCCAAAATAGTCGGAGTGTTCCTTTAAACCATCATTATTAAATGTATTTCAGGACTGCTTTAGAAAATACTAGAAAAACATTGAGAGCAATGTGCTGCCAGTACAGTAAGGGGCCGTTTACATGACGCCGAAAACGGTCAATTCCGCAAACATTTCGTTGGGTTTTGGCTTTCCGTTTAGATGAGACCACGTTGGGTTTCCACCGAAAATGCAAACTTTTGAAACCGCTCCCCAGAGCGGAAAGATTTGAATCCGCTTCTCCATCCGGCCTCGTGTAAACACAGAGCAGAGTGTTTCAGGGGGAATTGCTGACGTCACCGCATGCGCAGCACTCTTTCACATGGAGGCCGCACGCGCATACCAGGAACAACAGCAGCTTCCTCCGTCCGCCCTGTAACGTGTGAGCGTCTTACCGTGCTCGGTTTGTTATCCAGAAAAAACTATCCAGACAGATTTGTTGTCCGAACTGATCTGTTGTCCAAAAAAGAAACTCCTGCTTCTCTGTGCGTCTATTCGTCATTGTTGTTTGTGAAAGGTTTTCTTCTTCGTTCGTGTGTTGTAGCAGCGCTGCATCTCTGCACACCTATACCGCCATCTACTGAACCGGCATGCACACTACAGCGGATTTACAGGGGATTAACTCGTCTCCGAGCGTTGTCATCTAAACGCAGAAGAATTTGAAAACGGAAAGGAAGAATCTTTGCGTCTTCAAGTCAGGAGTTTCCATGTAAACGGCCCCTGAGACTTAGGGTGAATCCCAATTCTACCTCTCAGCCCTTCCCCCCCATCTTACCCTTTCCTCCACCCTTTCCCCTTAGCCCTCTGTGTTGAGGACCTAGGGGAAGAGGTGAAAACACACTGCTTATAAATGAGACACCACTCGATTCCTGCTACGCCATCACCCAGAGCTGCTCGCTGACTGTGAGTAGATGGGACAGTAGCCGCAGCAACAGCGATGAAAGCTAGTTCGTTTTAACAGGAAATTTTAAAATATGACCAACAATTCGAACCTGACTAATATTTACTTTATGATTTAATAATTATTTATAAATATGTGCTTCCTTTGGTCTCTGCTCGCCTTCTTTTCAGCGTGGTGTATTATGGAAAATTCTCATACCCCTTTGTTTTAAGTGAGGTCCCGGTATGTCATTATTTCCTTAGGCTGTGTTGCCCTTCATCTTAGTCCTTCCCCTTAGCCCTACCGAGAACTGGGACACCTCTTCACTAGACATGAATGAGTAAAATCAAGGGGTAAGGGGTAAGACAAGGGCTAAGGGTACAATTGGGATGGACCCTTAGCATCAGCATTCTGTCCATATGCAAGTGTGTGCTCTCTCATGTCTGCATCACTGTCCCTTTTTATGATTCAAAGTTTGTATTAGAGTTTGACAAAGCTACAGCAAGAATATAAAAGGAAAAATCAACAAACAATGAAATGATGTATCACTCAGGACATTTCTTATGAGGACAAATTCTTACGAGATGGAAGCATAACAGGCCTTGTATTCATCCAAACACAGTTTGGAACTAATATACCCACAGTTGTGCCAAGCCACATGTAAGTACCAGCTCATATATACAAAAATATTCATCTGCCCTCACATACATTTACACAAAACAGTCTACAGTGAGGTATCCAAGTATACAGTGTCATGGAGAACAAAGAGCTTTACATGACAAAAGCCACTGATGGAGCATCAGGGGGACGACCTCCTCTGTAGACCCTGTGATTTTTGTGTTAAGATGTCGTGGTTGTATCATTATATCACGCTATAATGAGCCATCCTACAGTGAGATACCAAAGTGTAAAATTTCATGGAGAAGAGCATTATATACCAAAACTAATTTGTGAAGAGAGGAGATGTTCCATACCACATCTAGAAATGCAGCACATTTTGGTATGTGGTTTATGTGCGGGTTAATAAAGGGATTTACACCCCAGTTAATGCCAGCTAATATTACTAACTAGCCCATACAGGTTGGATGCCTGCAGCAGACACTTTCAGAGTGCCGCTCTACTTCAATATAGTTTTTCCCCCTAGCAACAGAAATTTTGATCTTTTGTTGTCCAATGAAGTTGTAACTCTACTTTTTCTTGGCAGCTTCCCAGTTTGGAGCTGACTTGCTGAGCTAAAAAGAACAGCTGCTCTGCTGTTTCTGCAGCACGATTTTTCAGGTGAAAGAATCCTGCTGTTGCTTCATCTTTATGGCACTTGGACAAGAGGCCCTGAGAATAATACAAATTAATCTTGCTTGTGAGTTTTCATCTTCCTCTTTAGTATCTCTCAAACATGCTGCTTCTGATGCAGATCACAGGAACTGTTAGCAGACACTACAGCATATGATCATTCAGTATTTTTAGATGCGTTGTGTCTATTGAACAGGGTTCACAGGCCAGCCCCAGTTTATCCTGTCTAATCAGTGTGTTACTAGCTTTGTGGGCAAAGTACCGCCTGTCTGTCTCCTCGGCTGACTGAACAGACATGGGTCTGTGGGGCATCGTTGCCCTGTGATGCTTGACGGTGACCAAATAAGGGCTGTCTGCTACATGTATGCAGGCAGGAGACAGGGGCACCAAGTTGGCACAGTGCAGTCTCGCACATTCTTCGGCCTCTTTCAAAAGGCTTCTGTCCATCATCACACATCCTCCCGCACAGAAGTGCTGCTGAATGAACTGCTCGAAGGTTTTGATGGGAAGGCTTGTGTACAAGGCTGGTTGTTGTCAAGTGGTTATTAAAGTGGTGGAGGCAGTTTGCTGACAGTCATTTTATAGAAACTTACACGACAGAGTAAAGCCCAGCTGTGTACAGTTCTTAGAATATATTGATGTATTTCAAGTGAGATATAGGGTAAGACAATACTGTTCCTATCAATTTAGAACCACTTAATGTTGATTTGACTAGAAAACAAGATATGCCTGGTCTGAAACTCAGTAAAAGAAAGTCTACAGTATAAGCACATTAAGTCGATGCGGCAGACCAGGCTAAGGTACCACTCAAGCTGGCAAATGTAGTAATAATTTTGATTTTTTTTGTCAATATCTTTAGATTTAGTATAGACTTTCCAGAGTGAAAGTTGTTTCACAGTGACTAGCTCATGAAGTAAGATCCCCTTCCTCTCCCCGTGTTTAATGAGAACGCACAGGGCCTTCATTCACCCAACACCAAATGAGATTAACAGACTAAGATGCAGCACAAAGAGAAGAAGACATGCTGCCAACTGTCGACAACAACATCAAGTGGTGAGAAAAAAAGAGAGTAAACTAGCAGTGCTACAACGGTACAAAACTCCACCAAAGCATTTCCACTTTTGTTGGGCAAGGTTTTTGTTAAAAATGTAGAAAACTGCCCTATCTTGAAATTTTAAGATATCCTTGATAAAAAAACTAAATCCAGATTCTGATTACCAACTTTGATCAAAATCCATTTGGAACTACTTGAGTTATTCATGAAAATGTGGAAAACTGCCCTTTAAAGGGACTGTGAGGAGTTTCTACGTAATAACAAAAAAGTCTCACTTTTAGATATATGCCTGATCGAAATGCGCACTTTAAGATGAGTTTTATAGCTTCAAAATAGGTTAGATCCTAGATTCTCCTCATAGCACCTTTAAATCACTGTGAACAAATTCTTAAAAAATGTTTCCTGGATCTACATCCGTATTCTGATCACCACCAAAGTCAAATCTTTCCTTCCTCGTACCAGGACTAAAATTCCCTGATAATTTAATCAGTTCTGTTCACAACTTTTTAAGTTATCATTGCTAACAAACCAACAAACAAAGTCTGACAAAAAATAATGCCCTGGCAGAAAGATATGGGAAAGGTTTAGGACAAACTTTTCCCTGTGTCCCTCCAAAAGAGGCAGTGCACAACCTTCTTTTGTTGGATGATGGTTGTTGTGCTGTTTAGACTTATTTTAACATACGACGCTTAAGTTATCCTGAATGATTTTCAATTCTTATTGCTATGTTTTGAGTACAATATTTCAGTATGTTTTAACTGTCAATGTGTTATTGATCATATGTTTACAGGGTTAGTTTGATCGGTTGAAACGGTGTTGCTGCTGTTGTTTGTCACAAGAGATACAAAAATAAAGTGAGAAGTGACTTTTGGTCCAAACTTCATTGCTTTAACTCAAAGGCCTTTTACTTTCCAGTAGCTGAGGATACTCAATCAAGTTTTGATATTAGCAGTTATTTACCTTGTTACCGTTTAAGGAGGAGTTGTGCTGAATGAAAATTGGTTCATGTGATCCAAAGTGAATTTAGATTTTCAGGAATACAGAATACCATAAACATGCATGTTGATGATTCAGCAATGGATTCACTGCAGATGATTTTTCTGTGCTCCACTGCACTGCATTGCAGAGACTTGAACATAAGAGACAGATATTGTTCTCTAAATTCGGTCTCAGTGCCATGAGTGCGGGTTAAAGATTAACTCTGGTGTTTTCCTTGGGGCCCCTTTGAAGTGGACTTACTCCAACCCCTGCTTATCTTAATTAGAAAGAAATCTGGAGGAGTGAAGTGGTCGTCTAGAAATGAGCACCTGCACTGCCCGGCCCCCAGAAGGCCACGCTGAAGCTTTGCCACGGCTTTAAGACCTCTTTAACTCAATATTTCTCTGTCATGGTGGGATTGTACCGTGGAATAAAAACTGAAAGAGCTGCTTTGGAAGTATCCTCCTCAGACTGCGCTCGATATGAAAAATGAATAATTGATGGAGCCACTCTCTGTTTGTGAAAGCTGTTGAAGGCAAACAGGTGTTTAATGTGATTCATTCTGAAAGGAAGCGCTGCTGTTTTGACGCTCAGCTTGATGTGTAGGCTGTTTCTTAAGTGTCGTGTAAATAATTATGCAAACAAGTTAACATTTAATGCTGTTACTGAAATGTATGAGCTCCTCTGGAGAAATCCAACTGATAAGTGGCTTGAAATGTCTCCTGCTTGTGTTTGATTTTGTGATGCAAATATATTCTCCATTTTTTAGCTTTAGATCTGAAGTTTCATCTGCCTCAGAGCTTTTACAAAGTCTATCTGTGCCAGCATGTGAAGCTGGATAAATAGACTTCTCTGTTTCCATTACCTCAGTGGAGGAAGGCTCCTTCACGACTCACAGATCACACATGAAGTGTGTTTACTGGTGGCATGCGTGCCATGCTGCTGGCTCTAATCCAAATGGAGAGGGGAGGTCTTGTCGTTCACAGGTTGCCTGTCTCCACAAGAAGGATGAGGAACACACAGGAAGCATAAATCCAACACTGCGGTCGACTGCAAGAATTTTTCACCTGAAACTTTAACCAAAAAAAAAGGTGTTTTGTAACTTGAGCTACTGCGGCAACCTTTGTATTTGTGTAAGTCATGGCTTCAGTCACAAACCACCTATAAAAGGGTTTTTCCTGTACAAATAACAAAAGCAAAGATAACTTCTCACAAGACTAACATAACGGTTTTCAGGCTCTGCCAGCAATACGTTCAACAAGAGGCATTATAGTTTTTGGTAGTTAGTCCATCTCTGTCTGTCCCTCTGTCCGGCCTGGACATTCTTATTGACACCATACTTCATGAACAATGACTTTTTGACTCGAGGATAAATAAGCAAGATTTGGAAGTTTTAGGTCAAGGCCAGAGTCACTGGGCCAAATGTTCTTTTTTTGTTAGTAAACTGAATATCTTGAGAACATTAAGGGATTTCTGGTCAACTTTGCTCAAATAGACACTCACATGAACTGCTTCGTTTTTAGGTCAGGATCACTGGGGGTTAGGGATTAGAACTTTTTTTGTTGTACCTATGCCATTATCAATTTTGCTTATCAATCAATTCTTTATCAAATCCATTTCCAAGAACAGGTTTCCTGTGGTAACAAAACAAAAAATTTACAGCCATGGTCATTTCACAGGTTGATGCTGTTTTAACACTTGTTTGAAATCACACAGAGCTGTACAGTTGGCATAATTTTGTGTCTTCTAAAGATTGTGTCTAACCAGAGCATTTACTTCCATGCAGGACAAAGTGGAATTGGAATTGATGAGGAAATTGTTAAGGATACAGTCAAATTATATTGATTACTTGATCTAGTTGATAAACAAAAAAAAAATACTGTCAGGTGTCTTCTTCAATCTTCAAACAGACATCCGCTATGGCACAGTTATGTATATTGTGACTGTCATAGGTCAAAGAAATCACTGGGCCTCATTTTGTTTACCCTCTTCTGAACTTTATATTTAAAGAATCATTTGGGATATATTCCTCAAACTTTACACAAATGTCCATTTCAATTTGAAGTTGACTGGAATAGGTACTAAAGAAAACAGGTAAAAGGGCGGCAGTTCTCCTGGTCATCCTGTGCTCGTAAATGCAGCGTTTTAAAGATGCCCAGAGGTATTTTATTCCAGCATGGCCCAAATGTCCTCTCTGACCTACGGGTAATTAGATTCCATTTTGGAGGTAAAAGGTCTGGATCACTTTGACCTTAAATCCTGCTGCATAACATGCACGTATGTTATTGGAGAAATCACATTTCCACCAGTCACAAGACTGCAAAAACACCCGCCTTTAATGTCGACCCACCACTGTACTTTCATGAGATGCCAAACGTGTACAGCACACTGGCTCTGTAGGCAGGTTAAGTCTTTGTACTCTTGATACTTCACACTTTTATCATTGTTTTCTTGCTGAACAGCTTTTCAAGCTCCACCTGCATTCACCTCTCTAAGCACAGTTAGTCAATTGGCTTTACATTTTGAAACTGAAATAAAATACCCAGCATATGGAGCACGGTGTCATAAGTCATTTCAGCACTGGATTTTAGGATTCTCCCGTCAGTATGAAAGTGGCACTTATTAGGTAAGGGACACAGCATAACAAAATCTATTAGAGGCTTGATTATGAAAACAAGGTTCACCTGGTTTGCTTGAAAAAAGTACCGCGTCTAAATGAAACCAAATTTAGTGGTGTGCATCCTGGTAGAAAAAACACTGAGACAAATTCCTCTGTTAGTATGAAGTGTGACCGAAACAAAGCTGTCGGCCATAATAAGGTCAGGGACTCATTAGCAGTGTTGGACCCATTAACAGTGTGGAAAGTGTGCTTTTAAAGTTGTAACACCTCTTCTGACAGAGATGAGACAAGTCTGGGTTTAAGAGAATCTCTCGAAAAGTACACAACTAAATGATTGAAGAATTCTGTCAAACTTTACAGGAGAGGGAAAACAGAGCAGTTTCTGGTCGTATATTCCTTGAGCTTCAGAGCTTCTGCAGCCTTTTGTCCCAATTACTGCTCGATGCAGACATCACAGAGCTCTTCTGACATTCTCTCTGAGATCAAATAAGATCTTTTATTTTTGACGAGGCCTGTTGGGTTCGATATAGACTCTCTGATTTACAAAGTCATCTTCTTGTAGCTTTTCATTAAACTGTGAGTCCTCTTCCAAACTGAAGCAGAACATGATGATCTGGACCAACAATCATATATCAATATTTTTTTTAGCTAAATGTTAATATGTGATATACATTTACTGGCCACTTCATTAGGTACATCTTTCCAACTGCTTCATAACACAAATACCTAATCAGCCAATCAGATGGCAGCACTTACATGCATTCAGGCATCTCGAGATGGTCAAGACTAACCGGTGACGTTAAACCTGAGCATCAGAATGGGGAGGAAAAGGGACAGACGGGCTGGTCTGAGTGTTTCAGAAACTGCTGATCTGCAATTTTTGTGCACTACCATCTCAATCTCAAGATCACAGGGTCAGAATTTGGTGTAAACAACAAGAGGATCTGGCTCCACCCTGTCTTGTATGGTGTGGAGGTCATGTCTTGACACTCTTTGGGTCCCTTGAAGACATTTCAGCTTTGTTTAAATGCCACAGTCCGCCTGAGTATTGATGCTGATAATGTCCATCCCTGTGTGACCACAGTGTGCCCATCTTCTGATGGCTTCTTTAAACAGGATAACACACCATGTCACAAAGATCAAATCATCTCAGACTGAATTCTTGAATATGACAATGAGTTCATTTAACTCCACAGACCTCCAGAGTCACTACATCTCAAGCACTGTTGGGATAAGATAGACAGAAAGGTTTGCATCATAGATGGGCAGCGGACAAATCTGCCACAACAGTGTGATGCTCTCATGTCAGTATGGATCAAAATCTTTGAGGAATGTTTCAAGCTTCAAAGAATACTAAATAGTAATTAAAAATGTCAGCTGAACGTTTCATATCTGCTGATCCTAATGGTCAACATTTTAATCTTTTATCTGCCAGTACGGATGTTCTGCTGATAGTCATGTGCATCCCTAAATTACACATTTAAACTTTTCCAAATTTTGCCTAATTGATTTGTTTTTTGGGGTGAATACAGATGTGGATCCAGGAATATTTTTATAAAGCTCTGTTAACATTGGCAGAGGGGCAGTCTTCCTCATTTTTGCTAATAAATCCAAAGTTCTTTACAGATTTTGATAACATTTTTAGGGACTTAAGGTCTAGAATCCTTGAAAGATGTTTTAAAGGAGTTGTGTCACAGGCAGTTTTCCACATTTTCATGATGACCTGGTTTCAAATGTAAGAAGTTCCTTAGAGGAGGTTTGTGCTCTCTGAGCACTTCTACTTTACAGCTTTCTGTTCATTCAGTTTTCCGTGAACCCTCTTAATTATCTGTTAATTAAGTTATGTAGTTTGAAGGGTTGTGTACACAGTTTAATCTGCCTAAACAACATTATTTTCACTATCTGCAAGCTCTTACATTTGCTGTAAAGAACTATGAATCACGTTCGGGGTTAAATCAGATGGATCATGTTGAAAAAATCCTTAAACTAAATCCTTTTAAAAAAGCAGTCAGTTCATCCATTTATAAACTCATACAAAATACATGCCCAGATTCATGGGCAACACCAAAGTTAAGTGGGAGGGAGACTTACAAACTCATATCCCAGATCAGATTTGGAAAAAGTCTATAGTATTAATCAACTCTTCCTCTTTTTGTATTAAAATGAATTTAATTCAGTTTAAGGTTTTTCATAGACTCCATCTGTCTAATGATAAACTGGCAAAGATGTACACCACAGTTCAGGTTATTATTCTTGATGACTGTCCAACCCTGAGCTTTGAATGTTATATATGAAAAATTATAATAAAGAAATGAATCTGAATTAAGTTATGTAGTTAATGTACAGTATATGGGAATAAACTGTAGATTTGATGTAGTTAAAGGGAACATTGTGACTTTAAGATGAAGTTTTACCAAAACTTTTATCCACAAATAATCTTGTCTAAAGTTCCTTATGTCTATTTTCGATTTCAGTCAGTACATCTCTAAATCTTAAAGTACTGCTCAACCTTACCGTCAGGTGCTTGTGTGGATGCATAAAGTTCAAACAGTTGTTGTTCTGCACAAAAACGCTGTTGGCAGTTTTTCCCCCCTCGTCCCTGTGAGTCACACTGACTTTTTTTCCGCAGTAGCTCCACATGGTAAAAATAACAGCATGTCAGAGACTTTAACACCTTATTTTTCCTTCCTGAGGAATTATGCTCCCTTAGACCAAAGAGGAAAAAAGGTCTGAACAGGTGCAGGGAAACATTTCACGTATGCACACTCACTCTGTCACACAAAGTTGTAAATGTATGCACCCTCACACATAGTAAAACACCCGGGGTGAATGTGTGTGGGTCTCAGCGTGTCTGTGGAGAGAAGAGGAAATGAAGACAGCGGAGCAGTCAGCTGGACGTTACACATTTACTGACCAGAACAGCCGGGCAGGGTGGGGGGGTAAAGACTCTCAGTCGTCCAAAACACAAACAGCAGCCGCACACTTAAACCTCTGAACAATGTCCCCGTACGCTTCTGTCAGTTTTACTTTTATTCTGCCTCTGCCAGGCAGGACAGATGTTTGGAGCCCCAGACATCTGTCGCTCACTGTCCCAGAGCAGCTCAGCAGAAAACAGAAGCTCGTAAAGCTGGTGAATGTGAGCAGGGTTAAAAAAAAAAACTTCATTTTCTTCTTTTAACATGCATTTTCATTAAGACCTCTTTTGAGTATGGGAGAAGTATAATACTCAGACATTAGAAAAGGAATAAAAATGGGAAGAAAATACAATTTTACAGCAAAGTTCAGTTCGATATTCAGAGAACTGTCCAGACATATAATATGAATTATAATAAGGTCAAATTTTAGAAAGCAATCCAAAATTTAAAGAAAAAAAATGTACAAGAACAGACTCTCAGGCAAAAAAGAAAATCAAAATGTAGAGAGAAGACAGAATGTAAAAAAATAGTTTTTTGGGGCTTGTTGCTTTATCTGGATAATAGAGAGACTAGATTTACAAAAATATCACCTGTAGAAAAAGTTGAAATGTAAAAAAAAAAGTTGAAACTTTCAGAAAGATTTGAATGGAAAATCAATATATTTAAACATTCAAAAAAGATATGCAATAAATGACTGGCAACCTTCCACTTTCCGACAGAGCGCACTATCAGTCTGCACCACTGATGCCCAGACTGTATGAAGAGAAGCTTAAGAGTTGACTAATGAAAAAATGTGTTGAGAAAAAATAAGGTAATATTAAACAACAAAAGAAATGTGAAGAGAAACTCTTTCAATGTTCATTGTGGAGAGACTAAAGTCAAAATATGACGAGCTCAAAGTCTGAGAATAAACCAATGGGAGGGGGAAAAAAAGTTACAATGGTGAAAAAATGTGTGATATATTTTAGATTTTGACTTTCTTACTCTCTCAGATACTGTTGCATTGAATTCCTTGTTTAATTCTTTGTTCTTTATTCTGTGATTAGTCTTAAATGTTTGTTTTTATTAGTTTTAGCATTGTTAACACTACAAAAACCTGGGTTTTGATTCTCTTAATATATTCTCTTTGTGTATTTATTTTCTTTATTTTTTAAGTTGGATGAATTTACAAAGAAAAATAACAATTAAAAAAATAATCTAAAATTTCTACAAAATGTGAGATATCGAGAGAAAATGGAATAAAAATGATGTAATTGAAAGTCCAGATACTTTCAGAAAGAGGTTGTTTATCAAGAAAGGTCTAAAGGCCAAGAAATGGTGGAGTGACACATGACATTAAATCATCAAGAAGTTTTGAAAGGTCAAAAGAAAAAATGTTGAATGTGGAGATAAAAATGTATAAATGTTGAAAAAAGGTAAAAACAAAAATTAGCAGAAGAGAAACGGGTGAAATGTGGAGGAAAACATGAAACTGCATAATTTAATTGACTTGTTTCACCTTTAAACTATTCATTTTAGATATTTTGAGAGTTTTTAAGAGCTCAGCAAATAAATGCTCTTCTCTAATGCCTGACCCTGATGCTTCTCAGAATTTAGTCCTCCATACATGAAAATGATTTTTTGGTTCGTCTATGAATTTGTGTGTGTGTGTCCTTGCTGTATTCAGTCTGTGTGTCATTGATGTGTGTTTTTGTGCTTGTGTTGTGAAGTTTCACAGTCTGAAGGTAGCAGCAGTGCCCTCCAGGACTGCAGCCTTGGCCTTTGAATTTGACTTCAAACAGGCGAGGATGAAGTGGCCAAGTTCAGACAGGAAACAGACACCTTTTATCTTAATTAGAAATGGAGCAATTAGACTGCACAAACCCTCTTCCTCCTGCATAAGTGCTGTTCTGCTTCTTACCACCCACTGAGAGCTGGCTAAGACTGCTCAAAGTCCTAAAGGTATCCAAGGACTCCTTTAATAAGTGCTCAAAAAACTCCACCAGTCACAAAAACTTGTCATTTTCAGCAATTGGGGATTTTTGAGTGTCAGTTTGGCTTACTGCCTTTTACTGTTTTCCACCCCTGTACTGTGAGTTATTTTTATTTAAGTCTTCTGCCTGTGTTTGTTTTTCAGGAGGCAACAGACTGAAGAACCAGCAGTTTCGCCTGAACTGGGCCTGGATCTCTTTGGAGAAGGAGCATTACCTGGTGGACGAACAGATCAAGTACCTGGAGGTGGTGCTGAAGCGCCGGGGCTACCTGGGGGAGACCTCCTTCGTTAGTAAGCAGACACCGTCTCTGAATTCATGTCAATAATGATGAAAAATCCATCAAAGGTTACAGAGAATCCTCTCAGTGTTTTCTACTGGAGAGCTCGGAGCCGACACAGAAGCTGATTTTGTGTTTCATGACGTGGTCTCCAGAGTTCTGTGCAGCATACAAATCTGCCTCATTTACATCTACTATGAGTTTGAGAGAGAAGAATACAGTATGTTGGTAAAGTGGAGAGAAGTTAAATGAAGAGATAAAAGGTTGAATGAAATCTCAGCCTTTAAAAAAGTATCACCCATCAAACATGCACAGTTTGTTCCCTTTTCTTGAGCACCAGCATACTGTGAGTGCAGGCACCACCACATGCCATAAAGTAATAAGATTATTGTCTTAGATACCCAGCTCATTCTGTTTGTGTGTGTTAAAACTCCATGACATGCACAAAACAGATGCTGGTGAAGGAGCACAGGCAAAAATACACAGCAGGAATGTGACAGAAAGTCAATGCTACCGGTGCCCACAGCAATAATCCTGAACCACTGTGGGAGAGTCAAAGGGTCCTGTCCTATCAGAGTTACAGAATAAGCTGTGAATCATCCATCTATCTTCAACCGCTTATCCAGGGCAGCAGGCCAAGCAGCTCAGCCCATACTTCCCTCTCCACTGCCACAGTTTCAAGCTCCTCCTGGGGGAATTCAAGGTGTTTCCAGGCCAGATGGGATATATAATCCCTTCAGTGGGTTCTGGGTCTGCCCCGTAGTCTCCCCGTAGCTGAGCAGACCTGGAAAACCTCCACAGGAAGGTGACCAGGGGGCATCTTAGTTAGATGTCTTGCCACCTAAACTGACTCCTTCCAATGCAAAAGAGCAGAGGCTCAACTTTGACTGGAAATAAGGACAAGATATTCCTCAGGAGGGTGCAGGGGTGGACAGTAACAAAGTAGATTTACTTGAGTACTGCTCTTAATTACATTTTTTGAGTAACTGTACTTCAGTATTACTTTTTTTTTTTGGAAACTTCTGACTTTTACTTCACTAAATTTGAAAGACAAATATTGTACTTTTAACTCTAATACATTTATATGAAAGGTCTTGTTATTTTGGAGGCTGCAAACTAAACTTCTTTCTCTTCTAAATGTGGTTTGTGATTACCTCCACCAAGGAGGTTATGTTTTCGGGAGAGTTTGTCCATCTGTCTGTGAACAAAATAACTCAAAAAGTTATGGATGGATTTTGATGAAATTTTCAGGAAATGTTCAGCATGGGAAAAGGAAGAAGTGATTCAATTTTGAGTGTTGATCTGGATCACTGTCTGGATCCACCATGACGAAAAATGCAATTTACGTGAATAACTACTGAACTAAAATAGATATCATTATGAAACCAGTTGCTAATGGTATGTTTTCATGGTCAAGGAATCTAAATATTTACATGAAATAAAGGTAGGACTAATATTTATGGTCAAAATCACAATATGGGAGAGGACTGTGGTGCTGGCGGAGATCTGTGCTCTCCGAGTGCTTTTTTTGTTTGTTCATTTGGTGATGCTGCACCTGTACCTCGCTTATGCACTACTCAGATAGGGCAGGTAAATGCTGAGCTGACGTTGCTCAGATAACAGTTCATCTTTCCATGTTTAAAGGAGACATATCATGCTTGTTTCTCCTTTTCACTATGCCAGTCTAGGATGCCTGTAAAGCATTTCTGCCCTCAGTACAAGTCATTTAGTTCCTTCATTGCCCCACAATAGCGTTCTCAAAATCCTCATTTTAAGCCACTATGAAGCTCTTGTTGAAGCACGAGGATCTCAGGATGACCTACAGTTACCTCGCAACGTCACAGCCCTTTGTGCTCTGATTGGTCAGTTCTATCGGGGGTAGAGCCAGCCTGTCCTTCTTCTTCTACTGTATTTTCCGGCAGGCTCAAAGCAGCGACCACGTATTGAGTCCCCCTACAGGCCAGAGCTGGTAATGAGGGAATGTGAGCTAGGGAGCTATATACTGCTGCTGGACGAATGTGTTCCTCGGTGACGGTTTTGTGGCTAACGGACATCACAGAGGAGGAAGTGTTTTATCAGATTACTCCAATAAAAAGAAAGGTACCTCGTGTCGCCACCACGATTTAAATCTCGCGGACATCTCGCAATGACCTATTTTCAGAGGCATCAAATCTCGTTTTAGGATATCAGAAAAAATACAATATCTCAGTTTTTGAAAATTAAGGGGGTGTAAGGTCTTGTTTTCAAATTTATTATATTATATGTAAGTATTAAATCATGCATCAGCATGATATGTCTCCATTAAGATTGCTGAAATGAAGAATGATTCATATTGTAAAAAAAAAAAAAGAAAATGAAAATGGCAATGGTTGTCCTCTTGTCGATTCCATCATGTTTTAATTTTCTATCGCCTTTGTATCATATTTAACAAAATATCTGTGTAGATTCTCATTCATCCAGGTCGTGGTTATTTTAAGATTCTAAAAAGAGGCAATTTAACACAGTCCAGTTGCCTCTTTTTAGAATCTTCAAAATTTTCAACAAGCTTTTTATTCTACAGGTTCTACAAGTAGGCCAATGCATTCAGTCGGTTGTTTCAGTCATTAGGTTGTGTAAATTCAACGTGGTAACAATACAATTAGGCTTTGACATTAAAATGAAAATGTACTTTCAATACTTAATTATTTTCAAAAGCAGGTACTGCAGCACTTTAACTGAAGTAAAAAATTGTCTGAACAACTTTTACTTGTATTGGAGTAATACTTGATCAGGAGTATCTGTACTTCCACTAAAGTAATGGAGGTGACTACTTTGTCCACCACTACAATCATATGTTCTGTTATTTCCATTTGGCTTCTTGAAAACTGAGTTTGTCATATTCAGTGTTGGGAGTAGTGCATTACTAAAGTAATGTGATTACTGTCATGCATTCCTTTTTACTGTAATGTGGTAATGTAAGGCATTACAAAAAATAGGATAGGATAGAAATAGGATTGAACTGCAGAGAACATATCTGTTTATACAAACAATATAAAGCAATGTCTTGCAAAAGCATACTTGTTTTGGCAGGATCCTAAATGTGTGGAATTTGCTGAGCAAATCCACATTTCATATGTTACAAGTCTAGTTTTTTACTCAAGTAAAAGTTATTGCTCTAACCATGTTGTAAATATATAGACTAATAACAACAAGCTGACCATATACAGCGTTCAACAGATTTATTAGACCACCTGTCATTTACATGGAGAAAAACCTCCAGTAAGGTAGATATTTTCACTTTTTGGTTGTAAATGAGCATTTGCACCTTGCTAAACCTCAGCTTTTCCTCTTGAGCGTGGCTAAGGAGGTGGACGTGTGCGCGTTGGCCTGGAGCACTCATACATCTCAAACTCTCTCAGCTTTGGGGTCACATGTGCAGGTCACTGTAAAAGCTGTCTGGACTGAGCGCGCCCTCATTAAAACTTTTCAACACCTACTTGAGGCAGAGTGCCACAGGTCAACACTGACAGGACACGAATACACACTCACTTACTGTTACACAAACACACTTAAGTCAATCTGAGGACTCCCCTAAGGTTGTCTGAGGCACCCTTAAGTGTCCCACAGGTCATGACCTTCCAGCTGTCTCCTCTGTCCAGTATTTACGCTCTGGTCACACAAAGGATCAGTACAGACCCTCAGGGGCTTCAGGCACACATCAGAAAGGTCACCCAGAGTTAGTGTCCAGGGACCGGCGCCACTCCAAATGTTGGTCCAGGCAAACGACCAACTGGAACTAAACGCACAATAACTGTACGCTGACGCCCACAAATCCTCCGCGCCGCAGGGATTTATGAGCAGCAGGAATTCATGCGGCTGGCTCTGTTGGTCTTTTTTAGTGTGACCATTCATTGTGCGTGCAAAAACGAGGTGTGATTGAAATGACCCAGGGTTACAGGTCATGTCCCTATAGGATCATTTACTGTTCTGTGGTCTGTGTCTCTGTACGCCTCAGGGTGTCGGGTAATTAAACGTCTCTGAGGTGATATGCAAATCATGCTGACCTTTAGAGGCTTCATGCAGTGCTGTATATCTGCTTTAGCTCATTAACTCCAAAGACTTTAAAGACTTTTGCACACTCCTCATGTAAAATTAAAAGAAAAAGTAAACCGTAAAATCTTCATCAGATAGTTTGTTTTTCCAGGTGTTGATTTTGTGGTTAAAAAATGACAACTAAAAATGATAGAAAACTGCCTTTTCAATGCAAAAAAATGAGACATTCAGCATCAAAAATGTGATATCTGATATCAGAACTCTGAAAACAAATGTTGGTTTACTATTTTTCAACCAGATAAGAACAGACAAAACTGATGAAATTTCATGGTGTTTAAATTGTGTCCCAGCAACATAAATTAGGTTTTGACAGAAACACATCTCTGATGGGGTTCAAGTTTTTGAAATATATCTATTATAACGTCTGATGATAAAACTGAAAAAAACTGAAGCATGCTAAAATTGGAACAAAAACAGAAATGTTTACAGAAAAAAGTCACTTTGAGTTACATATGTTGTATGAAAAGTGCTATATAAATAAAGTTTGATTAATTGATTGAAAATAATTTGATGAAATTCAAAGTGGAAATGACATCTGAAATTCAAGAAAAAACCTGAACCAAAGTAAACCAAAAAAAGAAGCCAAAGACTTGGAAATATATATATATATATATATATATATATATGTGTGTGTGTGTGTGTGTGTGTATATATATATATATATATATATATATATATATATATATATATATGTGTATATATATATATATATATATCTACACACACATATATATACATATATATACATATATATATATATATACATATATATACACATATATATATATATATATATATATAAATATATATATATATACATATATACATGATAAAAAAAAAAAAAAAAAAAAAAAAAAAGAGGAGAAAAGAGAGAAACACTGGTAAATAGAGAGAGAGAGAATAGAAATGTCAAGAGAAATAAAAATGTCAAAGTAAAAAAAATGTCAAGAGTAAAAAAATATCAAGAAGAAATGGTTGATATGGAGAAAAGATCAATATGTCAAACAGAAAAAGAAACTTTTTAAGGTGAAAAAAAAATATTCAAAAGTTTTTAAAGTATATATAAATAGAAATAGAGAGTAAAATAGAAAGGAAAAGTTGAAAACTGTTTAATTGTGGAAAACTGTTTAAAATTTTTGTTCAACAGTTTTAATAATTATATAAGAAATAAAGATAAATAAATATAAGAAGTTTAGAAAAAATAAAATATTGATCACAGTTTGAGAATAAAAATTTAAATATTGAGACTGATTAGATTAAACCTTTTTTCCTGTTTTCCCCTTAAAAATGTTGTTAAAAAAGACAGAAATTGCAGTTTAATGAAACTGATATTAAATATAGTATGGGAAATTAAGACTTATGCACTCATTTTTTATACAATGTAAGTTTAAATCTGAATATAAAGTTTAAAATGTCAAGAAAAGAGTTGAAATATCAAGATGAAATGGTTGAAATATGGAGAAAAAGTCAAGAATGCAAAGTGGGGACTTTGTTAAGGTGAAATGTCAAATGTTAAGAGAAAGTTTTCGTATTGAGTATAAATAGAAATAGAGGAAAAGTTGTGATGAAAAGTTGAAGAAAACTGTTTAATTGTGGAAAACAGTTTTAAGTTTTTGTTCATGGAAAACATCAAGATAATTAAATAAGAAAGTAAGTGGAAATTAGGCCAAAAAAATATCACAGTTTGAGAATAAAGATTATATATTGAGACTGAACGTGATGAACCTTTTTCCCTGTTTTCCCTTAAAATGAATGTTAAATGACAGAATTTGCAGTTGTTAATGGAAACTGATATTAAATATGGTAGAGGAAATTAGATCGACATGCATTCATTTTTTTATACAGCTGTAAGTTTAGATCTGAAGAATTTTCATGGGAGACCAGGACTTCCCTGATAAGCCTTACAGACATCTGAGACCCACTAAACTAAATGAACATGTTTTACAGTAACAAAATATATGTATGTGAGTTGATCCAAGTAATTTAATTACCTTAAGCCAACAGAAAATATTTCAGAAGAATTCAATTACAAAAAGAGTTAAAAAAATAAGTTCGTTTTTTTTTTACTGAAATCAGTCCACATGGGCTGGTTTCATTATGTATCGTTTATCAGTTGGGATGGATAAATGAGCTTGAGACTTAATTTCAAGTTTTTCTTTTTTGTCTCCAAGAGTAAACTAAAAAACAAAAATCACAGCACACCCATCACTGTGTCCCCATATTGATCATATGTATGCAAGAGCAAAGAAACATTAACAAAATAATGAAGTGTCTGACATGACCACTCAGTGATCTCTCTACAAATAAATAATAAATAACAAAGTGCTATATTAAGTACGAGGGTCAAGCCAAGCAAACAAATAATGACCTTGTTTAGATGCTCTGAAAACATGGCTGTTATATTATTAATACTCACATTACATATTAAAGAAGCTTTGAACTCGTGATGCACTGGGTTTCTGCTGCCAGGAGAAAAAACATTGGACATTTTCATAATGTCTGAAATGACCAGTCTGCGCTTTTTAAGTCCAGATCTGAGCTTTTCATGTTTGTTTCATGTTAAGATTGAGGTGGTGCACAGGCTAATGATAGACAAAACCTCTCCATAGAAATGGAAATCACAAAAAAACGTCTCTAATTTATAGACTTTTCATGTCAGAATGATTTTAATGTACAGTGAGCTTAAGAAAGTACCAACAACTAAAAAGGAGATCTTTTTCTGAATATGAATGAGGCAAAAACATTGCTTTATTATCTCTCAGAGCTGAGGTCTTGCTCACATCCTCAGGCCTTGATTCTTTGAAGATACACACCACACACAACTCTGCATTTAATCTTATAAAAGCTGCGGTACCAATCTTGGAAACGCTCCTTCCAATTATTCATGACAAAAGCATTTGCAGATAAAACAAACTGAATATACGTATTATTATGATGGTAATTCTCATTATTACTTCTCAATCTTTTGTCAGTTGCTTTTTCTGTTCCCCAACAAAGCACTTTTCAACTACTTTTAAAATTGTATGAAATGTGCTTTATACCTAGCGGTGGGCGAGCTTTGCCCAATTGAAAGAGTGGTATCAATCTGCTTGTCATGGACTCAGTGCTGAGGCAAGGTATGACATGTTTCTAAAAGTTGGTGCATCTCTTTAGTGGTACAAGAAAAGGCAGTTTTCAACATTTCTGACAATAACTGGCCTTACAGTGCTGAAAATTCCTTGGTTGAACTTTGTGCTCTAGGTGGAAAAGTTTGGTCTGTTTTTCCTTGATAGAAATTGAATTGGGTTTTTTCAGAATCAGAAATGAGAAATTAGAATAAAAATATTTCATTAATCCCCAAGGGGAAATTCAGTAGCCTACGGACCTGACTGATTCATTGTCTGAAATCCTGCATGTCCGTCTTGCCAACTTCCATTGTCTAACGACTTCATTTGGCTAAATGCTTAACGGCCCAATCAGGGAAGAGAGGTGGGAGCTGTGGATGGAGGACAACAGGAAGTGGCTGGATGTTTGAAAACAATGGCGGCTTCTGAAGCAGTGTCAATAACTGTGTTTTTTTTTAAATCAGAAATTGACTCAATTTATTCTTTGAAAGGGGAGCAAAGAACGTAACTTAAAGCTTGTCTTACGAGAAATCATGTTTTTGCTTTTCTTCCGACCGTGAATCACTGCTGGGAAACTTGGAGAGGACGTGAAAATCCTCCACAGACATGCCGGGTTGTCCATGGTCGTTATGGTTACTCAAGTGATACTTGGTGAAATATGCTCTCCTCAGAAGTTTACCAGAAAAACTTGGTAGGGATTGTCTTTGGCAAGGTTCATACAACATTTAAGAGTTAAATGATACAACTGTGTGGTATAATTTAATGTAAGACTATGGTCTAAGGTAGTTAAAGCTAACGACTAACAACAGCGTGAGCTACGTCATATGCAGCAGCATTGCTTGATGTGGATTAGTCTGTGATGAGTATGACGAACTGTTGATCATCCAGTCACAAGAGGCCAATGCTTTTGAAGGCTCTGCCACTGAAAACATTTTTGAACATCTCTTTCCCAGATGGATCAGTGAAATATTTCTGTGGTGGATATGTGGAACTGTCCGTCTGGCGTGTCAGGTTAGAAATTCAGTTGTTTCAGTTGCTCATAACCTCTTTGGTGGAGATAACCAGGACACTCACTTCCATGTACACACACTCACATTCTTCGAGTGTTTGTCAAAGATTGCCTTTCCCTCTGCTCTCTCCAAGAGTGTAGAGTAAAAGTGGCGAGCAGTTTTAATTAATCTCCATGAACAGGAGACCAGAGCAGCCTGACAATTGAAGCCGTCCATCTGCCTCAGTGTTGAGTTGAGATAGTGACTGATCCCAGGCCAGCGCCTCCTCTTATGGAGACTGAGGATATCTTTTCTTCCGAGCTCTTCCTGAGTGAACAGTGATCAGAGGAGGCCGCTGGTGGGCTCCTGCTTCACCGGTCACCATGCACAATGCAGGTGGCACAGGTTTAAAGGCCACGGAGAGCCCACCTGCCTCGCAGCCCCAGAGTGACTGCAGAGATCAGGGCCAATCCAATCCTGCATTGTGCAGCAGACAGTCAAGAGAAATCATACTCGCTGCTCTCCCAGCTACTCTTTGAAGAGCACCGATTTTTCAGGCTCCGTCGAGCTTGACCATTTCATCTCTGCACATACGTGCAGGGGGGACTTTTGCTTCTGCCTGCACTTGCATATCAAAGCCCACTTTTTATTTTCATCAAAGAATAAAATGGTAATCTGACTAAAAAAGATCCAACTCATGCATTACTCAATCTGTGCCCTTTTGAAGATCTCATGTGTGGTCAGGATGTGATTTTTATGTGTTCTCTTCTTTTTTTACCTCCAGTTGTGAGGAAGTTGATAACAAACACTGTCCCATTACATTTTATCCTGAAAGAGAACCAATACCAAAAACACACCACATGCTGTTGACTTTAACTAAAATAATAAATCCCCCAAAAAGCTTACAAAAAGGAGACAACTGAGTTTGTATTGTTTGTTTACAAAACTAAAGTAAAACCAAATCACTGACAAAATATTCCCAGTTGTCACTGCACTAGGACGCGGATATGCCAATTTTCTAACAGCGGGCAAAATCATATGATATTGAGTGAGCACAATGAACTATTCTACTAGTCGACTTTAGAGAGATGTTGACAGTCATGGAGGCTAACTCTTTATTTTTCAAAGGAATAATTATTTATTTTTTAATCAAATGTAACAACCAATGAAGAGATAACCTGAATTACTCTTAACCAGAATACCATCCTAGAGAAAAGAAAATAGTGGATCAGTGTAGTAACATGCTATAATGTGTCTTTCAATCACAAAGGCAGCAGCAATCCCAATAATCCCACCATTAACTTTTGCATAAAGTCCTTTAATACAATTACAGCCACAACACACTGCCTGAAAACAACAGTGATCCACAGAAATCATTTCCTTACTTTGCGAAGTAGTGCATCATTAAGTCTACAACATTCAGCTCACCATCTAAGTCACATTCACACACTGAGGTTAATTTTCTGCATGTCTAAAAATGTCAAACATTTAATCCACCACGCTACAAGATTTGGCTTTTCTTCCCAGTTACAGCTGCGCTTGTCTCTGTTGTTGAACATTGGGGCTTTTAGGACAGTGACATGGTCTGTCCTCACAGTGTGTTTCAGGTGTAAGGGCAGGTTGTTCTTATTTGTAATGAATGGATAAACCTGCTGACAGCAGAAGTGAAAACTTTGGTTCCTTTTTAAAATACTTGACTGGATACTTTATTTCATGGTAATCATGACAACTGTTTGTGACACAAATTCTAAAAACCTTATGAAAACCAAGCATAACAAAACAAAACAAAAAACTAACTGAGGGACCAGCCTTAAAAAACTGATCAAATAAAAGAAATGGAGAAAAACACTACAGTCAAAAATAAATTAAAAAATTAAACTCATGAAAATTCCCAAACCACTATTCCCTTGGAACTTCCATTTATCCAGTAATTACTCATTTTCTGCCTCTTTTGGAAGCCTGCAGGAATGTCCAGCAATCTTCTTCCTATCTTCTGCCAGCCTCCCGCTGAGTTCTGTGGCCATTTAACAAAGACAATGAAGAGGCTGTGTGACATTTCACCAGCTTCATTGCCCTCGCTCTACAGGAGTCCTGCCAGTGTCACAGCTATAGGGACTATAGGTCCCATCAAACTGCTCACATGCTGAAGGTCAGGCACATCCTGAGGCTGGGCTGACATTAGGGGTAATTGGCTTTATTCCCACCAGGGCCATTTAAAACGATGGGAGTTAGAGACTAGAACAAAAAGTGGGCAGATATTGTAAAGTTAGACAAACCCTGGCATGATTCTTTTTCAGCTCCTTGGAGGTTAAAAGCTTTAGTTTTATGTCTTTGTAATTAGTTACACAATGCTGATTTTACCCTGAAATCTGTACCAACTTTTTATCCTTGTGGGGTTGCTGAATGCATCATGGGAGATTCTCTCGTCCAGTTATCACTTGGTAAGCGGACTTGGAGGCCTTGACATGTTTTGAGTGGAATACTTCAGGGTCCTTCAATTGTAATGTGTGTGGTAGGAAAAAAAACTAGAAAATATTACATGATTTGGTAAAGATGATGTTATAGACTTTCAGCATTTGGGGTTGATCATATGTCTGGAGACATCCACTCTACCTTTGGAGCTTAACATTTGCCCAAACCTTGGCCATTTTAAAGAGCTAAAACAGCATTATATGACAGTATATAAAGCATAAGAAAGGGCATAAAAACACAGTTTTATAGATACACCTTACATAGTAATATCAATATTTAACGATGTCAAAGATTAGCTGGGAGGTATGTATCTGAAGGTGCTCTTACAGATATGTTTTAATGGTGCCGATACCGGAGTGGTTAATCAGTGTACCATGTGCACATATCAGGGCTGGTGTGGTTAAAAATTCAGATTGCACCTTTTGCTATGAGTCTCTCCATCTCTCTTTGACTCTATCCATGGACTCTCTCGCTCCTCTGTACAATAAAGTCTGAAAAATCAGAAAAGAAAAACATCAATAAATGCTGCAGAGCTGATGTTCAAAAACAGAGAGCTCCAAAGTGTTGAGCCATAAAGTGAAAGGCACAGTCACCTTTGGTTTGTAATGAATGACAATGGGACCTTGGTCAAAGGACCTGGTCTACAGGGGGTGTATGGAGCGTGCTGGAGATGGAGCAGGTTTCTACAATATGCAGGTTTTATTGACAGAACATGGATTTTGAATATGATTAAAATCCAATGCAGAGAAAATGTTACAAGCATAATTTAAGTGGACCTGCTGGACCAGTTAAGTCTTGGGGCAGAGTTGTATAATCTGTAAACAGTCAGGGGAGGGTTTCTTTCGACAGATGGAGAAGCATGAATGCACATCCAAAGCTCAGCTTAAGAGACAACATATTCAGATTTAGCAGTGTTTCTTGTCAAATAGGTTCCTGGCTGATGGCTGATTGGCCGTCATGAGGGAGCAGAGCTGAACAGCTGCTGCGAACACGACATAAACACAAAGACCAGGCTTTTGATTTAGTGGCCGGTCTAAGTTTCAGCATTCACCTGGTCTCAGGTTTTTGGATGGCGGCCTGAGAATGGCATCTTGGCTACAACTGGCTGAAATTGGATTCTTGCACATTGTGGCTGGGCTCAGCTTTAGAGATCGGATAGGGAGCAGAGACATCCGGGGGGAGCTCATTAGAATCAGAAAGAGCCAGCTGAGGTGGTGGGACAGACATCTGGGCTGACTTGGTTGGTCTTCTAGAGGTAGGCTGCTATGGAGAAGTGGAAGAAAACAGATGTCCACAGATTCTCTCATAAAATCAAATACACACACACAGATCCACTTTCCAGTGAATATGAGCTCAAAACAGTCTGTTCATGTTTTTCCCAATAATGTCATTAGAGTATAAACCAAATCCCTGAGACAAGAGACACCCCCTTAGGTGTTCGTTTACCTCACTGACCATTTCCACAGGAAGGACCATATTAAAATATGCCTGTGCAACCACTGTAAACATGAGAGCACAACCATAGAAGCTAAAGTCACAACCAAGTGTCCCTGACTAAGTTAAACTAAAGCCTTTCAAAGGGCAGGACAAAGATGAGTGGATTTTTAAGTCTGAAAAATAGTGAACCATCAAGATGCAGCAATATTTCAGTTTGTTTTGAAAACAGCGGAGCCGGACTTTACAGAGACTTTAATTCTTCTACCTGGTCAATACCAAATTAGTCAGATTTTGGAAAACTGAGCATGAATTGGGTGAAAGGAAGCAGGAAAGAGTCTCTCAGTTGAGCCTCGCGCTCAAATCCTCACAAAGTCCAGAAGGCTTCCACTTGTTTTCAAAGACAAAACTTGAAAGGTAAGCATTCTCCCACGGACTCTGATACAAATATGAGCTCTGGGACTACGCTATGCGAGTCTGTGCACGCCGGGAAAATGCATGCACAGTAGGTGGGCAGAAAGGCGACGGGATTTGATTGGTTTAAAAACAGGTGACCCGGCATGATTATTGGTTGGGGTTTTCCCTGTTTTACTCCTGCTGTAGATAGCGGATATTTTTCGCTCTGTTTTAAGAACACATTATGAGTTGATTACCGTCGGGTCATAAAGACCATTTTAACCAGTATTACAAAAAGGTGTATCTAAATCAAATCGCCAACCCCAACTTTAATTCTTCTACCTGGTCAATACCAAATTAGTCAGATTTTAAACTTTGCAATACTGATGTCAACTGAAAAGCACAAAAAATTGGGTGAAAGGAAGCAGGAAAGAGTCTCTTAGTTGAGCCATTGTCAAAAAGTCGCAGATTCAAATCATTCCCCACAAAGTCCAGAAGGTCTGTAGTCTGAAGGACCACAAATCAATTACAAGACTGTGGCTAAAGTCAACTGCACATGCATTAGAGGACTGGTATGGTATAATGTTGTTAATATTTACTTTGGAGACATCGGCTTGTGCGTTTAGAATTCAGAACAACAAGGTGGTGTTGATATTTTAACAGATGGATTGAATTTATTACTCCTACGTGAGTGGATTTCTTGCAACTCCAAAAAATTATTCATGCTGTCTCTGCTTCTGTTGAACTGTTTGTTCCTAAGTTTGAAGTTCTCATCTTTGCTTCAATATGAACAATTGTTTTTGTAAAAATATTCTACAAGTAATCTTTGGAGGGTTAATGTGGGAGTAAAATCATTTTTTATTCAAGAGAAAGTTTTATAATGTAGAGTGCAGGATATTTAACTTGACCTTCAAAACTTTGATGGTCAAAACTCTGTCCTGGTGCTTGATTTGGGAACAAGTAGATATTTTGAGTTGATACTGATCAAACTTAAGCATTATAAGCCTTAACTCCCAGGTGCTAGACACAAAAAATAAACTGCTGCAAAAACAGAGACGTGTTTGTATAAGAATCTACTCCACACACTGAAGATCATCTGAAACATCACATCTGTGGTGATCTTCATCAGATTGACCTTTAAACAGATTCTGGTGTGCAGACTTTTTTATTCTTTAAGGAATTTTGAATACTCTCTGGTATTTTTAGTTCTTGTGTTCTTATGCTGTTATGAACTAAACTCTGCAGCAGCCAAGGTCTATTTCTGTCTTCAGGCAGCTTCATCTCACAGAGTGTCAGGCTGATGTGTTGGAACACTCTGAAAAATGAAAAATAACAAGATCTTAGAATTTCTACTTTAAAAAGTCTTCAAATCGAAAGAAACTAAACTCCAACATGCTAATGCAGTTCAGATTATCGTATTAAACGAAGCATTTTGCCTTGTATTATGGCTGCAGTTGAGAGCCTGATCAAATGTACTTTTTATTGGACTGAGTCATAAGGAAAACTTTTGGTTCTAGACCAAAATCCTCACATTAGCATAATCTGGACCCAGAAGAAAAAAAATGTCATGAATTGAAGCCATTTAGAAAAAAATAATAACACCGATTTGGAAAAGTAATTAATTTTTCCATCAAAAGCTTCATCACACTGGGCAGATACATGATCCAAGTTTGGACTTTTTACTGGGAAAATTTTAAATACTTTAATATCCTTGAACTTTTTTCTAATAAATGTACAATTTTTCAACTATAAAAATAGTTTGTCACAGTTTTAAAATTATTATCCTTGAAAAGTAAACCATCCTTTTGAATCACTGTCACAGAAATGTGAGCTGACAGACGCTTCATTTGCAAAGGCTCTGTGCAAATGAACATGACAGACTAATGGACATAATCAGAAACAAGTGGACCCACAAAGATCATGCAGCTTTAAGCTATTTCTTCCTGCACAGCTATAAAAGTGTGGGTGGGTTTTGCTGTGAAATAGACATCAAAACAAAGGCTTTTTTTTAGTATATCCTTTTTCCTTTTTCTTTTAAAAAAATTCAACGTCACCAAGACAGTGTTTCATGAAAGACAGATAACAAAATGAAAGTTGTTAGTCACCTGAACCAAAACTAAGCTGGTTACATTTACTTTAATGAACGTTGTGAGATAAAGTCACAGTTTTTATACTTTGCCCCAGAAGATAATAACCTATTGTATTTTATCTCCTTCCAAAGGTATTGGCACAAAAGACGGCACAGCAGAGAAGGACAAAGATTTCAGAGGGAAGTCACAGAAACAGGTGCAGTTTAACCCGGGCCAGACCACAGCCACCTGGAAGGTTCGGATCCTGACAGATAATGAGTATGAAGTGTCTGAAAACTTCCAGATAGTTCTCTCTGAGCCAGTGATGGCTGTACTTGAATTCCCAGAGGTTACTACTGTTGAGATCCTGGACCCCGATGATGGTGAGTTATGATTTAATTTATTTCCAGTTTCTCTTTTAACCACAAGTTTGTTTTGTCCTGTCTTTTGTTCCAGCAGAGGTCTGAGAGGTGAAACATTTAAGGAACTTTGAGCAGCGCATTCTCATTAATTAGGTGGTGAGGTTACACCAGCTGAGAAGCACTGGCACAGAGAACCCTTATTGAAGCAGATGTCTTCAGTTCTACCACACTGGAGCTCTATTCCTGTTATTTTTTTATAATCCAATATTTGAATGCATCAGAGCACATACCATACAGCATCACTGACATTAAATGCATAATTATAAACATGGAAATCAAGTCTAAGAGAAAACGACATCCTCACCCAGCATTAAATATGGAACTCGCCATATATTGAGCATGTGTGCAGAATATTCCCCTCACAAGAGCAGATAAGCAAGGTCAAAAGGATATGGAGATAAACACGCTGACTCCCTCCACATGTGAAATGAGCGCTGAAAGAACAGATGAACTAAAACAGATGGAGTGGAGTGTGATGGAAAGCTGCAGAACATAAATATTGATAATGCTCCCTCGCCCCCAAAGTGCGTCATTGCCCTAAAGGGGAGAATTTACTGTCAACAATTTATCCAAATTAACATGTTTGTCAGCTTTTTGTCTCACAAACACCATTCTCTGGGGTCCAATCAGCTAAACTGACAGTCATTTGTCTGCAAATCTGAATTTCTGTTTGTTTTTTTATTTTGTCTTTGTTGCTTTTTTTCATGTCTTCATTAGGGCTGTGAAATATGAACCAAAAAAATAAATCTAAATAATTTGAGCTTGAATTAGAAGAAGGATGTCACAATATTAGAAAAAAGACTTTGAAACTGTTATTGTATTAATTTGAAGATTTTGATACCTGTGTAATGACATGGCAACAAATAATGTCCAAACTGCACAATATGGGACAATTTCTCTTTTTTAAAAGCTGCAGACAGATGCTGACACATGCTTGAAACAGTGGCAATATTTCTGAGGTTGATGTACTTGGACTACCAAAATATTCTGCGCTCTTCCAGTCCATGCATCTCAGAATAAATATGTCCTTGTCAGAGAAAGAAACTAAAGAAGAAACTAAACACCAACATGCTAATGCAGTTCAGATAATCATATAAAGGGAGCATTTTGCCTTGTATTATGGCTGCAGTTGAGAGCCTGATCAAATATACCTTTTATTGGACTGAGTCATAAGGAAAACTTTTGGTTCTAGACCAAAATCCTCACATTAGCATAATCTGGACCCAGAAGAAGAAAAATGTCATAAATTGAAGCCATTTAGAAAATAATAACACTGATTTGGAAAAGTAATTAATTTTTACATCAAAAGCTTCATCACACTGGGCAGTTGCATGATACATGTCATAACCTGATATAAAGTATGTCTGTATACTGAGCACATTTTTACCATTTTCATTTTTACCCTCTGCACAATTGAATGTTAACCTAACAAGCCAGATGCTCTAGCTTTTGTACTGCTGAGCCAAAGCAATCAAGGCATAGATTCCATTCCCTTTCTGTGTCCGGATTTGCACTGAGAGTTGTCTGTTGTCTGGATATCAAAATGTACATGATCTCTGTGTGCCACACACTTCTAGTCAGTCCAGGTTCAGGTTCAGGTTCAGGTACATCTATTTGTAACCATGAGTGAAATCACTTTGCACTCAGAGAGATAGAGACATCCATCACAACACACGGATCACATTACAGATGTAACACAGAGCAATACAGTAAGAAAGGAATTAAAAGCCCAAACTGATAAAAACATGAAAACATGATACCAATAGATGTTCAAGTACTGAAAGTTCCTCAAATCAGGGCCAAAGAGTGATATCAACAATTATTTAAAATCTGATTCAAAAGGGTCAGGGTAAAAATAAATTGGGACTTGAATAAATACATTTCAATAATGTGGCTTTAACAGAGATTCACACAAACAGTTTGTGGAAATAATTCCAAAGAAGCTGAAGCTTCTTGCAGTTTTCATCCACTTTTACAAAAGTTGCCACTAAATGTGTGCAATTGAAGCAGATTGAACAAGCCTGCAAATTCTAAAAAATCAAATATATCAGTGAAAAAGAGTTAGGGGTTAAACTTTTATTATTGGTTGTGGTTTTTGAACGGGTATAAATATCATTTTATTTTCCATCAGTATATAGATTGTTATTTGAAAATGAAGAAAATTATGATTCCTTGTTTAAATTAAGCATTTAGATTAAAATAAAAAAGATCAAATATTTAATCTATTAGCCAAAAAGGCATTTCATTTTTAGAGGCTCTCATGTTAAAAATTAATGTTACTGAGCATCAGACCTGACATGTATTTCCTTTTTTATCACCTTTAATCGTAACTATAAGAATAAACTGCATTGTCTTACCTATTATCTAATGTGAGAGTGTATTAGTGCATCTCTTAAAAATAGAACGCCCTAGACTTCCCAGCCCTAGACAAAACTGACATTTATTTTTCAATCATGCCTTTTATCATATCACTCGGCTGTTTACAGTTTCTATACTTTTAACATATTTTGCCTCTCAAGGTCAAACAAACTTTGAAGGCTTATAAAAATGTATCTCTTGTCTCTTTTCCATGAAAGCAGAAAAACAGAGTAGCCCAAGGGCAGCTACCATGAAAAATACATTATTTACAGCCGACAAGCTCGGGCTGAAAGAAAAGAGTGTAAGAAAAAGAAAAGTGAAAACTGGCAGCATGGTTTTGAGTGTCTGCCCGGCCCACAGGAGTGGACGGGTCAAGTTTGGTGACTTACTAACACCTTGTTAATGCTGGTGAAGGAAACAGAAGTTAGTTGAAGCTCTGTGGATTTCCTGACTGAAACATTAGAAGCTCATTACCTTCCTCGCTGTCATGTAGCACTTAGAGAAGGAGACAAACAGATATAGGGCTGCCAGGAAAAAAGTCACACTAAAATTACAAAGGGATTGTCTCTTCCTGCCAAGCAAAACACCATTTTATTCCAGCCAATCCATGTCCAACCAACAACCAACAGAAGACTTTGAAATACAACAAACTGAGGGAGAGGAAAACACGTTGATTTTTACGATTTTGCTTTTTCCTTCTCTGTGAAACTATCCTCGTCCAGCTGCACCACTAACTGGGTCAATTAGCAGAGCTGTCTCTCCACATTATCAGTGTAAGCAGCCTCCAGGTTAGAATATTTACGGCAGTAAATCAACAGCAAGAGGGGTTTTAATTAAACATGATGGAAGCATCATCAGTGGAGCTGTAATGAGACCAGGCATTGGTCCCAGTGTGTGAGCCGTTAGCCTGACTGATGAAAGCTTTTGATTGAAACAGCGTCACGTGTGATTCATGTTGATAGGATTTGCCTTTTCTTCATCTCTGATCATTCAGTTCAATTTAACCCACTCTCAATTTGCTAAGCAGGGACACAAAAGATTTACTTGATGGAAGTCAGATTAACATTCACTTTAAAAGTATTTTGCTTTATCTTATAGGTGCATGGTTTTAGTATTATATTTATTCTACATTTGATTTTGTCTTTTATGTTTTTATCAGAGATAAGTTAGATAGTAGGAAGAGGCAGAGAAGATGAACATGCAGGGAAAAGCCACAGGCCAGATTTGGACCATGACTGCCCCCTTCAAGGACAAGACATTTAATTGATCCTCTTAGACTGTTTTTATGTTTTTTTTACTCTATTACAGTTTGAGTTATTTTTCTGTTTTATTAACTCCTCTATTTATTTCCTGTTTATAATCCTATTCTAACTATTTCACTCAATTAACACTGGACTTTTACTATCTCAAAAGTTTTTATCTTATTTTGACTGTTGTCTATTAGTGCTTTTTTATTTTATCTGTTCTTTTTTATTATTGTTTTATTTTCCTCCTGGTCTTTTATCAGTTTAGCCTGAGCTCCCGAGCTTCCTCTTTTTCAATTTAAGATAGCATCTTCTCAATTGCATTTGTCTGCTTTTTCAGATCCCCCCTTAGGGTCTTATTTTGACAGCATGATGCATGCTGTCTGAAGAATGTGGCACATGGCAGTTTGGGCATGTTGGTCTATGTTAGGCTTTTTTGAGGGCGCATGTTCTTGGCGCAAAGCCAGACACGGGGTGCTAAGAGGATGGACGATGCGCCTCGACTATACATGGGTGTTATTTGGGTTTAGTTAGGTTAGAATTAATCTGGATTATTAATTCCTCTCCTTCCATAGAGTGGTGCAGGAATGAATCCAACAATGCGGGTTGGCATTTAGCTCTTCCTCATTTCCAATCATCCGGAAAGAAGGGATTTAGAATACAAGGTCCTGGAAAAGGGGTTTGTGGTGAACACTCACACATGTAAGTTTTCAGTGTTTAAAGAGAAAAAACAAAATGTCTACCTTTGAGATTTAAACCCTTGTAGGGAGTTCAAAATGATAGTCGCTAACAAACTGCAATCAAGGACTACAATAATGGCTGTGGACCTGATTGCAAGCATTTATTATTATGTTTTTGTAATTAATCATTCATACACTATTTCCTCAGTCATGACAAGCAACTTGATAGGCCTTTTAATTTAGAGGTCATTTCCAAAGAAGAGGTTACAGCAATGCATTACATATTGGAAATGCTGTAGTTACTTCTCAGGTGAACCGCCATGTTTTAGTTCCACAGACATGAATTAATAGCTTTTTACTCTTTCCTATCACAAAGAGTTTACAATCTAAGATTTATAGTTTTTTGGTCACTACAGAGCACATTATTAGCAATGATCCAACACACAAAATCCCATCTGCACTCTATGGAACCAGTGCAATGCTAACGCCCATGTCAGCCTACAAAAAGACATCATCCCCACACCTCTCTTTGGTGCCATTGTACCCAAAGAACAAACACAGAGCATATATGATAAATGTTAACATACAGGTGTAAATTCATTTTCAACTGAGGTATCCCAGACATAAGAAATGACTACATGACCAGTCAGATACTTCCACATGAACGTAAAGATGAGGTCTCCAATTAAAACTGTCGGGCTCAGGCAGGTTTGTATTTATAATGGACCCGTTTGCTGTGCACCAAATACCTGTCAGCTTGTAGCTGTTTATTTCTCATTCATGTAAACAAAGGATTTTTGTTCAAGTTTTTTAACCCTCTCAACTGCCAAAAATGATGTTGATGGATTTGTACCTCCTTTCTACAACTTCAGTGAAAAAAACTGTCTAAAACAACTAAAGATCTCGGTCACCCAAACATCAGGCTGTTTTCTCTGCTGCCATCAGGGAGATGCCACCGTGTGCTGAGAGCCGACACAGAGAGGATGTGGGAGATTTCTTTCCCTCGAGCAAAGAGGCTGCTTAAGAGTGACTGACATTTAGATTGAAGCCCCCTCCCACACCTTAAACCCATTCACTTACTCTCCCTACACCTCAGCATTACTGCACTGGGCTTTCATTGTCTATGTTTACTTGACTGTCTTTAGTCAGTAAATAAGTATTTCACCGTGTGTTGTCTAAAATAAATGAAACTCAAACTCATTTGGTGTTTGTTTTCCTCCCACAGAGTCGACAGTGTTCATCCCCTCAGCTACATACAGCATTGAGGAGGACATCGGCGAGCTGCTCATCCCTGTGCACAGGAGCGGAGACGTGAGTCAGGAGCTCATGGTCATCTGCTTCACACAGCAAGGTAACAAAACTATTCTGCACTTGTCCTCTCCTCTCCTGAGCCACAATACCTGTTACTCATCATAACCACTCTCCTAACATCAAGACTCAGACTGAATTACTTTCACAATTATGTGAAAAAGCTTCGGTGGACGTCTGCAGTAGGTCTCTTTGTGATTGTTACGGTTATTTGTGAGGTAAGACGAGGTGACTTCCACTTAAGTGCTCTGCTCATTCACAGCACGACATGGTGTTTTACAGAGTTAAGGCTGAAGCTTTTTTACATTTAGAGTCGAGATGGTTGGACATGTGATGGACTATGATTACCAGAGAGCCAAATTTGAAGAATACTCTCAACTCTCGATGACAGTCAACCATCATTTTACAAAATGGTTGAAAGTAAAGCTGTCACAGGCATTCATTTTAGCAACATTTATTTATCATATAGCTTGAATACAAGTATTTCTACTTGGTCGAACAAGCTTAACACATAATTTAAGCCAGTTCCAGCAACTTCTTTGAGGCAAGTAACATAAAATTGATAGTTACTTAAGTATATTTTACTCAGATGTTTTATTAGGAATGCAACACTGCATTTAGCCCATGATTCAGTATGGACTTTTGATTTTTGGTCTCAGTTTTTGATTTGTTTTGGACAGCTTTAGCTAATTAGGGTACTTGTTATAAAAACTCCACACCATTCAGTTATTTAAGGCTAATTATTACATCAAGGGGTTGATGTGGAGAAAATTATTTAGCTCATTTAATAATTATTTGTAGCTCGACAAAATACAATGAAATAGATTCATATGACATAATATGATATCATATGACATAAATATGACATAATATCTTAAAACATACATCAAGACGGCGACATGTTCAGATGCTTTTTTTTACTCCTAGCTAACAACTATTATATTAATTTCATAATGCTGAAAAAACAAACAAATCAACAAATTTGAACTCCAAGCAACTGTAGTTATTCAAGTTTAGACAACAACTACATTTTCTTTTTCTTGAAATTACATGTTAACACACTAAAATTACATCTTCTATATTTGTCTCAAGGTCATTTTTCTGATTTTGAATGCATCATACCGTATCTTTTGCTGTCTGCTTGTTAGAGTAGAGTTTGGGTGTGTTTTTGTCACCTGATGGAGCATGTTAGTGACAATATCAGAGTTCTGGAAAGGTAAAACATGTAATGCTTAATTTAATACAATAAGTCTGAGTCCTACTACAGTCGGTAGTTCTCTGATGAATGTGGCTACATGTCGTGTATCAAGAATGGGCAGGAAGAGGAGTATAGGCCCCTGGTGAGGGCCTCCAGTGACCTGCGTACAAAGAACTGCCTCCTGCTGAGCACCTCCAATGTCAACAAGGTGGGTCATTGACTTCAGGAGGTCTAAGGCCCTCATCCAGCAAGTCACAATCAGAGGGGAGGAAGGGGTTCAAGCCTAGATGTACTGAGGTGTGCACCTTGACCACCAGCTGGACTGGTCTATGAACACAGATGCCCTGTACTGAAAGGCAGAGCTGGCTCTTGTCCCTCAGGAGGCTCAGGTCTTTTGATGTATGAAGTAAAATGCTTCATTTGTTCCATCAGTCAGTGGTTGCCAGTGTTTTGCCTGTGCTGCAGTCTGCTGGGATGGCAACATGACTGAAAGGGACACCAGGAGGCCTGACAGGCTGCTGAAGAAGGCTGGCTCTGTGCTTGGCGGGAGTTTGGACTCACTTAGGCTGTGGTGGAGAGAGATGTACGTGCAGCACAGTGCGACCACACAGGACAATAGCAACTATCCCCTCCACAACATCCTGCAGGGACAGAGAAGCAGCAGCAGTGGGAGACTCGTGTCACTGCTGCTGTAGGAACAAGAGGTTCAGGGGATCCTTTGTTTCCACAGCCATCAGACTGAACAACACCCTGGACAAAGGCAGTTGCTTCTGTTTCTGTTTTTTCTATGACTACTGTTGCTGGTTACATGAGTCTCTCCAAGGGGATGAATAAAGTATCCATCTTTTAATTTGATGCACTATGCAGATGTTCTTGAAGTTCAAGTTCCCCTGATGTACTTCTATTGCACCAGTGATTTAATAAGATGAGGCTTTGTTACATGACCTGCCTTTGAGGCTCAACAGTTTTTTAATTGAAACCAGACTTCATTGATTTTCAGGGTTGGCAAATACTGAACTCTCTTCACCCTGACTGATGAACCTTGTGTTATGATTTTGTATTTCTATTTGACAAATGCATAAAACTAATTGATCATTTAAGTTTCTTGAGAATATTACTGTTTTAATGCTTCCTGTCAGGTTTTCCCAGGGTTTCTTCATGAAAATGATATTTCATTCTGTCTGGCCACGTCGAGGCAGTGGTTAGGACACGTGGCCCCTGAGTTTCCAGTTTCCCACCCCTACATTTGGAGTATAAAAAGAACAGACACTGCAGAAAACACTACACACATGAAAAACACAAGAAAATATATCATTAACCCCAAAACACATTAAATTAATACCATCTGGGTCTCCTTTAGCCTCTGACAAAGTAGCAACTTCTCTTCCACGACCTCTGATGTTGGATCATAAAATTCTATTTGAAAGTAAAATGAAGTTTTGGGGAAAGTTCCTGTTTTGTATTAAAGAGGCTCACACTGGAGACTTTGCGCATCATCCTGGGGTTGTGTTTCAGTGATGCATGTTATCAACACTTTCAGGAACAAGATAAATCAATTCATGTATTGAGTCTTATGGGAAGAGCTGTCACTGCATCATTAAACTTGGTTTCTGTTTTTCTGCTTTCCACCCGCTCAGTTTCAGCCACAGGCACCGTCCCGACCGCGGTGCTCTCCTACTCTGATTACATCTCCAGGCCCGAGGACCACCACAGCATCCTGCGCTTTGACAAGGGAGAGGAGGAGAAGACCTGCCGGGTAGTTATCATCGATGACTCCCTGTACGAGGACGAGGAGAGCTTCAATGTCACCCTCAGCATGCCCATGGGGGGCCGCCTGGGCTCCGAGTTCCCCACAGCCAGAATCACAATCATGGCCGACATGGAAGACGGTAGGATGACATTTCACAGATCATAAGTGTGAAATTGAATAAAATTCAGCATGAAGTAGCCTGTGTAGGAACAAGGAGTCAAAAGGTGTTGATTATTAAAACTTTCTGGCATCGAGAGGCAAGTTTTTGTGCTTTGCTTTCACTTTGGAAAGGTTCTCAGATCTCATTAAAGTCTTTAGGAGAAGCTGTCAGAATGGGTTTCCTGGTGAGACAGGCCTCTGTGATTTTGTACTGGGCGTTGTTTGTGTAATGGACGAGCAGTTGCTGAAAATAAGTTTGGAAAAGTTTCATAGATGCACAATATCTGCTGCATAAGTGGGTTCAAAGAGAACAATTGAAAGCAGGTGGGCAGACTGAAAAATGTTGGTGTGCAGGTGAAAAGTGTTTGGATTTTTTTCCGGTTGTGTTTGTGCCTGTCTGACAATATCTCAGAGAGAGGCTGTTTGAGTGTGCGAGCCTCCTTCCTGCAGGCAAAGCTTTTATCTCATATCTGCAGGCTCAGACTGAGGGGGCTGATAGTCTCCTATATCTCCTGACGCCTCTTTGTTCCCCAACACCTGACGGCCATTCCTCAGTTCCCTATCGCATCAATGATCTCCGGAAGCACCGCTGTGGAGTCAAGACTCTCTGATTGCAGGCAGGCAACACTGGAGCTGAAAAACCAGGATGATTGCAGAAGAGTCTTTTTTTTTTTCCTCAAATCAAACCCAATTGGAGCAGGATAATTGCAGTGATGATGCAATGTTGAATTAAGCATGAGATCTAATTGCTCAGTTCAAGAAGTCAGAAAATCATGACCTTTTGGGAAATGAGTCATCTTTTAGATTCAACTGGAGTGCGCTCACTTCATTGAAACTTTTTCTAATCTTTGCCAGTTGCTCTGAATTAGAGTCTTGCTTCAGTAGGAGATCCCTTCCTTTTACATTTATGTAAAAACGTCAAACATATTTTTAGATTGATGTGCGGAAAGATCATAATTTGAGCACTGCTGCTAGATGTATGCATCACACTTTCTCATGGCCAAAAGTCAGGGACAGATTGTCTTCTAATCCCCTTGTCTTTTTTATCAGATACGTTGAAGCTCAAAGCCAAAATGCCTGCAAATCAAACAAGAAAAATTAACTTTGAAAAGAAATTTAAAAATATATGTTTGCATACTTAGACTGACAACACAGTCATGAATTAGTAATTGTTAGTAATGCAAGTTTTTCATGTCACAATTTTTTCACAGTAGTTCTTTGTTTACATAACAATTGTCAAAGCTGCAGACAAAACTCCTGATGGGCAAAATTTATTACTATGAACTCAACATGTGAAATAAGCTGCTAGAGTATTATATTTTAGAGAGAAGCTAGGCTTCTTTGTTCTGTCATTAAATCTGTGCAGATGTTCACTTGACTTTAACATCTTTGATACTCACGGAAATTCATTGATGTTTGAGGGGGTAAGATTGTATAATTGTAAAATGTTTGCTGTCTTTTAACGTTCCGTTATGTATGACTGTTGTATGTAGGAACCTCAGGAAGACTAGTTGCTGCTTTGGTAGCAACTAATGGGGATCTTTTTAAACAAATAAAAAAATGCTGATGGCTTGATCTAAAACACAATGTTTTGAATAGTGTGAAACCATCGTAAGAGACTGACTAAGCTTAAAAGTTCTGTCTTTCGCCTTAACTCATTCAACAGCTGAACATTCCCACTCCTCAGATGACTCCTGTGGTTTTAAGAGAATCAACTACTGCCCATTTTCAGTTGCCTCTGTTTCGTGTATGCAAAGAACTTGGAAGGACTGGACTACTGTCAAACTTTTGAAGAGTGTCTAGGGTTGTGGCACAGAATTGCAGAGCCACACCACTGGAAAAGTCTGCAGTGCTCTTGATGCAGCTGTGATGTTGCTTCAGTGTAGGTGAATGTGACATGAAGTGGAAAGCTGCGTTCACGCTACTTTGCAACCATAATCATGTCACCCACTGAAGTTGCGTTGCATGTCCATCGCCCATCGCTGTGGCTCGGTGGCGTCATGTCCACTCTAGTTTCACCCATTGATGTATTATAAGAACTGGATAGCGTGGCTCCGCCTTCTACCATGTAACGGATTTGAAGCCTAAATATCCCCCATCTGGGCGCCGCCATTGTGCAGCCAGTAGAGAATCTGGACCATAATCCGGACGCAGCTGTCGTAAACGGTCGCAACACTCCGCCGCATACGCCGTACACAATCATTGTGAAGCTGCCGTAAACCGCGGTTATTTTTAAAGTCTAATAACTTATAAAAAAGAAACTTTTCAGAAAAAAGAGGACTTGGAAAACACGCAGCCCAATAATACTTTCATATCACCACAGCATACGGATGGGAGAAATATTTGTACGAGGTGTAATAATTTTTTGAAGTTTCACTTCGGCCCGTCCAGATGAATGGGGGAGACGGAAATTTGACCTATACTGCAGCCAGTCACCAGGGGGAGCAGTTTTCGTGGAGGCTTCAATTTGAGCCCAGCGACATGGCGTCCATGTTTTTTACAGTCTATGGTTTCACCACGATTGTATCATATATCATATAATAGGATGTATAAGCTGACATTATTCAAACTGTATCCTTTTCACTCATCAACCAACCACAAAACACTGCAGCTGATGCCCTGCAGCAGCATCGTTTTCTGTGGTCTGTCAAGGCAGAACTAATGTACTCACTAACTAATGTTTCCCACAAGGACAAAGAGTATTACTCTGTAAATTGGAATAAAAACAGTCTGTAACAGGTACCGTCACACATGCACACACCGCTGATTGGCTGTTGCCGCACAGCCACAAACAACATTGCCTGAAAAGATCAGCTTTTTCAACTTTGGCAACGAGCAACAAGTGACGTGGTTGCCTTGAACACAGACAATGCGCCACAGGAGGGTTAACCCCGCCCCATCGTAGCTGTACATTGACTCTGCATGGAGAGTGAGCGCCAAGACCGCTCATGTCCCATTCAGTGTGTAGGCACCTTAAAAGGCACTTTGAGAGTCGAAAGATTAGAAAAATCTGGCCTGATCCCATTTACCATTGATCTTTTCCTAATTCAGTATTTCCACAAATTAACAAGAGACTTAAACGCTTAAAAAGAAACAAATCTGCCTTTTACCCTCCTCTCAGTCACTAGTTTGGAATCCAGGCCAAAAACAGCACTAATGATGTGACTCACCTGTCCATGAACCTGTGCTGAAGAGGCCTTGTCTTTAAAGCTCTTACAGCAGCAGTTCTCAGACTGTCTAACAGGTTTTTGCCTCCTCCTTTTCCCCGGGGAACTCAGAGCAGACACACTGCAAGTAGATTTGTTTGCACTACTCGAGGAAGGAGAAGGGTTACGTGATTGTGTCCGGTGTAACCTGAGAGTGAGTACAGGCCCTTTTGACCTCCATGCTCCCGGGTATTGACAGAAGACTGCCGAGACAGCTGCTGAGACACACAAGTTTTTAATAGGCTGTACCACAGTCACTTCTTACTTGAGGCGTGAGGTGCTTTACCACTGGAGATATTTTATTTCCAGACAGTGTCACAGTTTTTATGGATTGCTCTAACAGTGCAAGTATTGCATACCTTTACAAGTGCCAGAGAGCTTATGGATTGGAGACATTATTGATTGATCTCCTACTATAACTGTTTTGACTTTGTCTCTTACAGTCTCTTGCCACTTTCGTTCAGGGAGGCTGATAAATGAAGCTCATGGATTTGTGTGAGAGCTAAAAGTGAGAAGATAAGCCAGCTGGATGTTTGCTCTGCGAGTGGTCTCAGGGGAGCAGAGGTGGAGGGTTAATGGTCTTAAAATCACTACTTTAGTGTGACACTCTTTTTTTCAGCTAAATAGCACAGTCATGTCATTTTCATAGATGGATCTACTTGATCAGATTACACCTATAGCCAGCTTATTGTAAAATGTATTTTTGTTAAACGACTGTGAGCTTAATGGGTCTCGTTACAACCTACATCTCAGGTGTTGTGATGGCATTAGTTGACAAAACAGCAAAACTGGGAGCAAACTCAACCAAAGACTAGCAGGGAAAACTGAGTAAAAAGATCTTTATACACAACAACCTTAGTCCAGACAGTAAGTGACCTCTAACAGTCAGAGAAGCTTGTTTCATCTTCAGTCATTTATCAAATCAGACAAAACATCTTGTTATCTAGCTCTGGCTCCTGTCCCATGACTGACCGGCCTCCCACTTTTAACTATGAAAACTTGTATTTCTTTATTTATTTTCTGTTAGATAAGGTTAAAGGACACCTTGATAAAGTGGCTGCAGGAAGAACAAGGCTTTTCCATCAGTGTTTTGATTAATGCTGAAGGAAGCTTTGTGGTCATAAAATGTTATACGACACTAAAATGCTACCAGATCATCTGTACAGAAGAACAGCCTTCATAATTTGTGGTGCATAAGCACAAAAACTTACAGAAAAACAAAACAATTTTTGACCACAGTTTACTTTGTCGAATAGTTTTCAATAACAAGTTTACAGCTCAGCAAAATGTCCCCTGCTCTCCCTGTGGTGAACTATTTGACAAGACGAAATTGTACAACTGTATTTTTCACTGATGAAAATTAATTGATAAGCAAACTGCCTTCCCCCATTTATAACTCCTTCCACCACCACCATCATTAGAAGTGATGCAACTAACATCTAAACAGAATCAGTATAAATAACCCAAGGTACATTAAAGGCAGTAGGATATGTTTTAGAAACCCTGTTTTATAAGATGTAAAGTTTCCAAATGTGCAATTATGGCATTTCCAGATGTACTTGGTTTTTTATGTTGTAGCAAAAATTTCCATATATTTCACCAGCTTGTGTAAACCTTGTACTTAACTTTTAAATTCAGTAAAATAATCCTTTTGACTTTGAGTGACTGAAAGTGGAGATGCTGAAATGCTCCTCCATGTTTGTGTTTAGTTCCTTTTACTGCTGCAGGCCTTGAGTCGTGACAAAAGGCAAATTCCATGTAAAAACAGAAATTTAAGACCCTTTTAGCTGGAATTGAAAGCATATTGTTTCATAAGCAGGTGCGACCATGAGATTGGCAGTCAAACAAGGATTTTCTGAATAAATTGTTGAGTATTTGACTATTTTAGGTCACCATGAAAGAATTGTGATGACTCTTATCACAAAGTTAAAGACAATAGCTTGTCTTGTTGCTCGTCTCTGTAGTCCAATTTATGCGGCTTTTAAAGAAAATTAAATATTTATCAGACAAGAAAGTGTTTTCTCTGCATAAATTTGAGATTTCTTGGCATGCCTTTGCCTTCATTAGAAGTCCTGGGCGTATTATCACAGAAAAACAGGAGAATGGAAAGCTTTGTGCATTATAGGATTAACATGACTCAGGCTGACAACCAGCTTTTTAAGAGCCTGTGCTCAGGTTTATTCATGCCTTATCTGAAATCATGTTTTCTTGCCTCTGCCTTTGTCAGACTGGTTCAGATACAATCAAGATCACCTTATCCATATCAGCTGTCAGAAAGCACAAAACCCACAAAGGTGCACCGAAGAGCTGGGCCAGACCACAGCCGTCTTTTGTTCCGTTTTCTTTTGTGTGCTTTTTATTGTTTTTTCAAGCTCTGATTCGAACTGTTGTCAAGACTTTCAGCCAGAGAAACAATGCCTGGAGCTATTGTCCAACACCGCGGCTCCTTATTCCAGCAGCAGCAGTACCTGACATCAGATCCACTGCCTGGACACACAGCTGCATGCACGCTCACGGGCACGTTCTCGCTCTCACAATGAAAGTACAGTTGGCTCAGCAACACCTCCAAAGCCTAATTTGGATTAGGCACTGGGGGTGTTTAGGTTGTTGGCATCCACTGAATAAATGAGGAGCAAGAAAGAAATGAGATGGTGTCAAAACTTCATATCTCCCTGAAGGAGGTGATAATGAAATGGCTTGAGCGCTGATAGTGAAGTAAATGGTAAACAGCTCCGAGGCAAACAGAACAAGACCAATATCCTGTTTAGAGGAGCAGAAAGGCATCGTCAGTTTTATCCAACTTCAAGCTCAGCTGTCCTCGCCCGGTATTACATTAAAGAACATAATCCACCTTCTTCCTAGCCACTCTGGTATTGGAGGGCAGTAAAGCACTTTCAATACCTTCACTGGTATTAGTTCTACCACAGAGAGGATTTCTGCAATACCATCAGCTCCGGTTTTAACTGACCTATTTGGTCCCAGTGCACACATGAGGAAAAATGAATGACACCAATAAACCATTTTCCCACGCTGATGTGAGTACTAGCCACATGAAAGAATAAAACATCATATAATGCCCATAAAATACTAAATTCAATCATATAACCTGATATGTCTCAATCAAAATACTCTCTAAAATGCAGTGTAAGACTTTTAATGATATGCCGGTTTGTACAGTCTTCACATCCTTATCTTTCTCTGCATTAGAGTGGCTTTTAGTGTCACGAGGGTTTGGGGAGATGACTGGCTTTTATCCTTGATAAAAAAAATGGCAAAATACACTCTCCAGCCTCTTTAATTGGATCAGCCAATTCGTCTGGTATATATTCCAGTACCTAATATTAAATAATCCTTTTTCAAAGATATTTTTGGTGTATTATGCTGTTATTGATTGGGGGAGACAGTGAATAGAGTCAGAAAGGAGATGAGAGAGCAGGGAAAGACAGCAGAAATGTGGAAGGAACATGTCAGTCAAAACCTGGACAGTGAAATGCTTTTTTGTTGCTTTTTGCTTTGGTAGGATCAACCAATTCACCCAGGACATATTTCAGCAACCAGTTCTGGAAAATAATATATATATATATATATATATATATTTTTTTTTTTTACCAATATTTTATGGTCTATTTTGCCTTTATTGATAGTGGAGAGACAGTGAGTAGAGTCAAAAAGGAGATGAGGGAGCAGGGAAAGACACATGGAAATGTGGAAGGAACAGGTGGCTCAGAAACTGGGCTGTGAAATGCTGGTTTTTGATTTATGCCAGTTGCACATCTGCAAACATAAGTCATGGTGTGCCTGTTATAATTGATAAATTGGAAGCTGTTGATATAGGGTGATCCAGTTGGTCTGTTGAATCTGCAACTGACAAGGGAATGTGACTAGATTAATGTTGTAACAGTGTTTGTTTGTTTTTATTGTTGTCTTATAAAACTCTGAAGGCATAAACTGGCTTGCCCGTTTGGGATACATAAAGTTGCCTAAATCTAAATCTGAATCTGAATCTGATGTGGGTCATAGGCTAGAATCAAACCTGAGCTGCCCACAGAAAACAAGAGCATCAACATGTTGTAAGTGCTCTTGGCTGTCCCTCCAGCCCCACCCTCAGGTGCCCCCTTTGTTTCAGAGCTGCCTTAAAGGAGACATATCATGCTGATGCATGATTTAATACTTACATATAATATAACAAATTTGAAAACAAGACCTCACACCCCCTTAATTTTCAAAAAATGAGATATTGTATTTTTTCTGATATCCTAGAACGAGATTTGATGCCTCTGAAAATAGGTCATTGCGAGATGTCCGCGAGATTTCAAACGTCGTGACGACACAAGGTACATTTCTTTTTATTGGAGTAATCTGATAAAACACTTCCTCCTCTGTGATGTCCGTTAGCCACGAAACCGTCACCGAGGAACACATCCGTCCAGCAGCAGTATATAGCTCCCTAGCTCACATTCACTCATTACCAGCTCTGGCCTGTAGGGGGACTCAATACGTGGTCGCTGCTTTGAGCCTGCCAGAAAATACAGTAGAAGAAGAAGGACAGGCTGGCTCAACCCTCTCGGCAGCTCTGACAGAACTGACCAATCAGAGCACAAAGGGCTGTGACGTTGCGAGGTAACTGTAGGTCATCCCGAGCTCCGAGCTTTTCAACGAGAGCTTGATAATGGCCTAAAATGAGGATTTTGAGAACGCAATTGTGGGGCAATGAAGGAACTAAATGACTTGAACTGAGGGCAGAAATACTTTACAGGCATCCTAGTCTGGCATAGTGAAAAGGAGAAACAAGCATGATATGTCCTCTTTAAGTGTTCATGCCATCATTTCAACAAGGTGCTGGAAACACTTCCCAAACATTCTGATTCATGTTGACATGATAACATCCCTCTGTTGCTGCAGATTTGTCAGCTGCACATCTATGATGCTAATCTCTCCATTTCCTCCATCCCAATGGTGCTCGACTCAATTGAGATCTGGTGACTGTGGCAGGCTCTTGGAAACACTGACATGTTCAAGGAGCCAGTTTGAGATTATTTAATCATTGTTACATGAGGCCTTTTCTAGATCTATATCTTATCCATCAGAGGATGGGCACCCTGTGGTAACAAAGGGAAGGACTTGGGCACCAACATCACTCAGGTGGGGTGAGGTGTGTAAACGATGCTCAGTTGGTATGAAGAGGCTCAAAGTTTGCCAAGATAATGTCCCCCACACATGATGCCCCCTTGGTGGGGCAGAAATCAAGACTCAACAGAGCAGACAACATTTTCTAGTCTACTAATGTTGATTCTGGAGAGTTTGTGCAAAATATCAATTTTATGCTCCTAACTGACAGGAGTGACACCCTGTGTGGTTTTGCTGCTGCAGTTCATGTGCTTTAAAGTTGAATGTATCTTCTGCAAACATGGTTGTAATGGGTGGATATTTAAGTTACTGTTGCTATTCTGTCATCTTGAACCACTCTGGCCACTCATTTTTGACCTCTGGTATCTTACTAATGCGAAGTCTGAATGTCAGCAGGCCATTTGGACCATGTCTACAAGTCCAAATGCATCCAATACTTGATTAGCTACTTAGTTTAATAAGCAGCCAGTAGCAGGGAAAACAGCAGTTCAGTTGAAGATTTACTTATTCTTCACAAAATTATTGTTACAGCATGCATGACTGTGTCTAAAATGAACTTTTAGATGCTTCAAAAATGCTTTCAGATGTCAGTTCATTGTTTACTTCCTGATGCTTCACTCATGGCTAGCTAATTGTTGCAGTGAACATGAAGTGTCACTAGATTTTGTGAAACATCACTGGAAGATTGAAAGAAATGTTCGGGGCCAAAGCTGCAGAAAAGATGGTGGCCACTGTTGTGCTGTGTTACATTAAAGACCATTTTTAGCTTCTTTTGCAGCCCCTCTGTGGTTGAACTGGAAGTAAGGGAAAGTGGGGCATCACATCCTTCTTTGTCACCCCTCTTTGCTGTAGCTGTCCAGAGGGGTTGTACATGAGGTGGAGGAATTGGTGCTTGGCCGAACACCTGTCCCTGCCTGTGAGAGGTCTGTGCCAGAGCTTCCCAGGAGAGCTCCGTGCAGCTACACACAGTCGTGGGCTCCAATAGTTCATGCAACACACCACTGATATCAGCAAAAAAGCATGTCGCAGTGGAGCATTCTAATGAAAATCAAAGGGCACAAATGCATATGCACTCTGTAATCCATGCAAATTCACTCCTGGCCACCTACTGAGCTTGAAAAACCACACAGGTGCAGCTGAAGGTGGAGCTCACACTGTCTGTTAAGGCTCTGATTTTAATCTATGATTTATGGGCTCTTAATTGAAAATGTTTATAGCTTTTACAGCTGAATTAATTGGAATTTGCCGCATTAATAACCAGTTACGCAGACCTTTGCTAAGGAGAACGAGGCACATTTGCTCTCCAACCAAAACATTCATTTCGCTAATTAGCTCACCTTCACCCACAGAAAGGGTGGGTGTAAAGTCTGCTCTCTTTGGAATGAAAACAACCGCCCTTTTCATGGCACCAGGAATGATATTTCAGCTTCAGAGGAAACTTTGTTGGCAAATTAGTGCAGGCACAGTGTCATTAAACTCAGCCAAAACTCATCTGGGTGGTCTTCAGACTTTTCTTTTTAAGGTCTGAAGGAAATTATTCAAAAAAAGTAATTCAGAGTGATAAAATGTGTCCCTTTTTGTGAAGTAAATGAGAATTAAGAACTTGATTTTTATGCCATTTATTTAACATAATTTACAATCTAAACTATTTCCATTGAAGTGCGGTCATTACTGCTGATATGCAGGTTTTGCCAGTGCTTGGCTCCTTGTTTGACAGTCTGTCTCCAAGTCTATATTCAAGATAACTCAAATGTTTTCAGTGGATTTGGATGAAATTTTCAGGGAAGGTTGGTCTTGGCATATAGAAGAAGTGATTCTGCTACACCTGTTAAGATGAAATGTTCATATGAAGGCACAAATTGTGAAATTGATTTCTGAACTGTGAGTAATAAAAGTGTTTCCTTGTTAGACTTTGTTTACACACACAATAATCAGACCCACTAGTCTGTTGAAAACTCTGTTAATTATCATAACATGTCATGCAGAAAATGAGAATTATTTATGACTGATCTACAAGCAGCTTTTTGTGCCTTTATATTTGAAAGCACTCGTACTTATTGTAGTCTCAATTGTATGCTGTTGTTTCCCATAAGGAGTGGTTAAGAGACACAAAAGTTAATATCCAGTTCTTTTTTGTAGGTGGAATAAAGTAAGTAAGTCAGTGAAGTAGTTCAACACCAAGTACCTAAAAGCAGACAGATCGGTATTTTTCCTCACTTCTAGAAATCCATGCAGGATCAGCCCCATTTTTCCAGACCCTTCAAACATGATTGTTAGTCTGCACAGGCACAAAGGTGATGAGGATCTCTTCTCACCACTTTTGATCCTGGCTGGATGTCCAGGGTGTCAGCTCAGGAGGGGGAGGATTCAAGAGGGACTGTGTGGATCTTACATATTAATTGTCTTTTAACCAAGTCTGGGGGAAGTCACGTTTTAGGAAATATTTTTAATTCCTTCACAAAACATAAGCCTGTAAAACCAAAAAACGCACATAATGAGCCAAAAAGTCTCCGCTACTGTTTTCAATTGTGTGAATTTAATGAGGTGAATATGTAGCAAAAGATCTCAGCCATAATAAGGGAGTTTTCAGCACAGGGAAACCCACACGTTGGCACAGAGAATGGGAGGAAGGGGTCTTAAAAGTCACCGCAAAAGGTCATGTAGATTTGAGTGCCTTACCATGGTAATCCAATTATGCTCAAGAGAGTAGGCACATGAAATGGTAATCACTCCATATGTTGTAGATCAGGGTATAAATACAGAAATAAATAAACATCTTAACATGCATCCAACAGAATGAGAGAAGGAAGATAGACAAATACCTAAAAACAAAAAAGAAAAGATCATTTAAGCACATCAGGACTTGCAAGTCCCATTTAAATGATTATAGGAGATATTTTTGATCGAAGTAGAGGAAAATATGGTAGTTTCTGAAATTAGATTATCCACTGAGAAAAATAGCTTGTTTTGAGGAACAGAGGAACTGTCAAAGGAGTTATATTAAATACCACAATGTGCATTTTACTTTTGACTTGTCCACCCAGCTGTTTATTAGTTTCTATTAGCTAAAATGAGACATTCAAAGGAGCTGTAGTGTCCTTGCTTTACAGAAAGGTTGGAACAAGTTGCCTCCTTTTTCCGGGGGTGCCTATCTGTTCAGCTGCATACTTGGCCAGCTCGTGGTTACTCCAGTTATAGTGCAGTTCACGTGGGAGCAGATGCAGGTACTTTGGTCTTGTTGAGAGTCATCCAGCTGAGCTTTGAAGCAGAAGTAACTTTGACAGCACTTTGTAATGTAAATTTAGTTATAGTCTTTGGCCTAAAGTATATTTTAGTTTTAGCCATAATGTATTGATCTAAATTTTAGTCAAGTTTTAGTTGATGAAATTTCACAATATTTTAGTCAATGTATAGAATCTGCCATCAAGTCTGGGGCATTTTTTGTTTCCTTGTATTTCTGAAGTCATGTTTTACGCTTGGATCCCACCACCACGAAGCTAAGGCAGTCGTGATTGGATGTTCCTATTAACTTATCCAACCTTCCATCCACCAAAGGAGCTGTGATTCCTAACCTGTCTCTACTTTCTACACAATGAATTAGATCTAATTGGATTTTGTCTCTGCCAAAATTTTTAGTCAAGTTTATATTTGTTGACAGAAATGACAGTTAATTTACTTTTAGGCCTTGTCAATGTACACTTGTTCTTTTTAGTTAAAGTCTAGTTTTTGTCAGGTGAAAACCTTGATGACGAAAACTATGACCAAAATAATTACTTGACAAAATTAATACTACTTTTAATCAATCTTGCTACATGTTAGTCCATTTTCTGCATTAATTCCTGCATGTCATACACAATGTTGCTGCTGCTGCTTTGCTTTTGATTTCTTAATTATGGGCTTGACCAAGGGTCAGAATGACTCAGTGTGCATTAGTTAAGCAAACAGTGAATCAAAGTGATTGACCAGAAACATGAAATGTGCTTTTCTTTGTCTGCTGCATCTTTAAACAGCTCTGCATGTCAGACTGTAAAGTTTACATGCTCTCTACAGTAGCATGAAAAAACAGCTGTATTCCCCAACACACTTGATTTTTTTCCCAGCAGCACACTTCTGCACGCGGACAGCCACATCCTTACAGTTTCCATTAGTCTGCCATAGAAACTTGTCCTTTCTTGCCGAGGTAATTACTGTTTGATTTTGGCTCTCCATCTGGGATTTTTTTTTCCTTTTTGTTGTAGATGGGGGCTGTATGACATGAAAATGCTTGTAGAGCAGTACTCATGTATTTATAGTCTTCCGTCAGATGCCTGTAAATTTTGCCCTGGTTCTAAAGGTGTGATTATGAGCCATTTTAAAGGGTGGTTGTATAGTCAGTGTATCCTGGATGGCAGTGAATCAGCCAACCCTGTCATTACGTCTCACCTGGATTCTCATTTATCCTCATATAAACAGATGTCCAGATGTATTAAAGCAGAGGGGTGCTGACTTTAATCAGCAGCCTTAAGACACCCAATTCTTCACCTTTCTTTGAAAATTGTCTTTCACACCATCAGGCTTTAGATTATTCTGTTTGATTATCGAGCTGCTGGTTTTGTATGCTTTTGCTGTTGGAGGGAGATTTCTTGAGCACACAGTGGGCAGAAGAGCATTTGCCGAGGCTCAATTGAATCTCACCATTAGAGAAGCCACTTAGCTCTGTGGGAATGTCACGCAAAGTTCAAGTGATATCAAGCAGTCAGTGGGAGTGTAACAGTCCCCTCAGGGATCCCCGTGTCTCTCTTTGTGCCTCCTTATTCTGCTCTGTTCGCTCATACTGCACGCAACAGAAAAGACGTTTCTCTTTTCATCATAATGTCTGTTCCTGCTTTGATCAAAGTTTGGGATTTTTGATTTACCAAAGGAAACCAAAATATGTTTATAGATACAGTTAGGGTAATTTTATAGTTTGAGGGGCACCGTAGTTTTAACTGCTGTGCATGAGAAGCAGCTTGATGTCATTCCCTTCACAGTCAAGGAAAAAATCAAATTTGCTGCTCTATTAAATGTCTCATTTCCTCTAAAAAACACTCCTTCATAGCTCAGTGGATGAGTCAGAAGTAATCTGCACAGTGATGTCAATCATTTACCTTTTGACTTGTCCTTTTAAATTTGTTTCTGTTCTTTGTAAAACAAAGACAAGTGTTTCAGTTGAAGTCATTACTTACCTGAAGTTCATATTTTTATAATGTAAAGAAGGGTTTAATTTGAACAGGATGTTAAAAGGTATTATTGCACAGAGAACACAAACCCCGACCAGGGTCTTTACTCTGGAGCTTGAGCCAGATCCAAAGTCAAGTGTGGTTTTAAATTTACTCACATGATTTTTTTTCAACCCTCTTCTACTGTAGCATTATTTGGCAAGTTTTCATTTAAATGTTGAAAAATGCCTTATCTCTTAATGTTAATGACTTCTTCAGAAAATGTAAGGATCAGGATTCGGATAATCATCAAAGTCTAACAAATTATTCTTTGTCTCATGACAAACGTTTCCAGATGTTTCATCAAAATCCGTTTAGGACTTTTAAAGTTACCTAAGTAACATGAGACAAACCGTAAGGCTGGCAAAAACACAACATAATGATGGAGGAAATAAACAAGTAGTACAGGTCCATTTTTCTTTAGATGAAAACACATCAGAGTTTTCAGACACACAGCATGAGCACATCACATTTTTAAAATCATAATGTAAATTACTAAAGCACATCTTCCTCCAGAACTAGTGTCACTTGTTATTATACATTTTGTACCAATAAAAAGTATCAAAACCAGTGATGATGACAAAGTATTTATTGCAAAAAATATCTTTAATTTCCCAATAAGTAGGGATTTTTGAGCTATGACGTGCATTTTTTTAATATTGAATTTCTACATTTAGAAACCGCTAATATTGAAGTAAAAGTACTGATAAGTATTTTAAACATTGTTTTAAAATGGAAATCAATAACATCATAATAATGACTTGAAAAAAACAGATTGCTAATAACTCAGAATTCCATGGTTATATACATATGGAAATATACTATATGTGTATCTCATAGAGTGTAGGTAAATACATCACACCAAATCTGACAGTTGTTAATAAGGTTATCTTTGAATAAGTACAGATTTTTCACTGCCTCTTAATTTTTGCACAATAAGATTTCTAAATCTGGATCTTCTCCTCTTACATCCAGGTAACCTTAGATGTGATGTTTGGTGTAGAGAGCTGCTGCTGATGGAGTTTAGGAGCCAGTGGTTTACCTTTCAGTTAATGGGCCGTAGCTCTTTGAAGCTCTCTGTTTGTCTGCTCCACAAACCTTATCTGATTACCGGGCTTGTACAACCGGCCCGAGTTTCCTGGCTGCAAACCTCAGGCTAGCAGATCTGATTACTGCTGCTGTTGGGGACCAAGTGCAGGCAGCCAAAACCATCTTTGTTTGGTTTCTCTGCGGAGGGAACTTTTGGCAGCTGCACGCCTCCTGATACACCACTCTCTTGTCCTGCTTGTGCTCTCAGGATGGATTAAAAAAATATAAGTTTTTTTTGTCCTTCACTCTCAGCAGAAATATTATTTCAGCCACAGAGACGACTACTCTGGGAATCACAAATCCCTAGGCTTTTCTTTAAAAGACTCTCTCCCTTTAGAACTTGTTTTATCTTGTAAGTGCGGAGCTGCTCCTGCCAAAGCTGCTTCAAAATACACACTATCATCTGAGACTCAGATTACTTGGAAAACAATGGTGTCGAGCAAAATAATAATTGCTTCGCTACTGATCAGTTATTGTGCCTGGTAGCGCTGTTGACTGACAGTTAATCTGTATTTTTTTATCCTTTTCATTTTGTCTTCTTAGATAACATGATCATCCTACTGTGACAGGGGTATGGATTTGTTTTTGTTCAAAGCTTTTACAGCTCATTTCCACCTCCCTGCTCTCCTTTTCCCCCTCGCTGTGTGATGAGAAACACTGAGGGCCATTTTGTAGTAGCAGAATTCCATTGTCATGGAAACCACAACTTTACCCATGGCCATCGTCATTCACTTAATTTATTCATTATTTGGTCACAGACGCTCTGAAAAGCACAAAAAATTGTACTGCCCTGTGGTTGCTTCTTCGCAGTCATCCTGGAACAAAGATGCGTTGGATGGATAATCAGACTTTGAGCTTTATCTGAGGAAAAACTGTCATTTTCTCTTGAGCTAGTTACAGCTCTTCCTCGCCCTTATTATTTCTGTGGTGCTCTAATGAACTCTGATGGACTCCCTGCTGGTTGAGTCTGTAAATAGTCTCTTCGTGATGACAGATGTTACAGTGGCTGACTACACCACCTGAAGGGCACGGATACAGAGGTTCAAGCCCTTGAGCAATTATGTGAGCAGAGTGACATGTACAGTGTTGAGAGAAAACAAGGTCTGAAGGGTTAAAGGGAAGAAACGTGTGAGCTGGCTGCAGAGAAACCTCAGCACATAGAATCAGGGAGATTGGCCTGTTTTAGTCAAACAAAAGCTGCTATCTATTCTCAAAGAAATAAAACATTTGGTGGTCTTTTTTATTACCGTAGCACTTTCATAAACCATGATCAGTTCCATGTTTCTTTGACAGATGTTACTAAGCATGCTTAAATGCAGTCAGTAAATGATGAAGTTTGGTTTGGCTCTGAAATGCATGTAAATATGTGTGTCTGCTGGAAATTGTATCGATCTGAATTTCTTCCAGTCTGGTAAACATCCAGATTTTGTGCAGAGAATATTTAAAGGCTTGGAAAGAGGACATCGGTTCAACTACATTTTGACCTGAATGCATCACCACTGATCTTCGAATGTTAGGCCAGATATGAACATCTGGAATAGTTGTTAAAGTGTAGTATAATGACAATGTACCCATGAACCCGTTATCAAAAACATTAACAATATGTATCCTGATGCTAACTGAAAGATAATAGAACTTCTTTTTCATTTTCTAGACTGGTGTCATACAATCCCTCAAACCAAAATAATGTCCCTTTGAGATATTCTGATCATACACTGCTGAACAGGGATGGAAGTTGTGTTTCAATGGTGTTAGCAAGATAATTTGAAAAAATATGTATGGATTTTGATTAAATGTTCACTGAATGTTGGTCATGGCACAAAGAAAAGCTGATAAGATTTTGATGATCTGGATTTGGATTTAGGATTCTTTAGAGATGTGTAAACTTTGCAAGATTTGGCAGGTTTCCACATTTTTGCTCTTTACTTAATAATTTCTTCTCCTTGAATTTTGATGACGTTTCAGAGAATGTATGTCATGGTACAAAGGGGAAGGGATTCGATTTTGGTGGTGATCCAAATCTGGATGTGGATCCAGAAAATTTTCTAGGATTTATTAAAACCAGCAAATAGGAGGGTTTTCCATATTTTTGTCAATTATTCTCCTTCACAGAAGTTCAGTCTTTCAGAAAATTTCTATTTTGTTATAAACTCTTAATTCCAGAATCTGAACTTTCCTTTGGCACATCCTGTTTCTGACATGCTGAGTATGAAATAAAGGATCATTTCAGTTTGACATGTTGGGTAATGTTAATTAACCTTTGCATCAGTGTCAAAGTTAAAATATCAGTATATTAATAATTGTTGATTTGAAACCTTAGCTGATTTATTTTCCTAAAAGAAATACTCAGCACTCAAATGCTATCACAGATGTAACAAAGAACAATACATCCCTAAAACATACTCAAACAAAAGACTAAAAATGGACAAGTACATAAAAAGCTGCTCAATTATACAATTACAATAAATGGAATAAATGATATCAGTTACATTCCATTTCTGTTATTAAGATAGGCTTGTATGCATGACAAACTCAAGTTCCATTTGAATGATAGCCAGACCATAATATCCTCACTAGGACAAATGTTTAATACTGGCAAGAGACAATGGCAGGTTTGAAAGATGTTTTAAGGAGGCCATCTGTATTCAGATGGAAACACCAACATCGTATCGATTCCCCTCATCAACAATCAAAACAGAACTTCCACCCAGTATCTGATGACCCAAGATCATGAGACCCAATAACCTTCCTGAGATGATACTTTGTCAGTGACCCTGACAGAAATACTCAGGTGACCACCCAGAACATTAGTTTAGAAAAGGTCAACAGAAACTTGTATTTCTGTCTTCCCTTGTGTGCTGAGGTCAGACTAGGTATTTGTTTTGTAGTTCATGACAGTCAATATGTCATATTAGGCAACCACAGTCCCAGAAAGCCCTGCTGCGACTTATCCAACAAGCATATCAGACTATCAATGAAAACATCACACAGATATACTGTATTATGAGTGCTACACTTGTGTTTGTCTTTACAAACAGAATATGTGCGGGGGTACCTGGGTGATAAATGCAAGCAGTCACTCACCAAGTTATTGTGGTGCCACTGCTGTTTCTTTCTAACATTTCTCTTTTTACAGTCTGTTGCTCTTCTACAGCACAGCATAATGGCAGAGATGTTGTTTTCAGAGCTTAACAAACTGTCCTGTGGCTCTCAAGACAACAACTACGGGCTGTTTACATCTGTGTTTTTGGCATATGCAGCACTTTGAGTGCTCTCAAAGTCTTTGACATGAGAGAGAAAATCGCAAAAGGCAGGACAAAAATCAAACATGCTAGACTTTCTGTTGTAAAGTCATGAGGCATCCCAGACAGGTGTCCATCAAGACAGACGTCCATGGCTGACGAGTCCCAAAGCCCCACAATTGTAGGGATGGGCTGTAATTGTGCATAAATAATGCCGTCTGACCTCAGCATTGGTCAGCTTTTAGAACTTAAAAGGGCCTTTTGGAGGGGAAGCCTCACATCGTTATCCTAAACCAGTGATTCCCAACCAGGGGTACGTGAGAACATTGCAGGGGGTGCGTGGAAAAATTTAATAATTTATTTCCAACTGGAAAGGACTGAGTTAAGCCTGTCAATAGAATTGTTTTTTTGAACTACAACTAGTTTTCCCAGGGATATAATAATCTGAGCCCAGCTAAAATGATAATGGGTGCCAACCTGCAGCCAGGCAACTATGGAAAAATAGCTGAAAAATCCATTTTATCTGGATTCAGGAGATGGCTCAGAGAAACCGCAGAGAAACTATTTTGAGTGTTTTGATCCTGATTTATAAAGTTAAAATGCCTATTTAAAGGGGTCTTATTCAAAAGAGCTCAAAGGTGTTGTAAACATTACAACAGTTCTATACAACAAAGGCAGGTTGATTATTTTGATTTTGTATCTATTTAGTAAGATTACATATTTATTTTTAAGACAGTACATTATTTGTTATTATGTTTAATTTGACTTATAAAAGAAGAAAAGTTCTGAGAACTCAAATGTTCAAATTAAGATAAATTTTACTTTATCAATCAATTGTGTTGGATCCTGCTTTAGAAGAATCATCAACATGTATGCTTGATGGGGTACTCATAGCATAACAAAAAGGCTCAGGGGGTACACAAGACAAAAAAAGGTTGGGAACCACTGTCCTGTACCAAGTCTGTGTCAAGTTCTAGCCAACCATGAGCTGAATGAGTAAGAACCTACATAAACATCAAGCCCAAAAATGTTGCTTCTGTGTTGTCTGTTCTTGAGCATAGCAGAAGTTAAGCTGCCATCTGCCTTTGGACATCACAGATAGCATGAGAGATGAAGTTTATCCCATTTGTGTGAGAAACAGTGTCGTCCAGTGCGTGTGAAATGTACAGAGCTGTGAGGTTACTTATAGTTTTACTGTACAACATCCAACAGGTCAGCTGCCTGTTAAGTTGATAGCGAGGTCAGCAGGAAGAAGTTTCATTGTAACTAATTAACTAAGAGGCATATTGCCACCTAAGGTAGCAAAAGGGGAAATGCTCCTGTCAGTAAATCAATCCTCACACCACGACAGGGACAGAGGATCAGTTAATTTGCTTAAAAACATGGACCATGGCTGACTGCACCAGCTAAAGAGTACAGACACAAAGGCTCAAGCCCTTAAGCTATTGTTGCATGAGCAGCATGACATGTACATTGTTTGGAGAAGGCAGGGTCTTAAAGGGTTAAAAGGAATAAAAGTGTGTGCTGGCTGCAGTGGAATCTAAGCTCAGAAAACTAATTGCAGAGAGGCAGGTCTGGGCTGGCACATGGAGCTCCACATCCCTCAGACCTCCTGTCAGGCCTCCAGTCTTCCCTTTCAGACCCATCAGTGTTAAAGCCAGATCCACCAGGAGACCCATCAAGAGCAAAACAAGGACATGCAGCTGCTTTAGCTGCGTCTTTATGTTCTTGCTTTTTTATTCAAACTGCAAATGCAGAAATCCCCCTGAAAGCATCATTCCAGGAAGCAGGAAAGTGTTGTTTAGCAGCTCTAATTACGGTGCTGCCAACCTGCCTGCTGCTGTTTGGATGGAAACATTTCCTCCGTTTCTCTTGTAATCAGGGGTAATTTTACTGAGCATGCTAGCTATTACACATCCAACTCCACAATTACAACTGACGCTCAGTATCCTGTTATGAAACTACAAGATGATTATGGATTACATTCCTTCATGTGCTCTCCCTCATCTTCTTCACTTGTGTCTCTGATTTTCCCCCAGCTCCTGTCTTCTACTTTGGCAACACCGACTACCACGTGGACGAGAGTGATGGCTATGTGGAGGTGCAGGTGTGGAGGACGGGGACTGATCTCTCCAAAGGAGGAACTGTCACTGTGCGCTCCAGGAAGACAGATCCTATCTCAGCTGAGGGTATGCTTCAGGATGATAAATTGCAATTGTATCTGTATTATAATCTAACCTTTATCTTTAGACATTTCACAAAAGTCCAATACCTATTGCTATGAGTATGAATTATTACGTGTTGTTTTGTAATACAATCAACCATCGCTTTTGTAAACTGTTTAGTGGAGTCCTGGGTATAATGTCCATGTTTTCACAACGTTTTGACGCAGCCACCCATCCACCATTATCTTTACAGCTTATCCTGGGTGGTGCATATCACAATAATCCTTGGGCAAGTGGCAGGATACACCTTGGACTTGTGACTAGCCAATCACAGGACTGACAGTGACACAAACATGCAGTCACTCTCATTATCACACCTACAGGCAGTTTGGGGTCAATAATTTACATAATATGCATGTGATTGGTCTGCGGAGGGATGCCAGAGTATCCATAGAGAACCTAACATGCAAACTGCTCATCAAAAAGCCCTGTCAATGATTTGAACTAGCAAACTCCCAATGTCACTGTGTGGAAAAAGCACCAGTCCTTTTCCATTAATGTAGCCCTATTTAATTCAGTCCAAAAAAGCTATAGTATGCCATCAGGAAATCCCTAATAACTGTTACGTGTTAAAAGAGAAACTTTCTGGATTTATTTTGGTTTGAAGGTGGATATGTTTAAACCCAAATGTTTACCTAATAATGTATTTTTAATTGTTGTTCATTAAATTCACAGTACATATATTCTACCACCAGGAGGCTCTCAATCAAACAGTAGGAAACAATGTCACAAAGACGTCATGTCAGCTCTTCATGCTTTCACTGCTAACAAACAGGAGTTTTCTCACCAAAAACACACTTGGCATCAAACATCAGTCCAAATTTGCAACTCCACATCTGAACCATACCTGCATGTCTTGTTCCAGTAACCTGACGAGCTGCTTGCAATTTTCCAACATCGAATCTGGAACTGCTCAAACCTGCATACATTACACCCCTGACCTGACCTACAAACACAATAGCCCCCTTATCACTGGCACGAGCCCCATTCACACCGTTGTTGCAAGCTGTATATACACTCCTGTGACACTTATCCACTTTTAAATTGCAGAAACAGATTGTGGGGAGCATGACCAATCATTTGCAAGTACCAGAGGAAGCATCAGAGGTATAATATTGGAGAGGGGGCACGCAGACTCCGCAGGAGACAGGGGTGCTGCGAGTGTGTGTCTCTGCCTATATGTGTTATTGGAGGCATCCACCTTGTGGGACGCAGCAGAGCCATATTGCTGTGTGAATGGACACAGATATTAGAATCCCACAGAATCAGTGTGAATATCTCAATGTGTAAAGATGACGGAGCTTCAACAGCACTTTTGGGTGAAGACACTATAAAAGGGCTGATGATGACAGCAGAGCTCTACATTCACACATGCTCAAGCACTGTCACTATTCTGTTTGCCTCTCTACATAGGACACACATGCTGCCTCTTGTCTTCTTTCACCCATGTGCACAAACATATCAAAACTCCCACAGACATGTCAGCATAACACATTTCAACATGTTGCTGCTGTTAGGATGTCTTATTTGTAAATCTTAGAAGTAAAGCACAGAAGCTCTTTTCTCTAAATGTAAGGCACATACAAACACAGAACTTCTTCACTCACTCAGCCACACATATATTCAGAGAGCTGCTTAAAGCATCAACTCTTTCATCAGCATTTTAAGCTACCAAAGCCTTGAATTTCTAGAGTATAAGCTGGTTTATATAAAGTACAGTTCCTCTCCTTTGCAGGGCTGGTGAAGAGCAGGTGTTTGTCAGACTCAAGAGTTTCCTTGAAAGCTCAAAAATAAAGAAGATGATATAATCCTGTCTAAAGTTTACAACATGATTTTATCAAACAAAATGTTCTGCTTTGAGCCAGCATTTGGCAATGTCAAGTCTTAAAAACAAGATCTCCACTGCATTCAAAAGCTGTTTACTTCCTGACTGGCTGCAAAGAGATGAGGTGTGCTCCCGTGACAGTAAGAAGCTGTGAGAGGTTGCGTGCAGCAATCAGACGACATAAGCAGCATAAGAGCTTCAAAAATAGAGATATTAGCTGGTTTTAAACCCTGCAGATTGTCCTCATGTCAGATTTTATTACTCCAATTCTTCCCTCTTCTCTCTCTCACCTGCAGGTACATTTATTTTCATCCTTAAATTCAAACCATCCATCTTTTGATGAGTAGTGCAGGACTCTGCGTTATATAGTATATTAGCTAAATGTCCAAAGCTCTGTTTTCCTTCTATGGTTAGTACACTGACTTTGCTGTGCAGCTGGATCTGAGGAGGAAGAGGCAGAAGCTACAGGCATAATGATAGCAAAGAAAGCAACTGCAAGCCTGTAAATTGCTGCTCATGCAGATTAGCATCAGTGCTAATTGTACAGTAGCAGTTAATCAGAACTTCACAGCATTTGTTCTGTAAATGAAGAACGAAGGACAAAAATTAAAGCATGTCTCCACTGGAAAGTTATCTATTGGACAAATTCTGTACAGCTGGTGTTGATGCCGTCTAGCGGTAATAGTATCATATTAAGAGGGAGAAAAGCTGTGAAAAAGGCCTCTGTTCCTCAGAATGTGAAATCTATTCATGAAACAAAATTGTTTACTTTTGTTTACTGTGTTCCTGTGATGGACTGCTTTTTTCTGAGTCTTATAAATTAATGCAGTGGTACTGGGCAGACCCTGGCAGCTCATCTCTACTTGACAAAAGTACACAGCACAAAATATTATGGAGATACAGGACTGTGTCCTGCTTAGAAAAATGACAGGTTTTCAAAATATAAGTACGTAACTCAAATACATATAAAAAAGATTTGTCATTTCTTTTAAGATAATTTTATGAGTCCTGATCCACTTTTTGCCCCCTGATCCAGATCAGATATTTAAATAAGTATTATTCTTATACTACTGGTATAATTTGGAGTCCTGATCCCACTGTTTCTGTATGTGTTTGTTTGTCAACCAAATTATGTAAACAAAGTCATAAGAAGCCCTTATTTAATACCTTTTTTTACTAACATCAGTAAAGTGACAATCAAAACCTTTCAAGAAACTGAAATTCTACTCAGAATGGTAAATATACACTCAGAGTAATCGTGGACTATCCCTGCCTTAATTAAAGAATTAACACAATGACATGTTAGCCACTGCTACATCACTCCCCTGCAGTAAAGTGTGCTCAACTTACAGAAATGATGTTGGGGTGGGATGATCACTATAAATTCAGATTCTGATTAAGAAATGCTTATATCATACCCTGATCAGATACCTTTACTAAAACTGATACAGTATTATCACATCACTAGTTTATACATTTCACTACAAATATTCTACATTTTGTGCCTTTAATTAAAAAAAAATAACTGTGCTTTTGCATTTGACATTCATTTTCATAGCCACAGGGCCAAAGAAATAGACCTAAAGTCCATCTTAATAAAATAAATGACTGTCTGATAAATAGTCGGCTACCCATATTTAAGCCTAAACTAATTAACTGTATTGTAAAGAATGACTTCCTGAATTTTCAAAGCCCCATACTTACTGTGGAAGAAATGAAATCATGATGCCAGCTTTTTCCAACATCTTTAAGCCCTCGCCTGCGTACCTGCAGGGCACCTTTCCCCTGCGGCTTGAGCGTGTTTGTGTTTAGAGAAACGTAAACCACAGAGAACAATAGTCCTAAGTCGTCACCCTGTCATCGGTTGTTTTCCTGAGCTCAAGAGTCCGAGGAGATGTTAACGCTGAATATATGGAGCGAATGACCTGAGGAATGTAAACAGTGTATTGGGTTAGAGGGGGGAACATGTCAGGGCTCTTCTTTTGGACCTTTGCCTTGTAGGCATTGGATACACACACCTTGGTGAGGATAATGGCTGTTTGAGTGAGCATGGAGCTTTAGGAATGCATACTGATTGTTCTGCACATTGGTAAGCGCTTTGTACTCTAAAACTGGTTGCTATCTTCTCAAGCTTTCCCCGCAGCCTCTATTATCTCCTGCCCTCAGGCGCTCTTTTCTCGCCTTGTACTGATTCTTAACATCTCTGCTCCAGCCTGCATCGTAACTGTAAAAATAACTAGCGTCTAATCATATGCAGCATGGTAGAGATGCAAGCCTACTCTTACGCACATAACTGGGTCATAAGTACATGAGAGGAGCCTTCGGGCAAAGGGTGAGCTCTCAATACGCCAACTCTTCAAAGAATGGCAAATGAATAACCTGTTAGAGCTCGGGGAGATTTCTTGTTTCCCTCTGTTTTTCTTTAATCACATAACAAATTCTAACTGTTCACTGCTATCTACCATGAAGTAGAAAGTGTCACTTGTCAGCACTCTGGGTATATCCTTTTTATCTCGCCTGCCGCCTGACACTCAAAGATGAATTATGAAGTAAAACAAGAACCACCGTCTGTTTGTGTTGTTGTGCAGCTGGCGTGGATTACGTCGGGATCAGCAGGAATCTGGACTTTGCTCCGGGGGTCACCATGCAGACGATCCGTGTGACCATCCTGGATGACCTGGGCCAACCGGTGCTCGAGGGGCCCGAGAGGTTTGAGCTGGTGCTGCGGATGCCCATGAACGGGATCCTTGGGGAGCCGAGCAAGGCCACCATCCTCATTAATGACTCCGTCTCAGACTGTGAGTGGAAATCTAAGTTTTGATCAAAAGTCTGGCAACACTTTTTTAAGGTCACAATATTCAGCATTTGCTTGATGCTTTTAAGCATGCTAATCAGTAACATCCTGCCTAATCATTATTAATCATTTATTAAGAGCTTGTCAGTACCTTACAATACATGAACACATTCTATATTTCCTCTGCCATTGGCTAAGAGTTTCCCCCAATTACCCTCCATTCATTGTTGACTGATAGAAAATCAGGATGGTGTTGTACAAAAATGATGATCTTGAACTGCTTAGTTTGGCGATTACAGGGTGGTGCCACATAAGTCCTAAGTGTTGCGCCATCTCAAAATACAAGGCACAAGACGTCTTGATAATAAGTGTTCATGTTTATTTTTACATTTATTTTCTAATACGTTACCAATCCTGCTGTTGCCCACTCTCCACTTTTATCAAATCTCTTAGGGTGCTTTCCCACTAGGGGCCCTGTCACGGATCCAGGTGCAATTGAACCCAAAGTCCGGTTCGATTTGGTAGTGTGAATGCAAACAAACCGCACCCGGGCACCGGGCCCGCTTAGGGAGGTGGTCTCCAGAGTGATTGAAGAGGACTCGGTCACGGTTTGGTTCAGATGTGAATGCAAGCGCACCAGGATACAGGACCGCTGCTCTGTGACATCACGGTTACACGGCTCCCTGAGTATATAGCTATGCCTATGTTGTGGTCACTGTTACTTCTAACAACTACAGGTGGTCTGCTATCACTCACCTTACGGAAGACTGCGAGTTGACGTGTAGAAAAAGCGATATAAAGGCAAGTTTCAACGTCCTGCCTCTACAGAAACCATTTCATCCATGCAGAATGGGCCCATTTCATCCTCCGAGCTGCAAACTAAATGTGGGATTGGGAGGAAGATCGCTGCTTGCGTCTCAAACGATGTAGAACACCCATAAAAGCACGAAGGACTCCATTGCTGGTGCTTAAACACAGTCTTCGCTAGTATAAAAACATCTTCAAAACTCTTCCATATGTGTTTTTCTTTGTTTTGATTTACAATGAGGGTCGCTGATGCCGTCTCAAACGGGATACAAAAAACACATTAGAAGGGAAAAAATGAAGAAGCGAGGAAGACGTAAACATTGGTTGATTGGTTCAGGAAATGGTAACCATGGTAGCCTCTTCTTCGTTCCCCTCCATAGCTGGTAAGGTAACCAGTTGCGTGCATATCGCCCCCTGCTGTTTCAAACTGAGTAAATACGCAAGTGGGCCCGGGCAAGGTTTGATGTTTCAAGTGTGAATGCAAGCCAGCGGGGGGAGGGGGCGAACCGCGCCGCAGCACAGTTCAAAACAAGTGGGCCTGATGTGAATGTGCCCTTATTTTACAAAGCCAATGCAATAGGTCAAGCATGTCTTTAAAGATGGACCAAACGATGAGAAAGCTGTAATCTGCTGGGAAACAGATTGATGAAATGAATATTGTTGCCTGTTGTAAGCTTTTTTTAAACATCTTGTTGATCAGTTTATGAAGAGTTAAATGTAAATAAGGGTAATAAGTTACTTTTAATGCTAACCAAAAAACAAAACTTCTTATTTTAGGTGTTGTGAATATAGAGTACTTTGCTACACTTGAGTGCCTCACCAAGCAGAGCTTACAAGGGCAGAACTAATAAACATGTTAAACTTATATTACACGTGAAACCAAATGTATAAACCAACAGCCAGTGAGCAGCAACTGTATTTGAAGGGTATTAAATAAATTATCTTACTAAATGATCGATTAGCTGTATATATAGTCATATGGAATACATTACTAATAACCGCTTGGTTATGACTACTTCATGGACAATATATCACCAACAAGCATGCTAACAACTGAGTAGTTAATGAGGAACATCTTGACCTTTAAAATGTGATCCAAAATTCTTATTTCTCAACAAATTCATGCCAAAACTATAAATTGTAGTCTATCCCGATATCAGGTGTAGTCGTTTGTCAATTTTGCCCCCTAAGCATCTGGGGTTCATGTTTATTATGGCATTGCACAATATTGGATTTTTGCCAATATCTAATTTGCGGTCCATCATCCACTGATGATGAGGTGAACTACTATGGTGCATTATACATTGTAGCCACTATTACAGCTCGTTTGGTTTACTTATGGCCAGAATATCATCTCTAAATACTGAATCTGCAAATATTGTCATATCTGCTGATACCAATATTCAATGCCTTCGACATGAGAGTCCAAAACTCTCATGCATCCCTAATTTTTGTGGTCTAGAGAGAAGAAAAAGCAAAATCCAAGCAATAGATGAGAGTCAGCCTTTTACCAAGAAACATAAAATAAAGCTGGTTTGTGCAGCAGCCATCTGCATTGACGAGCTTCCAAAAATAAAAAAAAAGTCATGTGTAATTGAATCTATTTATGCTTGTCCTACTTTTTATTTTTAATATTCTCTCTAGCAAAAATATATTTCATAGTCTTTCCTGTAATTGCTGTGAACAATTTTTCTTTACAATAAATGAAAGGCCTGTTTCTTATTGCCTGTTCCAAATAAAGAAGGGGCCTTCTCTGGCACCATTTAATTCTCCACAGTAATTGAGTTTGTGTTTATTCTGTTCTGATTTAGTGCCAAAGGTACAGTTCCGTGATTCTGTGTATGTTGGCAACGAGGACTCCGGACAGATCTCTGCCATTGTTTACCGTAGCGGTGACATCAGCTACAAGTCCACGGTGCGCTGTTACAGCCGACAGGGGACTGCTCAGGTCATGATGGACTTCATCGAGAGACCAAACACAGACGCCTCCATCATCACATTCTTCCCAGGTTCAGTATAAAGCCCAGCTGACACCTCTTTGCTTTCCTCTGATTTAAAGTTAAATGAATCACAAGAAAATAACAGTGTGTAGTCACCTTTCATCTTTGTTTTCACATTTTCAGGAGAGGTTGAGAAGCCTTGTGTATTGATACTTGTTGATGACACCGAGCATGAGGAGGAGGAAGAGCTGCGACTTGTGTTGGGAACTCCCAGGAGTGAATCTCCCTTTGGAGCATCTGTGGGAGCGCAGAATGAAACGCTCATCAAGATCAAAGATGAAGCTGACAGTGAGACGGCTTTGTTTTCTCTCTCCTGTTCCAGAGTACATGCTTCTGTGGCACTCCGAGCTGATTCTAACTGTTCAGGGTCCAGGCTACATCTAATTTAGGCTTTAATCCAATTTATGTAGTTACTGCAGACACATCACTGTGGCTTATATGATAGAACATCAGTAAAGTGACAATCCAGGCCATAAACTTGGGTTGGTCAATTTCATTTCCTTCAAAGTTCATGATGTTGTTTGTGGTGTCTGCTACTTAAATAATGTTTATTGGTACTTGTACAATCGTTGGCAAAGGAAAAGAAAAAAGCAGGGACCACTGCTGTAGATGTATGATGATGGTAACTACAAATACACTTTATAGAAATTTGGTAATATCCAAAATGCTGATATTTTCAGACTCATTATGACCAATACCATTTCAGATTTTTGTCAAGAGCATAGAGCCTCCACTTAACTTAAATTTACTTGTTCCTTTAATGGTGACAGTGTCTATCTATCTATCTATCTATCTATCTATCTATCTATCTATCTATCTATCTATCTATCTATCTATCTATCTATCTATCTATCAACAATTTATTAATTTTCTTCATGATATTGTTGATTTTTACAAGTCACTTTAGATATGTTTTATTAGCTGTAGATAAAAGCTGATTGCTTGCTCCTTTTTTAATGATTGAGTCTAATCCTTGGCAGTTTTCTGCATCGGGGCAAACAGATGCTTGAGCCACAGCATTTAGAAAAGACTTTTACTGACTGTTCATGTGAATTAAAATTGGCACATCTGCAACAATATTATAGACAAGCTGGGCGCTTTTCTCTTTTAGTTCATGTGAAGCTTGTGTCTCCATGGTCCTACCAAATAATGCCACATTTTATTTTATGATGCGACCAGTTTTAATGGAGGGTTCAGTGTGAACTTCAGAGCTGCTGCATCAGACCACAGGGCTTTATTTCTTTCTATTCTGCAATATCACCCACAATATTAAACTATACGTCATGTTTCCTCAGAGGCCATTATTAGGTTTGGAGAGACCAAATTCAGCGTGAATGAGCCCAGAGAAATCGGCCAATTGTCTGTGGTGAGGATCCCAGTGCTGCGTGTCGGGGACACCTCTAAGGTGTCCGTGGTTCGAGTCCACACTAAAGATGGCTCTGCAACCTCTGGGGAGGACTACCATCCCATATCCGAGGGTAAATAACACTGGCTGTGCCATCTACTTTTACCCGGGCATGATTTATTTAAAGACTGCTGTGGAAATATTTGTCCTGTTTCTCTTTTCCCTGCAGAGATTGTGTTCAAAGCGGGTGACACAGAGCACTTTGTGGAGGTGGAGATTTTATATGACAGCATCAGAGAAATGAGGGAGGCGTTCACAGTTCACCTGAAACCTGATGAGAACATGGTGGCAGAGACAAAGGTATTATAAATATCTGCCAAATTAGCATTTGATTTAACAGTCAACTGTTCCATCTCCTGTCTAGACATCATATGACAAGGCAGCAGCAATCTGTTCTCTATTAATACACACTTCATACACCTTTCTTACGATTAACAGATGAGCAAAGCCATCATCTATATCGAGGAAATGAACAGCATGGCAGATGTCACTTTCCCGTCAGTGCCCAAAGTGGTCTCTCTGCTTCATTATGACGACATCGAGAGACACAAAGACGCTCTACCCATCTCTGGATACCCTGTTGTTTGTGTCACTGTAAGTCTCTGGTGATAGGAGCACAAATATTCAGTGATATACTTCCAGTCATTTACTCTGCGAATGAATCATTTAGCTGGTTCAGACTCAAACAGCTAAACGCTGTTAATGAGGCAGGATTTAGCAGATGTGCTCACTTTGCTCAATTATAAGCTCCCCTGAGGGCTCATTGGAGTACAGAGGAAGGACTTTGGCTGCAGTACGAGTTTTAGATGCATTACACTCACAAGCTATTTTTCTCTTTTGCTTTCTCAGGCTTGCAACCCAAAGTATCCAGATTATGACAAAACAGGCTCCATCTGTGTGAGCGAGAACATCAACAACACCCTGACTCGCTATCGCTGGCTTGTTAGCGCCCCCACCGGCCCCGACGGCGTAACCAGCCCAATGAGAGAAGTTGACTTTGATACTTTCTTCACCTCCTCTAAGCTCATTACTCTGGACTCGGTCTACTTCCAGGCTGGTTCTCGGGTCCAGTGCGCTGCGAGAGGCGTGAACTCTAACGGGGATGAAGGTCTGGAGCTCAGCAGCCCCATTGTGTCCATCAGCAGGGATGAGGGTGAGCGCGGCTCATTTTCTGCTTGAAAATGTTCACTGTCTCTCATGGAAATGGCTCAATATGATAAGCAGCTGCCGGCCCCGCTCTCTCACGGCCGTGCAGGCTGTCCTTGCTCTGGTAGAAAAAATGCAGCATGAAAGAATTTTTGCTGTGAGAGATTTTTGGGGAAACAAACGCTTGATGTTGTTTGTTTGTTTCTGGTTGCAGGAATGTGCCAGCCTCGTGTTTTAGGCACAGTGGGGGCCGAGCCGTTCTCTGCTAAGCTGCGGTACACTGGGACAGAGGATGCAGACCACCCCAACCTCATTAAACTGACTGTGACTATGCCCCACATCGACGGTAAGAGCAGCACAGTCCATGTTTTCACTTATTTTCTGGACAACAATGGCAACACTGTGCTGGAACTACACACCAAACAGCACAAGCAAACCATCGGGTATTTTGAAATCATCATCAGTAAGACATTAGTATCATCTTAATGTCACTAATATGAACATTTACATATAATTTAATACATTAGTCATGTAGTAAAGCAAATGGTGAGGGTCAGGGTTAATCACCAGACCTGGAAGCTCAGAGGGGATAGAGCTTTTTCTGTGGCGGCCCCCAAATTGTGGAACGAGCTTCCCGTCCATATCAGACAAAGCTCCTCACCGTCCATTTTTAAAACTCGTCTTAAAACCCATTTTTATTCCTTGGCTTTTGACCCTGCGTGAGACTCGGCTCCTGTTTTAGTGTTTTATGCTTTGCTTTTACTTACTGTTTCTACTGTTTTTCAATTGTTTTTTTAACAACATTGGAACAATTGTTTTAGTATTTATATCTGCTTTATTTTATCCATCGTTTTTACTTCATTTCTGTCTGTGTTGTTTTTTCTATTTGAGTACAGCACTTTGTTTCAACTGTGGTTGTTTTTAAAGTGCTTTATAAATAAAGGTGAGTTGAGTTGAGTTGAGTAAATGAAGCAGGACTTACAGTGTTTCTCAAACAGAGGGGTGTGCTCCCCATGGGGGGCGTGGCAACAGTAAAGGGGGGCTCATGTAGGTGCATAGTAGCCTGCTCCCACCTTGGATTCTGATTGGCCACCAACTCAAAATCAAGACTGGTTTATTGCTTTGTTAGAGGTTATTAGAGGTTGTCTTTGTGTTTCACTGTGGGACATTTTCTGATGTTAGGGTTGAATTCTACCAATGGGCAATTATCTTCTCTGTGAGCTTTTATAGGAGTGAACCATAAAAAAAATGTTTAGCCTAATTTAAATCACTCTGTTGGGTTGTTGTTAAGATTAGAATATATATAAAAAAAATAATTAATAGGATAATATAATATATGTTTTATATGGATATTAAAAGAAAAAATTAATACTGTTGATTCCTGTGCACAACTGAATGCATATGATCACATTATTATCGATTTGGTCAAACTGCTTCCCCATGATGTAACACATGTTCCTTAAACCTTTCAGCCCACAACCCTCCAAATAACCACAGCACAGAGACCCCCACTGCCCCTGCTTTAGGTGTTTAATGTTCTACTCAGCTGCACTAACTTATTTTACCTTTGTACTGATATAATGACAAAAAATGATAAATTTCGTAGCCAAAAAATAATTTTAAGAGGACATCTTTTGACCCTGTAGAGTAAAATGAGGACGCTGCTGCCTTTTTAATGACATAAAAATGAACTTAAAAAGAGCTCAGTTAGAATCAAATATGTCTCTTTTTACATTTTCCATCAGCAATTTTAGTTTTCTTTTTGATCTGTTGGCAGTTTTATTTTTCTGTTGAAAAACTCAAGATGTTAATCACCAAAAGCTTTTCTTTCTTCATTTTCTTCTTAGGAAAGCTTTTTTTTTTTACCCCAGTGGAACGAGAGGCATTAGAGATGGACAACTAATTAATCAAGATTCCATTTTCACCAATCACAATCCCACAGTTATGAAAACAGAACAATCAAGATTAATAGATTATGCTGCACAAGTTTGGTCTTTTTCAATTTATCATTATTTTGAAGCACATTTATTTTTATTTGTTGCTTGTTATTCAGGGTTCAGATTGTTAGTGTTCAGAGTATGTAAGTCCAATGATTGCATTTAGTATGTGTTGTAATAATTGAGTTATGCAGCCGTGATCACAATGTCAGGATAATATAATTTAGGATTTTTACAGTACTTGAGTGGCCCTGGGAAGTAAAGTACTCTTAGCTGATGACAGTAGTCATTAAAATTGCATTTATAGTTAACAAGCTAAACTGTTTACCTTGGTCCTGAGAAAGAAACTAAAAAAGGAAAACAAAAACTGAGCATTGTCTCACTTTTTCGGGATGGACCTAAACAGGTCATTTAAATTGCAGAAAAATAGCCTTTGAACACGACTAAAAATGAAATAATACTTTATAGATGGGTTGCAATTAAAATGTAATTGTTTGACAGCATAATTAAATTACAAGGAACAAGAAGGAAAGTGGAGTAAATCATGGATCTATACTTTACCTATCAACTATGACCCTTTAATAAGGAGCCTCTTCAGTTATTTCCTGAAATGATTATTACTTTTCTGATGCTTAAACTTTCTAACCCTCACAGGTATGCTGCCTGTGGTGTCCACCCGTCCTCTCTCTAACTTTGAGCTCACGCTGAGCCCCGATGGCACCCGTGTCGGAAACCACCGCTGCTCCAATTTGCTGGACTTCTCTGAGGTCAGAACTCGCCACGGCTTTCTCACTGAAGCCACCAAAAATCCCGAGGTAATCGGCGAGACAGCCCCTTACCAGTACAGCAGCTCCCTGAGGGGCTCGAGCACGCTGCGCTTCTACAGGAACCTCAACCTGGAGGCCTGTCTGTGGGAATTCAGCAGCTTCTACGACATGTCTGAGCTGCTCAGCGACTGTGGAGGCACCATCGGGACTGATGGACAGGTAAGCGGCCCCACCTTTAAACCTTAGCCCCCTTATGACCCCCTTTTGTCATCTCCTGACACCAAGAGTCAGGAGTCAGCTCAATAAAGGAGCAGATCTTTGGGGGAGGAATGTGGACTCAGCAGTCCGTTCAATCCTTTAACTGGCCTTTCCTTTTTTTCATTTAAGTCACTCCCGGGCTTTCAGCCATAGTGAATCATTCACAGCCATATTAAAACTGTGCTTGTCTTCCTGTTATCCTTAAAGAATCCTTAAGTAAACACCAGTAAGTTGAGAAGTCATTCATTACTCCCTCACGTCAACCCCTGCAATAATGTCTAACCCGACACCTTCCTGTATGTGACATGACAGAGTGGCGAGTCAATAACCAGCAGTCCCATAAAAACCTCCATTTTCCTGCTTTACTGTTGGCACGGTGCATTGTTTGAAGCAGCTGCTGCTTTACGGGGAGCTGTGAGGAAAGCCCGCACATGCCGCACAGCTTCAACATTTGCATTCACCTTGGAAACGAACTGTTAGTTGACTTGAGTTAATTAAAGGTAGAGTGTTGATAAAGACGAGTGGAAAAGTGCACAGAGCACACGGTGGAGAAAACCTTCACTGCTCGATTAGTAATTAAATCCCTGCAGCACTTTCAAAGATATTTGCTGCTCCAAATATGACAGAGTGTTTATTGGTTTAATGGGAGTTTCTCATTTTATACAGCTTCAGGTTTTTTATTCAGTATTAAAGGCTTCGCCAAGGTGAGAGCAACCTTTTTTTCAATGAGAGGAACTTTGTTGTCTTTAGCCTTTTTATGTGAAGCTAAACGTAGTCCTTATACGGCGAGTCTAGACAAGAAAGTAGGCCACTGTGGGTAGAATAAAATTCATATTCAGGTGGTAGTGCTACCCTGAGGTCAGGAATTGTTTAAGGCTTTTTTATTAGTTTTTTTTATTGTTTTTTCCCCTTTGTTTATGTTTTCAATTTTATTTTAATAAGTTTTTAATGGTATTTTGTTTTTGGTTTAGTTAAATTTAATTCTGAGAAAATTCTTACTCTAAAGTGTTCATGTTGTTTTCAAGTTACAACGCACTTAAAGGTGTTCAACTCCACATGATAGGGTACCTCTATGCACAAGACAAAAGTGAGTGTCGAGGCTTCTACCTCTACCACTGTGAAAAAACTTTGCCTTCAGCCTTTTTATGTAAAGCTAAACGTAGTCTTTATAAGCGAGTCTAGACAAGAAAGTAGGCCACTGTGGGTAGGATAAAATTCATATAGAGCTGATCAAGAATTGTTTACAATTTTTCATTTCTTTATAATTCTGTTTTTTTTTCTTACTTTTGTTTATGATTTCAGCTTTTTAATTAGTTTTTGATTGTATTTTTTGGTTTAGTTCAATTTTATTCTGAAAAAAATCTTACTCTAAAGTGTCAATATTTTTCTTCAATGCACATATGCACTTTAAGGTGTGTAACCCTACATGACAACTCTCTCTATGCACAACTCTCTCTATGCACAAGACAAAAAGTGAGATGTGGAGACTTCTCCCTCTCCCTCTGCAAACAGATGCCAGGCATTGTTTTATCAGCAGTCATTCAGAACTTTGATGAGTGATTAGTGAAGCTTCATTGTGTGTTGTGTTCAGAGATGATTCCACATCCATTCGAGTTACTGTTGCCTTTTGAGCATCTTTAATTTTTTTTGGTAGTGATGACTGCCTTGGTAAGAAAAGGGCACAGTTACTGAATCTATCCTTGTATTAGTGACAATATTAATGAAAGATCAGCTAACAGTTATGAAATGGTAATGCAGTAGTTACACCAAGGAATAAGGAATAAATTATTTCAAGCCTTTGCTTTTATCTTTTTAAACAAGGTCATTATAGGTTTATTCTTTTACTTTTTGTTTTCAGTCTCTGTTTTGCTTTGATTGCCTCTCAACAAATATTTCTTTCTTCAGTTTAATTTTTTCCTCGTAAAATGCTGGTGTGGTTGTTTTTTGTTTTTTTGTCTTGTAAAGGCTTCAGAGAAAGATCTTAACAATCATCACACAAATCCCATGTATTATACAAAAGCAACAAAGCTTTTAACTCTGCAGTCAGCTTATCTAAAATTACGACTGAGTTGCCTGAGATAAATTGCCATAACGGGACATGGTTCTCATTGGAGCATCTTAGATAGGGATGGAAAATGGGAATTAGTTTTATTTTAGAGTGGCTCCAACTAGCTTGTGGCATCAATATCATTTACCTTGATGTTTAAGGCTTTCCTTTTAATGCCGTTCACTTTTTTCTGCATGCCTTTAAAACACAACTATTACATTCAGTCGAGAGGCAGTCAACATTAACAACAGTGAAGGTGTGGAGGGAGTAATCATGGCAGAGAGGAGACTAAAGCGGTGACTTCATTTTCACAATGAAGAAACACAAACAGCTCAACATGCAACATCTCTCCATGTGAGATTTCTTGCAAGATGGAGACACCTAACCTGACACACCAGATGGACCATTCAGTATATTTCACCATCCATCTGGGAAAGAGCCCATGGAAAGTGTTTGGGAATGGGTAGAGCCTTTCAAGAGCGTATCTTGTAGGTGATTGGACCATTGTTCCATCAGTCACTTTCATTACAGGCCAGATAATGCAGTCTGCGGGCACCACTACGGTGGTGTAAAACAGAGAGTGTAAGCTACTTTGTAAAGTGGCCTAAAATGTGATAGGTGGAGCAGAAATATCATTTTGATAAAGAAGTTTCTATTGGTGTTCAATGTTTTTCATTAATAAAGAAACACAGGTCAAATTTGAGAAAAACTGCCACTGATGCTTTTAGCATCTATGCTAATCTCCTATGAGCAGTCAATGCCGGCTGTAGTCTTCCAGTTCCCACCTCTTCCTGCTCCAAAGGCCTCTGCTTGGACAGTGCCACTTTGGGTCACTCACGATCATTTTAGATTGGATCTTAGCGAGATGGCTCTGCATGATCACGGACATTAAATGAGGCTGATCCATCTGAATGGCAAAGTTAGTAAAAACCAGCAAAATGCCAAGAGCATGACATTTTATGAATGACATAACCACCTGAAAATGTGTGTAGGTCTATTGTTTTTACACAGAAAATCAGTTAAGGTCTTGAGCAATAAGAAAAATATTATCAATTCAAATCCCCAATCACAGACAAAAGCAATGGAACTTTTGTCCTCTGGTTTGGTGGTTCAGGTTGTTTTTAAGACACAAATCACTTTAAGTTGCCTTGTTTCAGTAAAGCCTTTTTTTTTAGTTGAAGAATAGGATTGGTTTCAGTGTCATGTTTTAGTTTTAGTTTTGTAACAGTGATAAACTCAGACAGAAAAACATAATTTCCCTGAGGGAGTTTCTCAAAAGGATTAATAAAGTTCTATCTAATCTAATCTAATCTGATCTAACTTTGGCTCTAACTTCACTGTTTTGGCCGTGTTGATCAGAGATCAGCCTATATTTTGTTAAAGAATGTAGAAATTAGTTTTTAAAAAGATAAATGATTTTGGATCTCAGACACCAGTTTTCACAATGCTGAAAACATCAGCTCTAAAATCTCTGCCCTCGTCCCTGTTGTCTCTCCAGCAGGGGTAGAGCTGTATACGTTGAGCTCCTGTAAGCTCTGTATGCAGATTTTGTTGCCATGGTTACTGAGGAGCAGACCCAAAGATGGTATGTTAATGCACAGACTGGGGCGTCACAGGTTCAGTTCCAGGATTTGTAAGGCAGGATCACTGGAAAATAGAGCGCCTTTGTTTGTGGGTGCCCTGTGACCCGGGTTGCTGGTCTAAGTGGGCCGGCAGGCTGAGCGCAGACAGCTCTATGCAGGCCGAGGCCAGTGTCATGTCACTGTGTAGAGCTTAGAGCCCAGCTTAACGGGACCCCAGGAATCTATTAAAGCCCAGCAGGTTGTGTCAGAAGGCCACTCTGCAAATCATTTGCCTGAGCTCTCAGCGCCCAGAGGCAGAGGCACGTCTGCACACGAAACAGAGAGCCGGTGCAGGCAGGTACCTCCCACAGGTCAGAGAAAAGTGCAGATACCAGAGAGAGCTACCTCTCAGGACTTTCACCACTCTGAATTCTTCAACCATTTTAGGACTGCTCTTTAAAGGGAGGGCAGAACCAAGCTATTCAGTGCACCCAACACAGACAAACACAGAGCTGATTGTGTTTTCTGTATCAAAAATATCTCCTCTTTTCTTCTGATGTCAGCAGAAGAATTCAGTACTGTAGGGATTCAGTTCAGAAAAGAAATGACATGCCTGATCTGTATTAGTGAAAGGGATGAAACACCACACAAAACATTTCAGCTAAATGCTCCGGGGGGCTCACACTGTATGTAATGTGTCTCCAGTCTGCTCTGGCAGAAGTGCTGTTTGGTTCAGCAGTCTGGTACAGTTGGGTATGGAGCCAAAAGCATGGTCATTAAGGTACAAAAAGTAGGAGCATACACATCTGTTATTTTGGTAACTTTTCTAACTTTTGACTGCAGCAATGCAAAAACATGGAAACAATTGAACTCTTCTAACCTGAGCTGAGTGCATTTAGTGGAAATTCAGTGGAGGGTTCTCGTGGACTCAGAGAAAATCTTGAGTTAAGATTCTAAAACTTGAGGCCATAAAATTTCTAAAATGCCTTCACTAAGGCATTTCCAACACTGTTGAGTGAGTTTTATAAAAACAAAAATCTGAAAAACTGACATTTCTTGCATGGTTCAGTTATCTTTAAAAATTCCTGGATCAACATCCAGGATCAGATCACCACTAAAATCAAATCGCTCCTTCTTGATCCATGGCCAACATTCCTGTTCAAACTGTTTGAGTTATCCTGTTCACAACAGAAATTAACAAACGCTGGCAAAACCTCCTTGGCAGAGGTAATTATGTGTCAACATGTGTTTTATGTGTTTGTGCATTTTGTATATTTCTTTGCACAGTTATATTAATCAAGACAATTTACCTTCAACTGTACAAAGAGCGGTCATAGTTTAGGACTGCCTCAGAAAACAGAAAAAATATATACAACAATAACATGAAGAAATCCCCATCTGCCTTTATTGTGGCACTATTTTGTTCAGTTAAAGAAGTATTTTGCCAGAGTCTGATATGTTCTAGGCCAGGTTCAAGGATTTTGAATACATTATATCAAAAAAATTAATGTTCATTTTGATTTTAAGAAGTGTGTTGTAACCCTGCATTGGGCTCTGAATAACACAGTATCAGGTCTTAAAGGAACACTACACCCAAACAACGATTTGGCCTCATTTTCTACTCACCCTCATGCTGAACAACACTGTGGAGTAGTTTGGAACATCTAGGATGCAGCCGGAGATCTGGGGGTATCCTCGCTGTCCACTGATATTGATATCATGACTTAGATAAGAGCCCGAACAAACAGTGTCCTTAAAAGTTCACAAAAAGTCGGAAATATTCCTCCATACTGCTCGTGCGCTGTAATCCAAGTGTCCTGAGCGGGTAACGTCCACCATTTACTCGAAACGACATCATTTAGCACATGTTTATAACCTAAACAGTACTACTTCGCATTTCTATGATACACTTACGGGTGCCTACGGGAGCTGCGGCTGACCAAACCAAAGGAATGCGCACTCTGCAATAACTAGGAGCATAGAACAAGAAATCCCATATTCTGCTGTGAGCGACGGAGCCGTGGACAGACACAAGAGGAGTGAGAAGAATGTGGGATTGCTTGTGTTCTTGTTTCTTGTTCTAGGCTCCTAGTTATTGCAGAGTGGACGTTCTTTGGTTTGGTCAGCTTCCTTTGGATACAGGGTATTTTTCTCTTAGCAAATCTAGCTTCCACTGTACTTAAATTAAAACGCAGCTTAATGTTCTTTAGAAACATGATTGTGAAAACAGTTACAATTAAAACCTTTTTAGTAGACTTATTAGAATACTGTTTCAAACTTCCCTTTTGCACAGTGTTAACTTATTTACAAAAATTGGTGGTGCAGATTGTTATTAAAATCAGCTGGGAACTTTTGAGTTATCATACTCACGGACACACAAACAGACAGGCAAAAACATAACCTTCAAAAAAACTGTTTCAGTTAAACAAACAAAACAATATCACCCAAAAAGGCAGAGTAAATATGTTAGATTAAAAAATTAACTATGCCTTTGATTTCTTTCTGAAAAGTTAATTGAGTTTCTGTCCTAAGATGGGAACTGTTCCAAGTTAGGAGCCATAAACCTAGAAGCTGAAATCCTGTCTTACATGTCAGAGACTTCTACAGAATGGCAGCAGAGGATTCAGATGCATTCTGTAAGGCTTTGTGGATGAGTAAAAGGGTTAAAAAATCAATTCTCAGAGTTTATCAGACCAGCAGTCACGAAAGCATTTTTCATTCATTGAAAAATAAACTGTAACAGCCTTTCTGCGTCACTGAGTCGGTCTGGTTTTTTGTTTTTCTCTGCAGGTTCTGAATCTGGTCCAGTCCTTTGTGACCCTGCGTGTCCCCCTGCATGTGTCTTATGTGTTTCACTCTCCTGTGGGAGCTGGGGGCTGGCAGCACTTTGACCTCCAGTCAGAGCTCAGGCTCACCTTTGTATACGACACTGCCATCTTGTGGAGGGACGGGATCGGTAGCCCCCCAGAGGCTGAACTACAAGGTTAGACTATTTGTCATGACTTTGTGAACACTTTCAGAGATGTCATGTTTTAAAAAAGGATTGCTCAAATGAATCCATCTTCATCCGTGCTTACAGGAGCTCTGTACCCGACCAGCATGCGGATAAATGGACTGGGACGGCTGGTGGTAAACTTCAGGACGAAGGCCCAATTCAGAGGCTTGTTTGTGTTTTCACATCCAGGTACAGACAGCTGAAGAAAACACTTAATACTGTGTGAATTTTTATGAAATTATGTGTTTGTATTGAAATGTTTACAGCAGAAGAGAAATCACCCTGTGTCTTTTTTATCCATTAAAAGTTGTTTTTTTAACTTGTAGACAAGCATTTGGTTTAGGCCAAAGGGTTACAGTGGCTATAAAAAAACTCCTATATGTATACATTAATATATTTAAAAACAAAAGTAGTAATGTTGTAAATAAAATATTCTAATTACTTGTAAATCTTCATGTTCTTGCATTAAGCAAGTCAATTAAATTGATTTTTACTTTGTGCTGCATCATTACATTCATCTTTGAATTTTAAATTTGGGTCCAAAGAATTGAATATTATTTTCAAAAATGTTACCTGCACTTTTTATTTGTTCATTTAGTTAAATGATAATCTACTGCGATGGTCATTATGAAGAGCATCCTTCAGCATGTAACCATGTGGCCCACTGGGAAACCAAGGCTTCCTCTCCCTGATCCAAACATATTTTTGTGTGTTTATACCTAAACTGCTGATATTTCCCCCAGCCTCCCCTCTCACCTCCATGGTCATGTGTCCGGACCACCCTGGTTTGACCTTTAACCTCAGTCTTGTGAGGAATGAGCCGACCTACAACCAGCCCATTCAGCAGTGGACGTTTGTCTCAGACTTTGCTGTGAGGACTAATTTCTGTTTTTTCATGAACAAGATGTATATTTTTAATTTTCCTCCCTAATCTGCAGTGATATTTGTCCCTCTTAGGTGCGGGATTACTCTGGCACGTACACGGTGAAGCTGATCCCCTGTACATCCCCTCCCAGCCTCGAGTACACCATCCCACCTGTCTGCAACCCCAGAGAGCCTCTCACCTTTGACATGGACATCCGTTTTCAGCAGGTAATGTTTCTGAGTATTAATTGGGACAGAGCTCATAAACGGGGGAGGAAGATTAATTTAAGGTACGACTGATGCCCTTTGACTTTAACTTAGATCTGTGGAGATGTTTAGTTTTCCACTTTTACAGATCAACTAGCAAACGTATTAATAAAGTATAAGACAATAACATGACAAAAACATGCATGTTAGGCTAAAATTCTGCTGCAAACACATTTGGATGGTCAGAGGATGCAGACATTTTTAGAATAAAAATATTTTGCATTCATTTGAGACTTCTCTGCTTTTCCTGTTTTGTATAATCTAATTACAATAGTATAACATTTGAATGTTTTCAGGTCAGCGACCCCGTGGCTGCAGAGTTCAGTCTGAACACACAGATGATCTTACTCTCCAAACGCTCACTTTGGCTCTCAGACGGCTCCATGGGGTTCGGACAGGAGAGTGATACTGCGTTCTCTCAGGGTAACAAGCACTAAATAAAAGTTTATTGATATATTTGATCTTTTTCACTGTTTAGATCCGAGGACTTTTCTCCAGTTTACAAAACAAAACCATTAAGCTTCTGGACCCTCCTTCACTGCCAGCCCATATTTCTCCATCACTTACTCCTTTTTAAATTGATCAAATAGGATAAATTGATATTTGTCAAATAAGATGTCCCTATAGCACATTTGAATTTTGCAGGTTTCTTACTGAAAAATCTTCTCTGTGTTTTAATGATTATAAACCCCTCTTTTTCAGCCCTGCTCAGAACAGGCGGCTTGGTTTGAATCCTCACTAGCTGTGTCAGGCCACATCCCTCATAAGGACGGGATGTTGCATCAGCTTTCTAGTGCTGTGCTCTGATGTTTACTGTAGCAGCACAGACATGCCTTAGCATGTTTCTTCTACTGATGTCAATAATGAGCTTCATAAACTCATGGCTCAGGAGTGCCTCCTGTCTGAGGTGATATTGTATTTTCAAACAGAGCGACTGATGCACATTTTCTGAAGGGTGGAACATGCAACAGAAGGAGAGGAGCGGTTCGATCTATGTTGATGGATCTATGTTGTAGATAGATCATGGCAGGATACTTTGGTGTAAGAAACAAAGTGTATTTTTTGTGATCTGGGCCTTTTAAAAAGAAATAATTTTGTTCTAATATAAAGAGATAAGTAGAATTTTTCAGCCAACATCCTTGTGTAATGGAAAAACAGATTAGCATTGTGTCAAATGGTGTTCTGTTTGCTACTTTGTTTTTCATACATCATAGATTTTTATTTACATCTTGCTGAAAACAGCTCCATGACTGTATGACCCTGACCCATCAGCTGAGAGCCACAGCTCTACATGATAAACATTCTCCTGATCTTCTCTATTGCTATCACCACTAATGATAAATTTGAGAGGAGAAATGAAGCCTTTCATATCTGTCCCAAAGTCCGTCCCAAGACCCTGTTTTTCTCTCACAAGACGCAAGTCATTAAGAGGTTCTTAGAGTTCTGTCCAAGTGAGTGGGACATGCTGCTGTTTCCACAACACTCAGAGTGCTGCAGGCTTTTATGCTGCTGCCAATACTGACTGTTGGCCAGACAACGTTTTCTGAAAGCAGAGGAGTGTTTGGGGCAGACATGAAAAGAAAATAATGAGAGGAGGACGTCAAAACAACCAAAAATAAATTACACTGAAATACAGCTTCCTGATTAACCCTTCAAACTCCACAAAGTCACTGACACCCCCAAGTGGAGGAAAAACTTTATTAGAAGGCAGGTTTGTTCAAGTCGAGGACTGGGATGCAGCCATTTGTATCATTTGAGACAGAAACTTCTACAAGTGGCACAAATCACTACATTCGTCAACATGGGGATGTGGGGATAAATATATAAAGAGTTTCTGTTTGTTTACTTGATGTTATTTTTCTGCTAATAGCCACAGATATATTTTGATGTGAAAGAGGCTTCATAATAGCCAATCTGAGTGTGACTTATACAGAGGTCTGTGTGTTTTAAATCAGTTTTTCATTTTTATATTTAGTCTTTATGGTCACATGACTTTAATGTATTGATCAGACATTACACCTGCATAAATATTCTGACAGCCCAGACAAACATTACCAGAAAAAAAAGAGCCATCATAAACCCAAACATGCTTGATATGGTTAAAGTTCTTCATGCACTGTTAAAGGTAAAGCTATCAAAAATGAAGATTATTCAATATCATGTTTTTAATGCTATAAAAAAATCAAATAATGTTTCTTATAACAGTGTAAAGCATATCAAAGCTAGCCGAACAGATGTAGAGTCTAATATTTCAATCTAGGACTGCAAGCACTGAATTTACACAATAGAAAATAACATCCGTTTTTATACTCAATTTTAAATTAGTCATTAGGGTTTTTTTTCTTTGTGTCTTTTTTTACAGAAGCCTTAAAGGTTTACTTTAAATGTGTTTAAATATGTTGTGTTACCTTTAATGGACCTTCAGTTTCTGCACTGCAGGAAAATATATTTTTCAAGGAATATCGATTTTTTTTGTTTTGTTTTTTGTGGGATGTTGTCTTGAAACAGGTGTTAAATTCTTTAAGCAGACCACACAATGCTAAAAGCGGCTTAACATTCTTGGAAATAAGATATCGAGAGAGAAAGTAAACATTTAAAGGCTCTCAAACATTGAGACTATAACAGACAGTGAATGTGGCTGAACTGTCTACAGAATGTCTGGTGAAGGTGATTTGCTACAACTTTTGGCTCTGAAAGTAAATACATTCTTTTCTTTTCAGCTCATAAACACAGTGTACAAATCAGTTTGAGAACTTTAGTGAGTTTGTGCCAAAAACTGCATCTGTTAAGAAGGATAAAGCACAAACGCTTGGAAGAGGCTGACATTTTATGTCGTCCAAGTGCATAATGAGAAAAAACAACCCACTCCTCATTTATGTCTCTCCTGCCCAGTCTTAATCCTCCTCCATATTTCAGAGCACAGTGTCCATGGATTAAATAAAAACCTTTTCAGATGATTTTGCATGCACTTACATTGAACTCATTAAAGCTGTTGTTCTGTCCTCAGGGGATACCATATATGGCAGAGTGATGGTGGATCCAGTGCAGAACTTGGGCGACTCCTTCATCTGTAACATTGAGAAAGTGTTCCTGTGTACCGGGGCTGATGGATACGTCCCCAAATACAACCCCAGTAACTTTGAGTTTGGCTGCTTGGCTGACGCTCCATCGCTGCTCTACAGATTTAAGATCATTGTAAGAGACAACGGTCATCTTCTATCATGTGAAATGTTTGGACCTTCAGTCTCTCTTAATCCTAAATATGGCTGCATATCTCTTTTTCCCACTCCAGGACAAAGCCCAGCCAGAAACGCAGGCCCGCTCATTTGGAAACATAGCGTTCAGCGCCTTCCTCGCGGTGGATGACCCTGGCGCTTTAGCTCTTGTGAGACAGCCGGGGTCTGACGGTTTCAGAATGGATTCTTCTGCTCTTTTCCAGGTCAGTATGAGCATCCATCAGAGGAAAACACATTCAGCCTTGAACAGCTCGCCTTCTCATGTTTCACCGATTTGTGATGCATTCCAGTGCTCCTGCAGAAAGTACATTTATTCGAGAGCTTGTGGCGTCCTGCTGTGGTAGAGCGACTGTGAAGTGAAAGATGAAAATATTCTGTGCTGTATAAGTGACCTTAAACTCTGATCTTTTTCACTTTTTCTTCTTAACAAGCAGACAGAAAAAGACTCAGTGACCTGAACAACTTGTCACAGTTTGCTCTGGCCTTTCTGCAGCGCCTGATCTGTGAGGACACAATGACTCACACTGATTAGTTCAGATCTCATCCTCTGGTCACTGAGACTGTTGTTTAGCTCGTTAAAGAAGAAAAGTCTGCCATCATGTTCCCTCTAATGAGAACTTTCTGATGTTTTAAGTGCTGTCCTGTCATTGGTCAGCCGTTTTAGTGCACAGATTTTATATTTGAGGTCATAATGTTGTGTTTGAATAGATACACACTGGTGCAGAAGTATCGACTGCAAAATGACTTCTTCATGAGAAGAACATCTCACAGGCTTATTCCAAAAATATCTGTACATAAGATGGACTTTATTCAACACTATCAAAGCCTTTATCTGCAATTCCAGATCATCTAGCCTCAGTACCCACCACTACATCACAATAAGAAATCGCACCACAAATTTCCCAAAGCATTAAACCATTCAAGTATTACTGTAGTTTGTCCACAAATTATATTTCCACAATGAATTGTCAGCAATATTTGTTTGTCAATATGATTAGCATTGCTTTGGAAGAGAATCCAGGAGTTATCATGAATTTATGGATGAATTTATGATCAAACATCAATAATGTCGATGTTATAACAGTCCTGGATCGATTTCATGCAGTGGAATAGTATGTTAGTTTCATCAGCATCGTGTGTTTACATTTTTTTTATTTTTTATTTTAATTCGTATTTTTTTGTTTCACTCTACATATAAAGTCAGGGTGGCAGGGTGGCGCAGCAGGTAACGCACATGCCTCACAGCAAGAAGGTACCTGGTTCGATCCCCGGGTCGGACAGGGCCTTTCTGTGTGAAATTTGCATGTTCTTCCCGTGCATGCGTGGGTTCTCTCCGGGTACTCCGGCTTCCTTCCACAGACCAAAAACATGCTCATTAGGTTGATTAGTGATGCCAAATCTCGTTAGGTATAAGTGTGGGTGTGAATTCTGGGGCAGGACACCTCACATTACAGTAGGGTTGTCAAAGAAAACTCAAAATCTTACTGAATATGTTTCAATACTTTAAAATAGAACTGGTAAATGACCTGAGAGATGTCATCTAACATCAGCTGTTCACATCAACTAAATGCTGTTATTATTACCACTAAAGTTTCCTAGAAAACCAAATATTGTCTGTTTTTAAATGTTTCTCTTACCTTTGAGTGTAGCTAAGTTTTCTTTGGGACAATGGATGTTTAAATAACAACATCAAAATCACAATGTCACCACAATGTGTTAAACATTATCTTCTTTGAGGGAGGGCTCTCTGACTCTGATTGGTTAGTCAGTCATCTATCTCAAAATCAAGATCCAAATTCACCCCTTCTATAGATAAGTCACTAGAGTGACACTGAATGGTCTGCTTATGCTGCAATACCAGTTTTTCTTTTACCTGCCAGCATTGCCCTACATCCATACCGCACTCTTACTTTCACTTCTTCATCACCATTCCTCAATTCTACATCTAGTAATGAGGTTGGAACCTAGATGCCAAACTCGAATTGTGTTCTGCTGCAGGAATAAATGCTAAGGGTCTGTCCCAATTGCACCCTTTAGCCCTTGCCTTACCCCTTGGTTTTGCACGTTCACGTGGTCTAGCGAAGGGTGTCCCAATTCTCTGTAGGGCTAAGGGGAAGGGCTCACTTGATACGAAGGGGCATGAGAATTTCCCACATTACACCACACCCGCTGACAAAAAGACAGAGCGGAGACCGAAACAAGTGCATAATTATAAGTAATTAATTAATCATTAAGTAAATATTAATCATGTTTTGAATTGTTGGTTGTATTTGAAAATGTCTCATTATAATGAGTTAGCTTTCGCAGCTGTAGCTACAGCTATTGTTGCATCTACCAATGTCACAGTCAGTGAGCAGCTCTGGGTAATGACGTAGCAGGAATCGAGTGACGTCTCGTTTCTCAGCAATGTGTTTCTACCACTTATGCTGCATTCCATTTACCTCGGAACTGGGAGCTGGGAAATGGGAGTGACGTCATCTCCGACTTATCAGCGTTCCAGTTGAAGTCGGAAAAAAAACGTGCCGATCGACCAGGCTATTGTTAGCTGTTGTTAGCACGCCCTGCGTTGTTGTTCACAAATATCACATGAAGAATGTGATTATCACTATGGCAGCATTTTTGTAAATATAAGTCTAACAATACTATGTATACAGCTGATCTAGAGCAACAAACCCCAGTCAGAAGTGCAAATAAATTGATTATTACAGGAGCTAAATAACTGTTCACACTGGGGGCATCCATCTTTGATTGTCAACTCGGGGGTGGCGAGGTTCCCCCGAGTTCCTAGTAGGATATTCCGACCTCGGGGGGCGTTCCAGATGAAATTTCCTACTCGGAAGTGGGAAATTCCGACCTCCGACTACAACTGGAACGCACCATTACCCTTGGCCCTCAAAACAGAGGGCTAAGGGGAAGGGGTAAAACGAAGGTGGAGGGCTAAGGGGTAGAATTGGCATTCACCCTGACATGCTATCAAACACAAAGATCAGTTGTCTGACTTAATGATAAATGTCCGTCTGTCCAGGTGTCTGCAGGCAGAGAGTGGTTCATTCACACCATCTACACTGTCCGCTCCCGGGACAATGCCAACCGCGGCATTGGAAAGAGGAGCCTTGAGTACCATGTCATAAACCAGCACACCGGTCTGGTTCCAAAGGGTCAACACCGCAGCAGAAGGTCAGCCAATGACGTGCCAGACACCGTTGAGGACATTGGTGTAGATAACAACCGTGGCACCAACATCCTCCACATCACCCTGGACCGCAGCAGCCAGAGGAGGACGAGCCCGGAGAGGGAGGTCTTCACCAAAGGGATCATCCCCCAAGAGGTGAACCAGAAGGACAACAGCGACGACAGACTCATTCTGATCATCGGGATCTTTGTAGGTCTGCTTCTCACCGTGCTCCTCATCATCCTGGTGGTGTTATTCATCCGGTCAAGGCAGGAAAAGAAAGACGTACCGAAGACCTCGAGCAGCCGAGAGCCCATGATGACACATGCCGTCATCAACGGCGACAGCTCCGAGGTCTAACAAAGAGACTCATGAATGAGAGTTTTCGTTTATATTTTTGTTTTGCAAGTGCCTCACATTTAGACAAAAATTGAAGATTGTTAAAGCCACACAAACAATATGAGCTTTGATTCCATTCAAAAATCTACTTGAAATATTGCGTCTCTTCGGGGGAGTGATGGGGACGCTCACTTGGATACAGACTTTGTCAGCAGCTGTCTCAAGGCACTTGTCACATTGTCAGCACTCCATCTTTTAATTTGCTTTTAATGCCACTTGATCCAAAAAAGGTGTTACTACTGTATGTGTCCAAAGGTGCTATAGAAGATGCCTCCTGACTTGAACGGCATTTGGTTTACTGAGTAGGTAAAGAAAGGTAGAATCGTCCACACTGTAGCAGAAGACAATGGTCATAAAGACACTCCCTACAGCTCTTCTTACACTGGCTGAACCTCTCTGTCTTTTTGGGGATAATTATGTAATCATCCATACCATGCAATGCGTGCCTAAGAAATATAATCATTTTGGCTTTTATGTTGTTTGTTGCGTCTGTCCTCGGGTTGGTTAAACATCTTTTTTTAAACATTTTTCGTGTTTATATTTTGCATGCATTTATTTTTGTATTTTAGGATTATTTGAAATTTTAAAAAGGAGAGGATGATTTGTATGGAGTTATGACAAGAGCAATTATATTGCTATAATGCTAACAGTTGCTGCATTTGACACAATATTCTTTGAAAACATTGAACAGCACTTTACTTTAAGGTTTCAATGTTACTATTAACATACTGCTTATTAGTATACTAATTGGTAGCACATTGGCTGTTATAAGAGCTTGTTAGAAAGTTTTTATCCACTGTAGCCTACTCAACAGTTTTCTATGGCCACTAATAAACTTAGACTTCCTTTAAACTTTCCTTATAATTTTTTTCTAATTGATAGTTAAGGAAGTGTAGAAAATTAAAAATGATAATACACCTACATAATGTGTCCCTGAAAAGGTAGCTCAACAACTTTTTTATCGATTGCAGAGCACATATTAAGTTTTTCTTTTTTAAAGGAGGAAATAGGTCTGGTGAAGTCCCTCTTAAAGTAGTGCATGAGGAAAACAACTTTAAACCTGAATGAGTTCAGTCCCAGCTTTGATAGAACATGATCTGATCCTGGATTAACATGCCTAAGTCTTTTTTTAACTCTGAATTTGCTTTTGGGTATATAGCACCGTTTAAAGCATATTCATGTGTTCAGGCTTATTTTCTTACATTATTCCTTACTCACAAGTTTCCAGCTCTACATGCTAAAGAAACCTTACAAAGCCCACAACAAATAGGCCTACTGAAGACCAAAGCAAATGAGTTACAAACATTTTCTTCAGAAATAAAAGTTCCCCAGGAATAAGTTCATATTTATTCAGATTATGGTACTGAGGGTGAACTCTGATAATGGCCTGTAAGCTTTTAACGTGGTCATGAAGAGGGTAAAATCTGACAACATAATACAGTGTACTATTTATCAATAAAGTGATGTATTACAATAGTATGTCTGAGTTACTAACAAATACTGATTATAATGTATTAATAAGCTTAATAACAACTGTACAGCAGACAGTTTGCCTCTTAAGCAAGCAAATAAGTAACTATTAAAAGGTAAGTGTTGGGACCTTAAAGTAAAGTGTTCAGTGTTGAAAGATCACCAGGAGAGATGGTCAAAGTTTGAAAATATATAGTTCTTATTTCATGATGATTTCAGAGTTTATTTAAAGAACACATGAAACTAAATTGAAATACAAAAGTGTGTTTGGGTGGCGTTTAGACAGCTGGTCTGTACAGTGTAGTGCTTCATGTCCTCTGCTCCTGACAGGAAGGAACTTTTGGATCAACTGTTGACTTTTTAAAGGCTGCTTCTGCAGCAGACGGTGTTTCCACCAACAGTTCAGTTCAGGAATAATTTGGTGAGGTAAACATTGATCCCGCTTGTGTTTTTATCTGTTTTCTGACAGCAGATTGCAGACTGTGTGTTGTGCTCTGGCCTAAGGGGTAGGGTAGATACACTCAACACATCAGCAGAGGGCGCCAAAAGGAGGTCTTTACAAATCTGTTACTTTGGTACTTTCTCAAATTTAGATGGTGGAAACTCACATTTTGCTACTGATATTGAACAGCTTGTTGGAAACTCACTATTAATGAAGTTAGTGGGAACTCCAGATCCCTTAAACGACAGGGCTGCTTGCTTTATTGATTTTAGACCATAAAAAAATGTCAAAGTTTGGCTGATTTCATTTAAAGGGAAAGACACACTTAACCCAGAGACATTGTTCTGTTTTTATCTCCAGTTCTCTCCCTGATTTATTAGTTCAAGATGTATTTATTTATTTTTTCATGTTTGTTATGATGTGCTGTGTTAAACCATAATTCATCACTTCAACTTTAAGTACAATTTTAAACCTCAACTGTACAAACTGTTACTTGTTTGTCATTGTGATTGGAACTACAATACTCACATATAGAGTTCATGTTCTTATTAAACCATCATAGATGTAACACGATCATTTCTTGATCTCTTCATGTAGAAGTGTTTTATAGCTCTAGACACTGAGTTGCCATAAATCTGATTACCTCATGCTGCTGTATATCCACACAAACGCTCATGATCGTCACTGTATTTAAGGTTTTTTTTTTAGCAATTTTGTGTTGAAATGAAAACAATTCTATGCAATCTGTTCTCTGTCACATCATGTTTACCACAGTTTGATTTCTTTTTATATTAAGTGCACAGTTTGCTCTTTAATCTCCTGTAGGTTTGACACTGTATCATCGCTCTCTTTGTTTTATTCCACTCAAATGCTTTGAGTGCATTCTGAGCTTTTTTATGCACAAGTGTATATGTATGTATATACATATGTATCACCTATAAATATACCATTTGAATGTTTTGGGAATGGTTATTGTTAAAAATGCATAAAGTATGTGCTGTAAGTATTTGTAACATAGACCAGAAGCTCAGCGTGGTCTGCAAATAAATAATTTTTCAAGAAAACATGAAATTTTATGCTCTTTGATGAAAATATTCTGTTAGCCTGAAACTGTTTTAACCTTGTTTCTGGGAGAGTCTTCTTAGTTCTTTAAAGTTTTCTGTTTGAGAAATTGAACCTGAATAATTAATCTCACTGCTAAAATATTGAAATCTAATGCAACCACTGGTGTACGTGTAAACACTTATGATTATTTAGCTTCTCCCATTTCTTATTTCAGTGGATGTGGTCTAAGTATGTGCACGTGTTGAGACTTATAGCTGCAATTCTCAGCTGATAAAGACCCTTTACCACGTACTTCAGGGGGATTCAAAACCCAAATATCTGAAGGGGTTTCAAAACTGAATTTTACATTATAAAATCAGAGCACTGTGGAGCTTAGATGTGTCTGAATTAAAAGACAGATTAAAATAAAAACAATTAAAAAGGCAAATGATTTTGTTTACTTTACCTAAATCAGAGTCTTAAGAAATAAAACATATTTACTTATCCACAGAAAAATGGAACAAAAGAGGTTTTATGACTCAATGTAGTCAATAAGTGACAGTGACAGAGAGAGTGTGGGGGTAACAAAGCCCATGGAGAGGGTCTGAGGTGGGTTAGTGAACAGAACTCTCCTTAGAAAAACAAGAACACCAGACCTTCATCTTTGGAGTCCAGAATGTAGTCATCCCTGAACATTTGCACAAAGTTTGTAGAAAAGCCCTCAAAGGGTCAGATCTGCCTTAAATGCGACTCATAAGACCCAGGGTCCAAAAAGTGGACATGCCAGAGTAACAAGCTAAAGATGACCACACAGTAGCAACAATCTTTCTTTGTACATGACTTCAGTCTTTAAACTTACTTGCCAAGTTCGTTATTATTATTTAAGAATAAAATATTACACTTGAAGCATTTCAGCTGCCACTGAATGTGATAATCCTAGCATCACAACACTACAAATATTTATTACTCCGAGCCTGCAAGTTGAAGCCTGGTGAAGTAAACAGAAACAGAAATAGAATTGCTTATTGCATGTTTCTTAATTCATTGACCATAAATTCAAAAATCATGGTTATGAATTCATGCTAGTCCAAAAAGTGACAATGAATAAATAAAAACATCTGTTTGAGTGTCCAAGGCCTTTACAAAATCTGAATTCATGTCAGGCCAAACATTTAAGAGATTAACTTTAGAAGACTGATCATATAAAACTTTTCAAATCAGAGAAACACCATCAACATTTACCAAAGTAAAAACCAAGTACAAACTGCCCTATTTTTGAAAGGCGCTTTTAAATAAAATGTATTATTATTATTATTATTATCACTCTGCTGAACATTACAAGATTTGACTGTTATTAAAATTAGGAAAATCTATACCACCATCAACTTTAAGTCAACCCAAGAACACAACAGAGCTGTATAAGTAAGGTATTTTTACCGTGACCTGATGGACGTTAATCAAAAAGATATTAAAGAGATTTGACCCACCAAGCTTCATAGATGTGGATCAAATGAGAAACGGTCATGCGCACAGGTCTTCTGCCAGCTTGAGAGTGAACCATAGAAAATGTTCAAGGATCCACGAATAAATCACAATGAGACGGTCTGTTGGGCTGGATCATTTGACTCACCATCGGGTGCGTTCAGCCCGCTGGGAGAGGCCCGAGGCCCGGCGGGAGGCCAGCGGGACTCGGTGCGTCACAGGTGTACACTGGATGGTAAGGTATACGGACACAACAGGAGACACCAGGGCATCATGGTACTAAAGCGGGAAGGGGACAGCACAATCATGGATCAGAGGAAGACATCAAGGCTGGATCCACCAGGGACGCATGACTCCGATTATCGAGGACACCTCACTTCCGGATGAGCCTCAACCTCACCTGGATCCCTGCCCCACACCCTGCGCTACCAGGCTGGGCAGGAGGTGGCTCCTGCCTGCAGGAAGTCCAGCAGGATTTGGATGGGGGCTATGTACTGGGTCAGTCCAAGCAGACTGGTAATAATGATCCACTTTTGACGATCTTATGTGTAAAAGTCTGCGGATCATACTGGAACAGGAGGCCATTGATGAGGAGCGTGCAACAGATCACAGGCCAAACAGGAAGAGCAGCACGCAGGCGCCATCATATCACGTCACAGACCACCCCCAAAACGCCATGAGCTGCACATCCTGACATTACCCCCACAAACATGTTGGACATGATGCAAAGTCAGCCCTTAAGAACTTGGTGTCCCTTAAAAAATATTCCATGTGATGCCTTTTTATATTTCAACCTGCAGACACCAGATCTTCAGATGCCATGTCTGCCATGTGCCTAGATCTCTCCTGTAGAGCTCTGCAGGCATGTGAGGGGATCAACATTGGTGGTTGTAAATAAAAATACGTTTACACCGAAACAGCAAAGAACAACTTCAAAAATGTATGTTTGATGGAAATATATTTTTGCTTTCATTTGACTGATTTTGGTAAGAATTAGGTCAACCACCTGGGTGTCTTGCACATTTACTAGGTTAAATCATGTTTGTTGATCTGAGTGGCCCATTGTGACAGAGAGACAGAACAGTCCTTTAATGACCCTCAAAATTATTTATTGAAATGTTATGCCAATTCCTCCCTATAGCAGGGAGGAATTGGCATAACGTTTTTGCATCAGTGATTTGAGGGCCAAATTGATACAAAGTAAAGGAAGCTATGTCAGTCAAACTAATATTTATAAATATAGTAAACAAAAGGCTTTCTTCAGAGTTAATAGTGCAAACATGTACATTTTAACTCAAAATCAAACAGTATAACATGATCCAATGTGCTGAGCTTAGAGTTAAGAGTCAGTTAAAGTAACTTTTTAAGATGGTTATTAAAGATGATCATGGAAATAGTTCTCTTCTCACTTAAATACACATGGCAGATTTCGTCATCATTATGCCTAATTTTTGGTAAATTACAGTTGCCTGAAAGGCTGCATTTAGAGAGAATGGAAGCTGCATGTGGCCCCTGGGTCTAAAGTTGCTCACTTCTGGTCTACAGGGTATTGCAGAGATGGTCAAGTATAACTCTTGATATTTGAAACAATCCATCTGCAGTGTCAGATGATCAAAACAAAACAGCGAAAAGAAGAAAACAGTAACTGAAGCTGTGGAAACATGTCTTTCATCCATCCAATATTTGGTAACACTACTTAATAATAGCATTAAAATAATCGTGGATCAAATTAAGTAATTCAGTGATGAGACCTTTCCGTCACTCTGCTTCTTATCTTCTTCTTCACTAATCTGGGGGCCAGAGGTGCCCCTCACATTCACCCATAAGGATGCAGGGAGGCTACATTTTTGCATGCAGCCTAGAAGTTAGCATCGTGACAGTTACTTGCGATGCTAACTTCAAATAGCCTTTATTATTTTTTGATGTTTTCCTGCCTGACTAATGCACAAACAAACAGTATTCACAATGTCATGATCTTAAATGTAAGCAGCTGTAAAAAACATCGTGAAGCCATTATGGCACTACAGCATGGCAGTTCAACCTGGAAGCAGCTACAACACTTCCAACACATAACCTCATGTTGTATCTTCCTGTTTAAGAATTGGCTGTGGCTGTCATTCATGAATTATAGTTCATCAAAAAATCAGAAATGATTGCATTACAGTTCCTGGCCACTTTTTTGTAATCCTCGTTAGTAGTGTGTTTGCAACCATCCTTCTTAGAAACACAACACTTCAAATTTGGGGCAAAATAATAATTTTACAAAATGAAATGTTAGTGCGCACATGCATATGACATTCCATCTACCTAACTGCATGTATTGATCTGAAACCATATTCTTAAATATGCTCATATCCCATAGACTCTGGGAATCAGAAGTGCTAAAAATTCTAAATCACTTCTGTGTTTTTGAACTTAATCCTGAACCACTCTATACTGTCTCTACTGAAGGCTCCTCTGGCACGATGAACTGCTGTTATATGAGCATTAAAGATACTCTAAGTACTGCCCACACCTTTGAGCCCTGGGAGACTGTGACTGGTAGTTTCTTTATAGTGTACAATTGAAATTCAGCTATCTGTGAGCTAATTCAGACACGAGTGTAAAGAAGAGACGGGACAGCCAAGTAAACCATGTGCTTTTATTACCAGTGCATATTCATTGAAAAAACAGAACAGATTGTATTGGTGTGACACAAACGGCATAAGGTTACATGTTCCAGACACATGTCAAAAGGACGAGCCGCTGACTCTTTCAGAGGTCAAAGGGCTCCTGTTTGGCAACAAGTCAAACAGAGGAACAGCTGAGAGAAACAGCAGCTTCCTGGTTGATCACATGACCTTGGTTTCCATCCTGCAGATGTGAAAAGATTGATTGCTGCCGTATAGATTTATAGCACAGTGTTGAGTGGATAGTTGCTTCACACCAGGAAGAGGCCGTCTCTCTGCAGCTGCTCCCTCTTCTGCTGTGGCACCAGGTTTTCTTATGACATTACACAGGATGAACACGGGGGGGAGCAGGAGCACCACGGCTCGACATGTACAGGTTCTTCAGATTGGGGGGGTTCATGGCTTGATGTAGTGCAGGCAGAGATTTGGGTTATTGTTTTGTAGCTTGAATTTGTATCACAGGCAAGTGTCCTAAAGCTGAGTTTGTTAGAAAATGTTGGCTAATAAAATATCATTAAATAATTGTGTAACTGTTTCCTATGTAAAAGCCAAAAAGCAAAAACACACTAAAACAGAATTTACATCCCAAAAACTGATCCAATCTCAGGGTCTTCACACGTTTTAAGGTTGCTCACAAGATTTGATGTCACCAAAATCAAAATATAAGTTATTAGAATGATGTTATTAATGAATTTGTATGTGTTTCCTGAGATAATGTGTGTTTTTGTGGTTTGTAAGTTAGCTCTTCAGTAAATAAAGAATGTTTCTATGAGCCCTAAAGGAGACGCATTTCCTCTAAATCAAGAAAACTTTCTTTCTGATGGCACCTCAGTAAAAGATTATTTTCTATCTTAAAATATTATCCTGCATATAAGAACACATTAACCTTAAAGGTAATATTGATGTTTTTATATGGATGTTGTGCAAAGGCGTGCTCCTCTTTTTACGTTTTAAGACTTAAAAACTGATTCACATGAGGCCATTGTTATACAAAGTACTCATGTAAAATGGCTGCATTATTCTTACTCTTGTAGTTTGTTCTCACCTCATCTACCTCTACAAAACCCATTTCCAAAACACTTAGGATGCTGCATAAAATGTAAATAAAACAAAACAAAACATGATCTGCTGCTGATATTCAATTAAATACATTGAAAACCAAAAGATATGTTCAAACTGATAAACTTTATTTTGTTTTTGTTCCAACATCTGCAGTTTTGGGATGATAGAGAAACACCTGAACATCCCACAGGTACGTTGGTAAAAGGATGTGATTTAGTGCTTCCCAAGGGCTCTCTGAAGTTCAAGAGTTTGAGTTGCAAACACAGTACGACACCGGTGTTGGGACTCAATCTCCAGCTCCCTTCTCAAGCTGCAAATGGGCCAAGTTTTTAAAACAATTTGGATTTGACATTCTACAGGACAAGAACAATGCAACCACTGGAAACTGTTACCCAAAATGCACTGCACACCAACTATACATGTGAATTATATTTTCATAACACAGAGCAGTCCAGAGTGTTTCTTTCTGAGACATAATAATGAAAGACACTAAAGTAAATCTAGAAAAATATGAAATGTTTCTTAAGAACAGCTGCTCCAGTGCACACACTGTTCTGTATTTCAGATTTTGGGATGTTAATTCTGCTTTATGGTGATTTTTTTCTCAGAGATAAAGTGTGGAGCTCTAAAGTAAAAAGAAGAACATGAATTTAGAAAAATAATTTGTAAAGGCTGAGCTAGTGTACAAAATAAAATAAATAAGCATTTTTATCATTTTTTCTCCCTTCAAAACAACAAATATAAACAGAAACAAACATTGTGCTGATTACATTAGCAATAAATATGACACTCTTCTTCTTCTGAGTGTGTGCTGAGTATGTTTAAAGAGCACACTTTGTAACAGCTGCCGTACACGTTGATAGTTAAAATCCTGGAGTCTTTGACTGCTGCTCTTTGAACGGCCTGAAGGCTTCGTGTGTCAAAATCAAAGCACGTAGATACAGAGTGAGCTAATATACACAATATACATTTATGTATATACAATACATACAGCAAATCAATGCACAGATGGTGGTGACATTTTGGAAACACTCATTTTGAGGTCACATTACTTACCATTAATTTGTTTATATTAATAGCTGGCTGCTTATTAGGCATGATTAAGAGCTAATTACAATCCTCCTCTGCACAGACATATTCTGATTGGATATTATCTACCCCTCAGTTCCCTCCTAATTCATCTTTTGTTGGCCCTCTGATGGGTCAGCACCCTCTCATAGTAACAGTTACTGCACTGATTACAATAAGACAAACTTTCCACTGGGTCAAGACTTCTTGATATGCCACAGTGAAAACTTCACTCTAATGTTGGTTCTTCAACATCAGAGGGGGTTAGAAGTCAGCTTTGAGTGTCTGCAGCAGGGCCTGAAGATTAAACATCCGAACATTGAAGTACTTCCTTCTTCCTGTTTTTTCTGAAGTTTAATTACACAAAACAATGGCTCAATTCATCATCAGTACAAAATAATACTTTTGTTTGTACCAATGCTTGATGATGAGAGGAGATGTTCCACTTATTGAAAACAGATGATGTTCTCATTATGTTTCAAAGCTATGACACCAACTGCTGAAATTGTACTGCTATAGGTGTGAGAGATAGAATAATGTAATGCTATTGTTGCTGTTTTTGACATATGCTTACTAATGGCCCTTTATACAACTTGATACCAGCTCAACTCAGGTCAACCATGTTTGTATCAACCCCCTGCTGAGCTGAGACTAACTGTGAAGTGAAGACAATGAACAGTCAAGAGTATCACCACATGATATGGGAGTGAAATGCTGCCTGTTGTCAGCTCTGGGGTGCTGTATGAAGACCTAACCAGTGCACATGGATGAGCTGATTTAGTGTTTCTGTAACCAGGTTGCTTGCCAAGCTCCAATGTACAACGATTGTGAGCCGTTCAGTCTGCATACTTTGAAACAGAAGATTTTGGGAGCTTTAAGGGAGACGACAGCAGGAAGTGACTGCTTGTGAGATTAGCATCGATGCTCAGGGTGGTTTAAACCAGGCACAGCCCACGTGTCTGCCTCTGCCAGCCCAGGTTCAGGTCCAGTTTGCAGAGTGTCTTCCCCTGCTCTCCCTCACCCCCTGTGCCGAGCCTGTCCACTGACACCCTGTCTCCTGTCAATGAAGGCACAAAATGCCCAAGAAATAATCTTAAAAAAGAAAAGAGCATAGATGCTAACAGCTTCAACTGCAGATTTAGCAGATCTGGATGGTTTTTCTTTATTAAATAAAAAAAAAACAAATCACAATTCTACAAACATCTCCAAAAAAAAGATATTTTCGCTCTTCTTCTGAAATGTTTTGATGAGAGCGGCCCACATTTTGTTTTTTTAAACCGCAGCAGTAGCGCCCACCATCAACATTATCTGATTGGCCTATGATGAATATGATGTCCATGGACTTGTGAAATATACTGAATGGTCAGTCTGGTGGGTCAGGTTAGCTGTATGTCCTCCTAAACTCTCCTCTGCTTTAGACAGTTTGTTGTTTTGCTGCTTTCAGCTGTCTTTGGAATCAAATTTGTGACAAAAATAGGGCCACAGAGATGGCAGCTCTATCCCCTCTGTTTACTTGCTGTTATAAGAATTCCACTTTAGTTTCCCGCCGTCAGACTATGACAACCACGCCTCGCTTTATGAGGTACAATCAGAGTATAAAAGATCATGAAAAAAGATGCAGGTAGAATCCAAAATGTTCAGAGAGGTGCTGGGTTGAGCAGAAACTACAAATGGAAAAGAACCATGACAACTGATACCACCCCCAGTGTTGGTTCATGAATGATCCATCCATCATGTAAACGGCTGATCCCTTTAGAGGGCTGAAGCCCATCCTCACTGTCACTGGGGGACAAATACACCATGGTCTGGTCACTAGCCAATCACAGGGCTAACACAGAGAGACAACCATTCATGCCTGCACTCACATGTAAAAGCATATTAGTGTCACAAATGAAGTAACAGAGCCTGTGTTTGTTCTGCGATAGGAGAGGGGCATACCCATAGAAAACCCAAGCATGCATGGGGAGAACATGTGAACTCCAGACTGTAAGACCCCAATAAACTTAAGGAATTGAACCAGCAACCTTTCTGCTCTGAGCAGAATCCATTTAAAGTGCCATTAAAATGTTAGACATCAAACTGACATCTATGGCCTTCAGTTTCATTTTTTAAAGGTACTTATAAACTCTTAATAATGACTCATTAGTAGCCTGGGGCCTTATTAGCATGCAAACTTACTACGGGTTGATGTTGATATTGTGACCTCAAATTAAGTGTCGCCTCCTTTTTTGTTGATGTGAGAAAGCAGTTTTTACATTTTCATTGCCAGAGAAGCGGAGCACTGTTCATTTCACTGTAAGCGTTAAAAAGCAACCGATGTGTACACTGTGTTGTTGGCTAGGCATTAATCTAAAATAAAACTTCATGCATTTGGACAAGTTATGGCTCATTAAATACTTTAATCTATCTCCTACCCTGTCCGTTCACTCAGAAAGGTGGGTTTATTAAATACCATCAGTAAGGTCTAAAACCAGTCCAGAGAAAAATGTTCATCTCATGTCCCGAGGATGCTACATTGCCAAACTTTAAAAACACCCTTGAACCCACATCAGAGGACTGTAAACCCAGGATTAGACTCATGTTTTATATTCAGGACATGGGCTGATGTGCACATTAAAAGGCTGTGTCGTAAAGGTCGTTGCACCCTGTGGAATACATTATTGTGTCGTCAGTGCTTTCAGTGGGAAAGATGGCTGTCTCACGTCTCTACTGAAGGTAGCGGTAGACCTTGAAGCAGTGATTCCCAGAGTCCGCCACCGCCACGTGGCCGTCAGAGGTGAGGGCCAGGCCCTGGGGACCATAAAGGGGGTCTGCTGATGTGTTGATGTAGGAGAGAAAGGACCCAGAGCTGTCAAACACCTGAAGTCACACAGAGCAGAGGGGGATTCAGTCAGATTCATCTCTCCGTCCTTTTGATGTTCGGTTGTAAAAGCGTTAAGCCAACTTTTTTTCTTTTTCATGTCTTGCCTAAGTCCCAAGTCTCTGTCAAGCAGATAGACACCATGCTTTCATCTGTGCAGCAATTTCCATATCTTGATGGCGTGCCAACTGCGGCTCTCATCGTTCACTTAAAAGAGCTGTTCAAAAGAATTGACTCCTTCATGAACGTCACATCTCTAGAGAATACCACCGAGGAAGTACGTCAACAATACAAAGCCTCTGTTTAGGAGAAGAGGAAGATAAAAAAACAGAAAAAGAAAACAGGAGCTGCTGAAGAGTTTATCTGATGACTGCAGACAGAGATAGGCTAGCACTACCCATTGACTCCCAGTGTTTGAGCTAAGCTAACTAGCAGTGGGTGAGCTTTGGCCGTCTCTTTCTTTTTACTGGATGCACAGGTGAAAGAATGATGTCTATCTGCTGGTCATGGACTCGAGAGTAAGGTAAGACACAAAAAGAAACAAAAAGGTTGGCACATCACTTAAGAAGGTAGCAAGTGTCACTATTTGAATCTCACTCCTGCAAAACTGAGATTACTGTTTATATTAGTTTATACATTTATGCACAGAAGGGTCTTTCTTTTCCAAATTACTATATGATAGCAAATCTGAGTGATGCACACTTTGACTTAGGCTGCACTGGTCAGATTTTGGAGGGTAGAGGTCAAAGATTAAGGTCATAGGTTTGTTTTTTTTCCGTTTTTCTTAGTAAAGCGAGGGGGAGGAGTTGGTTCTCTTGGGGTGGTGTCTTCCTGGGAAACCCACTTTACAGATTTTCTTTGACCTCACCAGTCTCACTGAACTTGTTCTTAAGTTTGAAAATGATACCGGGGTGCCACCCTGCTGCACCCAAAGCACCAGATTCCTGTTACAGGGAATTTTGGCAGTTTTTTTTGAGGGGGGTGCTTCCCACTTTTTAGTTGTTGCACATTCCACAAATACACAAGCTTGTCGTACTTCTTTGTAAATGTGACTTACCAGGCTTTCCAGCAATGTAAAACACAATATCAACAGAGAACTGAATTTAACAAACACTTTCTGCATCAAACTGAACGACCTTGTCTCAAACAAACCTGGATGCGACTGTTGCCCCAATCAGCAACGATGATGTTTCCATTAGAGTCCACAGCCACACCTGTTGGAGCGTTGAACTGACCGTTCCCTTCTCCATGAGAGCCGAACTTAAACAGGAACTCCCCGTCTGCGTTATACACCTGCAGGAAATATTCAACAGGAAACATGAGGAGGGAATGGCCTTCTGCTATCAGAGACCAGATAATAAAAAAATGTCATTAATAACAGGATGTAGCTCATCTATTATTTTTAACAGTGTAGTCTGAAGAGCTAGTCCAAAGGGTCAAGAGGGGGACTGTGTGATATGGAGGAAAGAACTGGGAAATAATTAGATTTTGATTTACAGAATGTTTTGTAGCTTTTACTTATTCCCTCATATTAAAATCTGTTTTCATTTCAGTGCTAAAATCTGGATTTTCTTGATTTTTTTTCTTTACTTCCAACCACTGTGAAATATTAGTAAAGAGAAATTATAAAACTGTTTATGACAGAAAAAGGAAACACATCAAGAGATTGCACATCCATTTTCGTTTTTATCTGCTGTCATTGTATATAAAGACTTCAGACATTCCTGCACCGGGGGGTCCCTGAGACTAAAGTTTATGACATCATAAAGTTCATAAACAAGACAGTCATTTTAGCTCATCTCTTGTCTAACTTTAGATATTGATAATATGATCTAAAAAAGCTCTATTTTAAATTGATGTTTCCAGTTTGGCATGGTTGTCCCCATCAGCCTTCTCAAGTTCAACTCTGGAGCTTCAAAACTGCATAACGGTATATTGTAAAGGTTCAAATAAAAAATCTACTTCTGTAGCCACTTTTTTACACACGTGCAGCTGAACTATTACAAAGAATACGCACACCAGCATGAATCAGTACATACCTTGACTGAATGGTTGTGAAAGTCTGTAACCACGATTTCATTTTTGTTATTGACGGCCACAAAGTGAGGACCTGAAGGAAGGCAGCAGGAGAGAGAGGAAGAGAGGAGAGATGAGTCATCTGCTGCCTCACAACATACCAGAGGAAGTTTGGACTATTTTTGGACATTAAGCAACACACAGAGTGGCCACACAGAGACTCAGAGGTAACATGACAAAACGTGGGACGTGACAGATCCACTGCATCAACATGTAAGAAAAAAAAAGGACAAAGGTTCATTTTCTTCATTCACATTCACAGAGGGATCATTACTTACTGAAAACAGGGCCAGATTTACAAAGCTTTTGTTCCAGTGCAATGTTTGCACCACTTTTTTCTGAAGGAAAAGAAAGAAAAAAGTGAGAAATTAAAATGGAAGACTGGGTGATTAAACTGTGCAGCAACTGAAACCAGATCTCAGAGGGAGTTCATTAACGCAGGCAAATCCTATTAACAGTCTTTTCTGTTCCAACCAAAACAAGAAAGAGGCAAACAATGGAAACAATAATACGGTTTTTCATGCATTACAGTCTGTTATGAATATCTGCCTCATTTGCTCCTTTAATCCAAGTGATCAGCTGCATTTTTAAAGACTAAAAATGCAACAACAAAAGATTCATTGATTGTTCTTAGTGTTGATTATTAAGCAAGCACTTTCATGCTTTAAAGACGGTGGACTCGAACACATAGGTGCAAACAAACATGCAGATCACTTCAGAAAATAACAAAACATCATTCCTGTAACGTGGGAAACATAAATGAAAGATGTAAATCTGGCCCAATCACATGCCCTGAAACATGAAGCATCACATATTGTGTCTATCTTCCTGTAGGAGACGGTTAGTTTAATAAACAGAGCTGCTTCTTCTTCTCTTCTCAGTATTTCACAGCACCTGCAAAGTGCCGGTCTGAAGTCCCTCTGGCTCCAAACTTTGTCACCAGCTTTCCGTTGGACTGGAAGATGAAGACACAGCAGGCTTTGTTGTCCACTGTGATGATGTGTCCGTTCTTGTCCACAGCCACACCTTTAGGTCCCATCAGCCTCCCAGCGCCGATTTTGTTCTGTAACAGAAGCAGTTGTGCACTCAGATGAGCTCTTCTTATTGGTCCACTGAAACATCACGCTCTCCTGGCTGAGAAGACTGACCTTGAACTTTCCATCCGAGGAGAAGATGCTGATCCATCTGTTGTCATAGTCGGCTACAATTATGTCCCCGTTCATGTCCACTGTGACCCCTGTGGGGCGCTGCAGCTGCCCTGGTGATCGACCTCTGACCCCAAACCTCATTTTAAACTGACCATCATTTGAGAAAACCTAGGAGAAGGAGAAGGGTTTTTCTGATTTATCCTGTTTTCTAGAGTTTACCAGATATGAAAGCAGATAGAAATCAGGGAGAGAGAAAGGGAGAGTGGGGAAACAACATGAGGAGAAGAAACCACAGACTGGATATGAACACTGGCTGCTGACAAGGTGCATGTGGATGTAACTGTAAAGGGGGATAACCTGCTCAGTCAGGTGGACAGTTAAATATAAACTTAACAGGATATATTTCACTGTAACGTCTGAGTAAGAGCCCGCAAAAGCTGTTTGGTACCTGCATAAAGATATAAGGAAGGTGATCCATCTGCACTGCAACATTAAGACCAGAGTTAATCGTATTTGTAGAAATGTCAGTTATTTTTCTTTTTAAAAATGCCACGGGGCCTGATTTTAGAAAGGAATACAAAAACTATATATATATAAAGAATTCATTATTTCATTACTACTTTAAATTGTATGTTTCCAGTCGAAATATCCCCCCACCTCCATCAGTTAATAACTTTTTATTTAGTTTTCCTACCTTTATAAATATAAACATGTAATTAGTTTTTTAATTTAATGTTGTCTTTGTCTGAATAATTAAAGATGAGATTTTAAAGATGTTTATGCTGTTATGTCTGCACCTGTCACAGCCCATCATTTTAGGAAGCACTGCTAAAGAGATTAAACAAAGAAAGACCCTCTTAAAACCACAACAATGCAAATCCTGCTCCAGTTTCTGATTTTGACACTGGAAGCTGTGTAGGGCCTCATGTGGCCCTGGGGCCCCCTGTTGATGGTCACTGCTCCAGAATGATGGCATCTCAGGAGAAGTTAGTTTGATGAGTCCAAAAAAAAAAGACAGTCAGATTGTCTTTATAGTTTTGATGCAGCCTGCTGACCTGTATACACTGGTTGTTGCTGTCTGCCACGACTATCCGTCCATTACTGGAGGTTGAGATTCCCTGTAGGTTGGTGAACTCTCCTTTATCTCGCCCTCTGGTGCCTGTTAGTGGAATAAAAGGATGTTTTGTATTTAACATGAGCTAAATTAATTGCAAAGCCAATTTGCTACAAATAATCTTTCAATATGTGACTTAAATTTTACGTTTGCATGATTTTAATCCATCATCAGTTGCCGAAGTTCTACAAAACTTTAAGTGTTACTTTCTAAAAAAGAAGATGTGATAGTTTCAGACTAAAGCGTCTGACTCTTTACTCACCCACTCTGTAGATCAGCTCGTCCTCGATGGGGTTTTCCTTCTTCTTGGTGGTGCTGTACATGCTGGAGGGTCTCCGTACAGCCTTCTGTCGGACATGACCTCCTCCTCCGCTCGGTGACTTCACTCGTCTCTTAACATCATCTGGTGACTGCAGGACATCTGACGGTTTGACGGCACGCAGACGGTAAGGACTCCCCCTCACCGGCTGTTCATACAGCAGCAGAGAGAAGGTGAACTCTCCCTCTGAGCGGATCGTGTAGCCCACCTCGTACGTGCCGTTCTTGTTGTCCACCACCTCAGCTTCAGTGCATGCTCCGTCTGCAGAGATGATCTCTGCTCTCAGAGCGGCGTTCCCCGTCTTCACCAGCTCTCCGTCTTTGTCTTTAGTGGTGACTGTGACTGTGGTGTGCTGGCCGACAAGAGCGTGTCGTAAACCTTCACCTGTGGCCACACTAGTATGACCTACAGCTCCTGTGGTGATCAGGACTCCCAGGTTCTGGATGGATCGCCTCAGTCCATCTGTCTCTACCTGGCACTCCAGGTGTCCGTTTTCATGGGGTTGTTCAGGAAAGGTGTGTCGGGCCAAAGCACTGACCCTCTCACCCATCTGCTTCTGCACCAGAAGGACCTCTGTAGCGCTGCCGTGGCTCAGAGCCTGCTCGGTGAAGTTACAGCTGCTCTGAATGTTCTCTTTGCCCTGAAGCAGAGAGCTCAGCTGGGCCTGAAGCACCTGTGGATTCACAGAAGACAGCAAAGGCTCAGTCAGCAGTGATCTGCTAAAATGTGGATGAAGAAGCTTGAAGAGCAGGATACCAGGAAGCTCCCATAAAAGGACTTATTTATCCACCTGAAAGCAAAAATATGGACTTTTCCACCTCAACATTACGCTTGGATGGTACGATAGCTTTCAACGAGACAGAATCAGATGATGTACCACCTTGTCATTGGACAGGGGGCATCAGCATGTCTGCCTCCCTGCAGTTGGATAATTGGATGAACACTCTTGGACAAATTCTCATAAGGACGCTGCAGAGGCCTAAATTCTGCTGATCATTCACTTCCAACCTGATCACCAGCAGAGAGCTGTTATGTGACACTGTGGTCCAGTTTATGAAGCTCTTTGTCATTAATGTAAACACACTGATTGGAAACTTTGTGCTTAAGCCAAAGAGGTTCTGTTTTAGCCAGAGTTTGTTTGTTTGTTTGTTTGAGAGAAAGATGACTGAGGACAACACTCAGGGAATGTTGGTCATGGCAAAAAAGAGGAGACATCAGTTTTGGTGGTGATACAAACACAGATGCAGGTCTTCTTTTAGAAGGTTTAACATTGGGAGAGAGGGCAGTTTCCACATTTGGCTAATAATGTTGGTAATGCTGTGAAAACAGTCATGCAGATGTGCGTCATGTTGGTCCATGCTAAGTCCCTTTTGTTCTTCAAATGTAAGCTAGGTGTTTAACGATGGAAATATTTGCTTTTCTCATGATTAATAAAAATGGCTGATTTCAAAATATTATTTTTTAAGAGGTGCCCAATTAGGACCTCTGAGAATTATATTGTTTATACAGCTGATACCTACATGATCATGTTTTGAGATTTAATAGTCACGTGGTTGCTCAACAAAGCAGAGCAAAAGCTCTAAAGGACCGTTGCACCGAGTATCCTTCAGTTAGAACGACTTACACCATATGATTACTTTAACTTGTGGTCCTGCAAATAAACAAAATGACAAACAAATTAAAAATATACATCAAATCTTCCAAAGAGTCTAATCAGTACAAGTCCATTTGTTTAGGATCATTAACTCAGTCACATAATTTAATCGATGTAACGATTTGATAACTGCAAGAAATTAAATCATTTTCATCCCCACTCATTGTTCATTAAAGGTTCATCCAAAATCTAAATCTCCATCTCTTTAAATCACATTAAACACATCAAGCACTCGCTACTGTCAAACACTCATTTTTCAGTCAGCATAAACGCATCACAATTTTACTGATTGGACCTCAAACGCACCACAAACACAACATGCACGCGTTGGGTAGCAATGAGTCGCTCATTTAGCTGAGCTGGTTCGATTTTATCCTGTTGTTCTTAGCATGACTTTTGACACAGCCTTCATCACTGCAGTCCTGTTCTTTACTGGAAGGACCAAAACAAAGTTTGGGGGATTCTGAAAAAGTTTCTTTAAGAGATGAAGAGGACGATGGAGCTGCAGAAGCAGATGATTCATTAAAATACTGAAGGTGAGCATGGATCAAACAGGTGATCGTACTGAGACCTGAGGCATTAATATCCATCAGCTGATGATATATTTTATGACAATTATCCACTGATATTAAACAGTATTTGATCAGTCAAGGCACTTTTAGTTTTTCTCTGCTAGACATTTTTGAAATTTAGGATCGAGGGGTAATGAAAGGACATTTGATGATGTGTCCAGTTTGGTTCAAGTTGATTCAGTGAACTCTGATCTGATTCGGTTGACTGCAGTGTGTATAGCTGCTAGGGCTGGGCAATATTACCTAATCTCAGTATCATGATTAATTGAAGCTCTTACCTTAATTATGATTAATGAAGGATTATTTTACGATACGCTGGAACAAATTGGTGTTACTGATGGCCATCAAAACGATCTTCCTGAAGTATTTATACTTAACTAATACTCAATTTTCTCTGCACAGAATCCAAAATGTGCCCAAACAACGTTGACTGCATTTTCTTGGCTACAACGTCCTCTGATAGATTGGCACTTGTCTCCTCCATTTTGGCAGTGTGTCCTTTGCTCTTGGCGAAAGTGAACGCAGACTTTATGGAGGGGGCGTGGTCACAAGACTTACACAGGGAAGATAATGAAAATAATCAACATGAGCAAAATTACTCTAATAAGATCGGCTAAATGTTGCCTTTCATTTTTCTTGGTTAATTGCCCAGTCCTAATAGCTGCATTCTTATGATTGGATTGACACACTTGTGTCCCAAAAGATCAGTACAGTACAGCTGGTTATCTGGATACCTTTGCCAGCATTTAGAATAGGACACAAAACATGGCGCACCTTATCAAACCAGACTGGACCAGACTGTTGGACAGAAAAATGCTCCACAAGATGATGAATCTCGCACACAGCTGCAGATCTAAGGAGGAGCGTGCTGTTGCTAAATATATCCTCTCAGAGCAGTTCCTGGTGTGAAGATCTTCATGCTCTGGTACGCTTGTTTGTTTTGAATCCAGTGCCCGCTGAAGGATGTGTGTGTGTGTGTGTAATTATGATTTTTTACTGAAACATGAAAAATTAAAGATATATTTCACACTTCACAGCCAGAGAAAAACAAACAGCAAAGCCTTTGTGTGACCTCTGACCTTTTGCTTGGAGCTGCAGATGTTTTCCACCTCTGTAATGAGAGCAGTCTTGCGTTGGTGTAGGGCTTTCTCCAGCTCATCAAAAGTGTTACCAATTTCAGTCACAGCATCATTTTTCCGCTCGGTGAGCTGCTTGGAGATCTCGTTCACAAGGTCGATGGCAGCCGTCAGCTGAGGTAGTCTGCAAGAAGAAACGAGAGACGAGAGAAATCAGTGCTGCAAATACAGAAAGAATGACCAAGCTTCCCAGGTTTAAAGTCTTGAAGTGGTACCTGTTTCGAACAGTGTCCAGCTGATTTTTAAGGGCTGTCTTATGTTGCTCCAGAACGTCCCGCAGAGGGACCGTCACATGTTCCCTGTGTTCTCCCTCTGTACACTCCAAACACATGGCTGTCTCACATGACTCGCAGTAAAACTCCATCACCTGCAGGGGGTGCAGTGGAGAAAGATATTGCTGAGCATCATCCCTCAGGGTGTAAATACACCGAGTTCACAGTTGGTAGATCTGAGCAGATAGCTGACCCTCTGTCCTGCTTTGAGGCTTACCTTGCCCTCATGGTTGGGACAGGAGAGCGGCTGACAGGCTGTCGCTGCACTGGCCGACTCGAGGACATTACAGGCCTCAGGTCGGCTGCACTCCGGGTCTCTCTGTAACACCTCCATCAGGTTTGTGATGAAGAAGTTGTTCTGCAGGGCCGCAACGCCCTTCTCTGGCAAAATGGAGGTCTGCCTGCACACTGGGCAGGACAGGGTTAAAGACTGAGGAGGGATGTAGTTCTGAAGGCATCTGCACAGAAACAAAGAGAAAAAAAGTGATGAGGTCCTCAACCTGCTTTTAGATCCAATAAACCAATCCAGAGGGTTAGAGTGTTAAACTTTTCTTTTCTGCTGAGACAAAAATGCCAATACATTCTTGTGCTTGCAGCTTTATAGGGCCTTAAAAGATCATCAGACAAGATAGATGCCTGGATAATCTATCTTCTGTGGACGACTGGGGTGTGGAGATCAGTGCTTCTAGCTTAAAATTGTTGTTTAATGAGAAAGCAGTCTGCTGTTTGCGGCCAATCTCAAAGTGCTTGGTGCTTTAGATCATCCAGAGGCCACAGTGATGAGAGAACAGGCTGAGTAAGTGAGGTAAAATTGGGCCATTGCACCACTTTAATGGCTCCCAGTTAACCAGCTCACTGCAGGCAGGGTGAACAAAAACAGAATGATGCACTAAACTATTTATACGTCTCTGCCTCTGTGCCTTCTGTCTTAAAAGAGCATCAATAATGGGGCTTCTTTAAGCGCTCAGACCGATAGGAAACAAGTGTTTCATGCTGAGCACTTCTTTTTTCCAATCCTTTTTGGTAACTCCTTAAATTGTTGCTCAGTTCGTTCTCTGGGCGTTGTGTTTTTAAAAGCACCCATGACCTCACACAGTTTATCAGTGCGTTTACATGAACAGTTAAGTCAAATTCAGGACTGTGACTAAACTACTACTTTTCTTGTCCCAGTAACATGCACACTGGGTAGTTTTAACTCTTTGACCAAAGCATGTTCATATCCCCAACAACAATCTTTCAATTGTCTTAACCAGTGGATCCATTTGAAGTTTTGAGAGGGCTTGAGCCTTTTCCAGTGGTGATTGAGTAAGAGGCAGAGTACAGCACTGACTGGGTGACAGTCACTGCGCTGACATATAGAGCCAGAAAATCTAAAACACATTCACTCACATCTGAGGGCAAATGATAGTCAGCATTCAGCCAAACAAAGCCAAACATGCATAAGGAGAAAAAACTTCTAACTTCAGCATCAGTGACTCAACTGGTTGTTTGAGATCTAAAAGTGGGTCATGGAGCCATTTTCAGAGGATCTAAAATGTGTGCTTAGCAAAAAAAAAAACCAGACAAAAAGAAAACAACATGCTTATGGAACATCTTTGATTTGTTCTGTTATTCACTGTCTCGCGTTTTGTGGCACCTGAAGTCCAAGCTGAAGTCTTTCATTAAATAAGTCAGACTTTTGAAACACCAGGATTGAAAACTCTAATCCTAACTCTGAATCTCTGTGTGGGATTTCAAAGCACTTTTCACACATGTAACCCTGATGTTTCCAACTACTGTCAGGCGGACCTGCCCAGAAAATCCCCTGATCTTCTTGTTCATACTTGGCCTTCACAGCAGGAGGTCTTCCCTCGTTTGTCAGTTAACAGAAGGGTAGGAGGGAGGGGAATCTTGATGAACCGACTTGAGTTTATAAAGTGCATTTTAGGCTTTTTGACTACTCTAAGCATCTTTACACCGCAGGTCAAATCTACCCATTCACACCCATTCACTGACTAATGGCTCAAAGTTTCTATGCAAGTTTTCACCAGTAGCTACGAACACATTTACGCCCTTTCATACCCATTTACATGCCACTGATGCCAGAGCCTGTCTCAGAGGCTGAGGGTGTGTTCCATCTGTGCTCAGACAATCCCAGTATATCTGTGTGTCTTCATTTTCTTTTTTTTAATATATATTTTTTGGGCATTTTGTGCCTTTAATGATAGGAGAGAGACAGTGGATAGGCTTGTGAAAGGGAATGAGAGATTAGGGGAAGACACTCTGCAAACTGGTCACAGGCGGGATTCGAACCTGGACCAGCAGAAGCAAATACAGGGGGTGCCTGGTTGCTAACCACTCCGACAAACCACCACCCCGTGTGTCTTCATTTTCAATTAGAAACTCCAGCTTATGTGTGACTGACCAGATAGTTTACCCTCTAATTTTTAGCAAATGCTCAAAGAGTTAAGTCCATTGATTCAGTCCTTACTTTTCACAGAAGGTGTGCAGGCAGGGCAGGACCTTAGGGTTGTGATAATGATCCAAACAGATGCTGCAGACCAGGAACTGTTTGTCTATCTGCCGGACCACGGGGCTGGTGCTGCCGGTCTCACGCTTGGCCATAGTGACGGACATTCAAATGGAGCTCAGGGACCAGTTAACCTGCACACACAGGGGGAGAGAAGCAGAGGAAAGGTCAAGACGGCCATGAGGAAATGATCTGACAGGGTGAGGAGGGTGGAACTGAGCGGCGTCCCTCTGCATGGGCGGGAGGAAATGAGTCATGTTACTGTTACCATCATAAAAGCTCGTCATAGTCCTGTATCTGCGGGCACTCTCTGCCCTCCCTCCTTCATGAATCTGTGTCAGTAGACTGAGCTTCATTTTCCATGAACACCCTGATAGCCAGAGGTTGTTTGACTTCATAAATAAAAACCCTATTAAGTTAATGCTGCGGAAGAAAAATTCCCTCTCCAGGGCAGAACTCTCAAGCTGTGACAAATGTGCAGCCCAGGAGCCGACATGTCTGCGTTTACACGGCTGCTAGACCTGTTAGAATTCTTTATGTATAAATATTATCAACTGTTAGCCTAGCACTGGGAAATGTGGGCTAACAAATGCACAACATGTTTTAATATGTTTTAATATGTGTGTCAAAACAATATATACAAGACAAAACAATGTTAAAAATGATGGTCACAATATATACATGAATTATCATCTTTGTAATGATTCTGGCAAATAATAAGGCACATTAACACCTGTTTAGTGCAGGTGTCAGTCCCTACATACCACCTCTGGGTGATTTTTTGTGGTTTATTATTATCAAAATTGCAGACAGACTCCGATACATTTTTCACGTTGTAAAAAAAAAAGATCAGGCAACATTTCTGAACAGAGAGGCTGCCAAAATTCTACATATAAATCAAAAACTTTGTTTCAGAAACTAAAATAACCACATTTTTACAATGCAGTATTAATTTTGACAGCACTTTTACATTTGGTTTAGTCTTCTGACTTAAAAATCTTTGTTATTTTCACATTATTTTATCTTCTAATTTGTTTTAATTTTGGTCTAATTTAGGTAGAGGAAATTTCACAACATTTTAGTTAAAGAAATTGACTATACATTTTAGTGGACAAAAAATATGAAGTGCCAAGTGTAAGGCATTTTTTATGTTTCCTTCAATTTCTAAAGTCATGTTTTACAATTGGATCTCGCCACCATGAACCTAAGGCAGTTGTGATTGGATGTCCCTCTTAATTCATCCAACCTTTCCACACAACCAAAGAAACTGTGATTGGATGTATTCCTAACTTGTCTTTTCTGTCTACATGACAAAATTAAGTCTGATTGGATTAAGTCTCCGTCAAACATATTAATGAAAATGTGAGGGATTTTAGTTTTTTGTTTTTGTCCATATGCACTTTTTTTGAGCTATATTCTAGTTTTGTCAGGGGAAAAAGATTCTTGACAAAAACTATGATGAAGGGGTGCTGGTTTGGCATAGTGGTTAGCACCCCATGTACTTGCTTCTGCCGGTCCAGGTTCAAATCCCGCCTGTGACCAGTTTGCAGAGTGTCTTCCCCTGCTCTCTCTCCCCCTTTCACAAGCCTATCCACAGTCTCTCTCCTATCAATAAAGGCACAAAATGCCCAAAAAATATACTTTAAAAACTATGATGAAAATAATTGGCCGACAAAATTAACACTATTTCAATGTCCATGGCCTCAGGTGTTAAATCTGGGATGATGATGGCCTGGTGGTACATACAAACTCTTTTCTTGCTAAAGGAAGCCTGCGTTTCAGCAAAGGGCTTCTTTCCCTCATGTCTAACCTCACTCTCTTTTCCCAATCTCTGACTTCATGTACTGACCCTTAAATACAGGCAAAAAAGCCAAAAGACTCTTTAAATAGTACTGAAATTAGATTATCAACAGTCATAATTGTTAAACAAAACAAGATAAAGTTCTGTGTTGACTGCACAAATCATTTGGAAAAGTGGGTGGAACTATGAGGAAACTTTTCCCCTCTACACTTCCACAACATTTTCTGAATGTTTGTCAGACACACAGTATCCGTTCACTTTGGACAGTGTGAATGACTTAAACTGCATACTTCTAATAAGTAATCCAAAAGGCTTCTTTTTGTAAAAACAAATGTTACCTTATGGAAGTTGTTTTTCATGCAAAGGTGTCTGCTTGCTGCTTTGCAATGATAACAAGAAAGACACAGGATCATCGTAAATGAAGAGTAAAGAAATCTTTAAACACTGCAAGCAAAATGTTGCTGATATTCCAGTTTTTAGAGACTCCTATCAAAATGGTTCTTTAAAATAATCATTTAATGCCCTCCTGCATATCAGTACAATGTGATTAAAAATATAAAAATGCTATCAAATAAACAAAATGATTCGTCCCCTTTTGGACTTGAGCTTTTTAATGAGATAATTGTGTATTTATAAGTGCATTTCTATTTGTGATGTTAACAATCTATCTTTTTATCAACATAAACTACAAAACAACATTAAATTAAAATAAAGTAAAGGCAAGGCAAGTTTATTTATACAGCACAATTCATACACAAGGTAATTCAAAGTGCTTAAGCACTAAATAAATAACCCAGCTCTGGCACAGCTACAGTCCTGCTTGGTATAAATACATTTTTGTCTCTGTTGCTCCATGTTTGCTCATGGTGGATTTATGTGGCGTCTCTGTTAATAATCTCTAGTGAAAGGTTTACAGTACATCTGCAGTTTTTGTGAGCCTCCTTATGATAACATCGGTTCTGGACTTGTACAGGACAGATGAAAACCTGATTGGCTGTCTGACTGAGCATGACTCTTTGCCCTCTGTTTTATTGTTTAAATCTTGTTGAAATCCTGATAAGCTGGTGTCTGCTGGCTCTCTGTTCAGATTTCTGTTACACAGAACAAAAGTGTATCAGTGGGTCATGCACACATTATCTCTGAGTGTGACAGAAATGTGGCACATCTGTATCTTAACAAGCACTGCAGGGCAGAAAACAAAAAGTCAGGGACAGAACAGCATCAGCATGTCCTGTATCTGCTTTTATCAATATCTGTTTCAGTGTTTTCCACACACAGAAGACACTACAGTGGGCCACACAAGTATATTTACCAGACATTTTTCTTTGTTTAGTGTGCTGTGTGATCACCTGAGAGAAGACATCCACTGGTCCATCCTTCCTGATCTAATTATGTTGCTAGTCACAATAAAACTTTGGATTAAGCTGTTGTTGTTTCCCAGCTTTATATGAATGTACAATTGTATGAATGAGTGTGGGTTTGTTACCTTGGTATTAATAGAATGTGACAATGAATCTCAGTTTCAGTTTGAATTGTTTTGTTTTTATGTTTTCCTACAGATGCTTGCCTCATAGTTCAGGACAGAGGTGGGCAACTGGCCCAAGAGCCACGTGCCCCCTCCAGCCCCCTCAACGTGACCCTCTGGTCAAATTAAAACATAAAAAAAATCATGAGAATGAAAAAAATGTGACAAAAAAGTACCATGAAAAAATAACAATTGCAATAATCCAAAGAAAATATGGTTGTAACTGGCTGTAGTTGTTTTTGTAAAATTCCTGTTTGTGCAGTTTTGAAGGTATTTGTCAAAATAAAGAACAAAACTGTCAGTAAAACATGCTTTAACAACCACTGAATACTTTCACAGCCAAGAGACCCCTCTTCAAATGTCATGATTTTAGCTCTCTGGCACTGAGGATGCATTAATGTGGTCCTCTCGGTTACCGTTGGGACGATTGTTCCAACACCCTGCCAACAACAATATCCACACAAGCACATCTCCTGCTATTATAACAAATCATTCAGGTTAGCATGGATGTTGACATTACATGAACCTCTTTGCTGATTAATATTGTCCAATCAGCATAAACAAGAAAATTCACATTGATTAATATAGCTGTCCAAATTTACCTAATTTAAATGATCTCAATCACTATGAGCATTCATATTATTGTTTAATTGATTATTACAACTGACATTTACCCATGGCTTTAAAATCACTGCAGTCTTCACACTGGTAAGTCATTAAACCTCCCCGCTGCAGCTTCACTTCACCCTTCTGCCCAAACATCTCCCGCCAAAACCAAGGAACTGAGACACAAAAGTAACAGAGACGTCAAAGAGGTCTTTGTGCTTCTCACTTCAATACAGAAGCTGCTCCTGTCACAAATCATGTACTTCAGGCACCATCCTCTGGAAAAGCCTCAGACTGCATTGACTTCTTTACTGAACCTCCTCCTGCAATTTTACCAAAGTGTTTCACTGAACAACAGCATTTTATAAAAGCAACATTCATAAGGAGCACAGATGGCCTGGTGGTTGGGTCACATCCCATGTTGAGAGGTCGGTCTTCAAATGTGGTGAGTTGTTTTCCCCACTTAAGGCCAAAATTCCCCCCAACAAATCTTCCAAAGCTAAAATCTCACAGTCTTCTGTCTGTCTGTTATTACTGACTAACATACTCGGACGGGGTTTAGGAAATAGTGAAACAATCTGATAGATTTAAACCTGGAAATGCACCGCTTTGTAAAAAATCCTGCCTGATTCTGGTCATCAGATTAAACCAAAAAAATGTTAAAGATCATGAATTCTATGAGTCCAGAATGCCTGGTGAGAAACAGCTGATTTAATGAACTGGTCCTTTACAGTGGGGCTCCTTCCATATGTCAGTCAGGCAAACTTAAAAGATACCTTGTTATAAATAAATTAAAAAATACCAACACATTCTCCTTAATAATTGTTGAAAAGGATAAATACATGGGGTGCATGACTTCTGAGCTTGAGAAAAAAGGAGTGTAACATCTGAATTGGAGCTTCTTCAATTTTTTTTTACAATCTGATTCAACTTAAAGGAAAAATCCACCCTTAGTCTCTAAAACAGTCGCCTTGGTAACCAAACAAATCTGTGAGCTCACATTGTATTCGTTCTTAAGCAGATGTTTGAATGTTTGATACCCCCTGATCCCCATCAGACCTGATCCAGATCAGGCCCGTCACAAAAGTGAAAAAAAAGTTTGAGATGATGCTTGTATGTAAGAAGTATTTACAAACCATGTAAAGGACATATATGCCACTTAGGAGGAACTTTTTTGAACTACTATCAGGAATTACATGAGCAGCACAAAGTCCATGTCACTAACAACCCTCTGACCTAGTCTGATTCAAGACCCACTACCACCTTCTTCATGATGAAGTATGACCCATTACAGACATTTTCATTTAAGGAGGAACTAATCAAATCCATATTCCGCCTCTGTTTTATTGTTTAATGCTGGCTTGAATAAGCCTTCATGCTTTTTCAGTCACTAAAACTGGGTTGTGGAGTTAATTTGTTCAGACTTAATTATGCAAACCTGACAGACAAACACATCCTGAACAATAAAATCCACTAACGCCACCTGTTCAGTGAGCTTCTTCACATTAGGGCTGTCCCCTTATGCTTGAAATACTTTCATATACAAAGCATACAGTTCAGCAGCACATTACGTGAGCCTGGAGCAGTGAACCATCTTGACCAAAACAACAGGAAGTACACAGTGAGAATCCTGTTTAGGGCAGAAACTGCAAGGACCTGAGGCATCCAGGCAATGATCTATGAGCTGTGGTGGGCGGCAGTACCCCATGGCTGAATCTATCCATCTGAAATTAATGAAAGAAGACACCTCGAGATAATGGAGGACAGGCAAAGCCACTCCCTGGAACACCAGGAAATCAAGACAAGGCTGTGTGTGCAAAGCAGCTGGCTTACTCCTCATCCACAACATATCTGCAGATCCATTTGCTGGCCTTCCACCCAACTGCAGTGGCAGAGGCGTGCTCAGCCCCATGTGACTGCACCCTCCTTAGCAGTCTCCCCAAAAGAGGTGCAGAAAAATGCAACTAAAAGTTACAAGATTCATATTTAAGGACATGCGTAACAGAGCACTATGGCAGCAAGACAGAGACCACTACCCTGAGAGACGGTAGCCATTAGTGTCAGATTCTGAAATGATAACGTCAGAGTATTTGATGGGGGTCTCAGGTCTGAATTGACAGACAGTTTTAAGAACTGGTTCAACAGACTTGTTAAGCCTGGGGCAGACTGATTGAACTCATTTCTTGTTAGAACTGTCAAAGTCCTGACAGAGACTTTTGATCTGCAGTCATCATAAAACCTTGTGGTGATTATCTGTTAATTAACCTGAGATGCTCTGAACCAATTTGTTTGAATGTGAGGCTGAATATAGGCTATCAAACTGTAAAATCATTTCATAAGCACTGGTGCTACATGTTTTATCCTGAGATTCATTTTGAGCACAGAGCACAAGTACAGCACAGATGTGAATGTGGTGAGAACAACACATTTATTGTGTTTGTATACATAACACAAATCTAACAGACCAAAGCACCTTAAATTAGACGGATCCACTCAAGTAAGACAACTCAGCACAAATATAAATAATGTTTACCTTGTTAATATCCCTACAAAGTCACACCAACATTTCCACAGGAGCAGTGAACTCACCCATCTCCTCTCAGCGTGCCAGAGCCTCATGAGTTCATGAGCGGACAGTTCCAGCCTCATCTTTCATCCACAGCTCCACCAGCAGGGTTGGTCATTTTTCCTTTGAGCTCACATCAACAGAAACACTTCTCGGCCTGTCCTGGAATGACGCTAACTACCAGGCGTGCTCACGAAGCCGCACCGTGAGCCAAAGCTCCTCCACTCTGTCTCGCAGCCCTGAGAACATCCAGCTGAGCTGAGGGCCTCTTTTCTTTGAGAGTGAGGAGAGGAAGAGGAAGCTCGAAAACGCCACTCCCCAAATTCCTTCTTTTTCCTCCTCTTGACTCCCAGCTGGCTGAGTTCAGACACCACCTGTCTGTCTGTGTATGACTGTGTGTGTGTGTGTGTGTGTGTGTGTGTGTGTGTGTGTGTGTGTGTGTGTGTGTGTGAGGGGAGGCAGGGTAAACTCACAGTGAACCTGATAAGGGCTGGGCAATTTGGCTGAATGACAATACAAATAAAAGGTTGTAATATAACCTCCATGAAAGAACTATCACCTGCTTTTCATACACCAACTATATTAAATAGGGATGGGAACTGATACGATTTTATCAATACAAGTGCAACGATCCTGTTAATCGATCCAATTCTTTAACGATTCATTTATTCATTCCTGCAGATTTTCCATTCTTTAAAGCAGAAAATGTCCATTAATTTGCCAGGCTGAGTCACAACAAACCTACAGCACTGTCACTGTCAATACTATTTACTAACTAGAAGTGCAAAGACAGCAAATACCTCCGACTGGGCATTTCTAACACGTTTACCCTTGCTGAACATTCCCTGAAATGTTATCAAAATCGGATTATAACTTTTTGAGTTATCCTGTTAACAAACACATGCCAGCAAAACTTTTCTCAGCAGAGAGAGTTCACAAACCTCCACTAAAGCATTCTGACATTCTTAGTCAAATTATTAGTGAGGATGTGGAAAACTGACCATCATACAATGTTGACAAATCCTTTAAAATGTCCTGGATTTACATCTCTTGTTTTTCTTTTGCCATGATTCAATGAAAAATTTTGTCAAAATCCATTGAGAACTTTTTGAGTTAACTCACTCACGATCAAACAAACATGCAGGCAAACACAGCAAAAGACAAAAAACAGGATCAAAGATGCTGAACCATACTGCCCTATCTGCTCAGTGAGCTCACCATAATGTTACATCTGATGTTTACAAACAAATGTTTCATGTAGGTGAAGCAATATCGGACTACTCAGTTAAAAGAGATAGCGGAGAAGGTTCAGCACATTTAGCTCTCACATCCAGTGAATGGAAACAAAATGAAGCACAGAAATCTGTGTTGTGCTTTGCTTCAGAAGGTGTACAAAGTGTGGGTGCCACAACAGTACTAGATTTTGTCAACCATCCCTAGTAACTACAGAGACAAGATACCTGTTAAGTACCGGTATTTAATTAATCAATAAATGGCTGGTTGAAAATACAAAAATCATTGCCCATCTTTTTTTTGGGACACACACTACAAGATAATCAGCCCAGGTTTAAGATCGGATCCCTGCATCTGACCAAATTCACCAAAGGCCCAATCATCTGTTAGTCCTAAAGATGATCTGACATAATAACCTGTTGGGTGAGGTGTGTGAGGATTGAGAAGGGATGATTTGTGGATGCCCCAACTTGAAACTGTAAATATTGAACATGTGCACTGAAGACTGCCAAGCACATCCTCTGTGTTTGGTCACGTGGAATGGGACAAAGCCAATCAGGAATCATGCTGGCTAAATCAGGAATTAAATGTAGCCATGGCAACAAAGATAAAGATGAAGCATAAAGTTTGGTGGATGTCAGAAACAGATAGCAAAGTTGTTGATCTGTAGCAAAATGAGTGCAGCCTAATCTGAACATTACATAAAAAACTGATAAGAGGAGGAGCTGGACAGAAATCATAACCACCAAGGGTGTCGTAGGATGCCAACTGTTGGCAGCATTTACTGTAATTCCTCCTGATGTTGTTCACCTTGTTTGTTTACATTAAAGTCATGCTTGATCACATGAGATCATAAGCTGCTTGAGCAGAGGCCCTGGTTGTTACTAGATGAGTCTGTTGGTGTTTCAGTGTGCTATGTCTCTCTTTTTGGAAAACCACACACAAAAAGAATAACACTATCAAATATATCTTCATGTTTGGGGTCGATCAGGGCTTCAAAATCAGTTTAGACTTTAAAAAGTATTTAGTATTGTTTTTATAAATACCAAGCTAATAAAGTTAATCTTTTTCTAGATTAATGCAAATAACCTTCAATTTTGTAAAACCCATGTAATGTATTAAATATCCCCTTTATATCTAATAAACCACACTTGTTTCCCAGCCCTACACTGGCCTGTCTGTCTCAGATGAGCGGGCAGGTCATGAAGGCAGCTGTCCCTCTGAAACAGAGAGCAGTCAGCTCGAACAATGACATTCCAGCTCACAGCCCAGCGCCCCACATCTCCCCCCTCTCTGCATCTTTTCTCCCTCTATTGTGCCCTCCTCTTACTCCTCCTCCTTTCTCTCCTCCCTCCTCTCTCCTCCTCTTCTCTCCCACTACCACAGAAACTCCCTCAGCATCAGTAGACATCCTGCAGATGGAGATTTTCTCAGCCACGCAGGCCCCATTGTTGCTCCACGCTAAGTGATTATAAGCCCTACTGACTGATTTCTGCTGGGCCCTTTCACTGTCCACACTCCCAGCTCTGTCTGACTCCCCCCCTCCTCCAGTCTCCCCCTTTAAGCCCTCCCCTCTCTGGGTCTTGGACTGTGAATCGCAGCAGCTGAACGGTGACATCAGGAGGAAGCTTGAGGAGCCAAAGAGTCAAGCTCCGCCTCTCTGGGCTGACTGGCTGCAGCCTGAAGGGTTACAACAGCCTCTCTCACCCTCTCTTCCTTTCCCTTCCCTTTCCCCCCCTCTCGTCCTGCCCGCCTGTCAGTTCTCCCAGCAGCCTCCTCTGCTCAGTTCCTCCCACTCGCCTCACCGCAGACAGCAGATCGTTCTATGAACAGTTCCTCTCTGACAGAAGCTTGAAGTGAAGAATCCAGATAAACTAAGCAGAAATAAATATCGACAACAAGAAAATGGCTGAGTACTGAAGCTTCTGGGCCTTTCCAGTGTACTCATTATCAGACATGTGCATCTATAATACATTATCTGTTTATTTGTTTATAATATTTGATTGATAACAACAACAATATTAATTCTCCCCTTTGATCAATTCTTATCGGTTTTATTTTGTGTGGAAAAAAGGCCTTCACAGGTATTCAGGTTCAACATCACTCAAACACTGATCGTTGATGCAGTCCTGTGTAGACGAATGTTCCAACAAGTATATGGTATCACACAGACCTGGATGTTGAGCAGTCTGAATCTTAATGCTCAGCATTAAGCCCCACTTTTGACTTCTGTCTCCTGTTGTAGTTTGTGCTGACTGCCTCTCATGAGGGCGTGATCACCTTTATTTGCATGGCATCCAGAACATGGTGGAGAACACTGATCAGGGAATTAATAAGAGAAAGACATGTAATATAAATTAGCTATCTGTTTTCAGTTCCTATCCCGAGCCATGCATAAGGTAGGAAACAAAATCATCAGTCTTGTGCAGCTGGATGCGGCTGATAAAGCGTCTACTCAAGCAGATCCCTCTTGCAAAGCTCCAATCTAAAACAACTGTGAGCGCCCCAAGGTGACACGTCAAACCAGCGTCTTTTAGAGCAGGAAGTGATGGGAACTACGAGCGAGACGACAGCAGGAAGTGACTGCTAGTACAGAGATTAGCATGGATGCTAACAGCTTTAAAAGCAGCTTTGTCAGACTGGACCATATTGCTTTATAAAACAAAAAACAAATACCACTGAAAGCATTTGTCGACAGAAAGGAGAAACAATGGCTATCAAAATACTAAAATTTAGATTTTTATTACGACCGTGGGCATTATCAGGCATTGGAAATACATTTTTGTACCCGCAGTCTAAAATGGCAGGTAGATGACCATTTTTGGTCTTTTTGATTTTTGCCGTTCATATCTCCGGGCTTACCTCCTGCAAAGAGCCAACAACAGCAAAAGTTCAATCAACATTTCCTATATTGAGGTAGTCAATTTTTCTTTACACTTACCGTGTGTTTCAAAATGAATAAAATCCCATTTGATCAATAAGCAGCATCATTAAAACACTTTGAATGTCTTAGTTGTTTAATTAAGTTGCCAAAAACTGGAAGGGAATAGTGTTCGACTTTTCCTCTGACAACTTAGTTGTGCAATTTTGGCAGTATGCAAACACAAGGCCACAGTCAAAGGGAATAAACGTCAAAAACTTTTAAGGGCCCAGAGTCACATAGTGGTCCATGACTGTAAATAAGGATGTGGTTTATTCTGAATGTAGACCACGGTTTCCTGAGATTTAAAACCTAAATATTCAGCAGGTTTTATTAACGCTAACAAAAGTCATCATTTTGTTTGTCATAATCAGTTTTACAGTGTTAACCACCTCCTCCTGAAATAGTACATTTATGAATTTTGTGGATGGGACTATTGAACTTAGCAGTTAGCGCAATAATATTTAGTGTTTCAGCTCCAATGCTGCCAGTGGGTCAATGTTTCCTACACGAATGCTACTTACCTAAGACTCACATGTTGATGTTACTGTTGTCTTTTTATGCATTTTTATTTTGAGTTACAGAAGACTGAGGTGGAAGTTAGGGAGAGTAATTGTGAAATTACAAGAAATAAAGAAGCCACAGACCAGATTTAAACCATGCCAGCTAATCAAAGGACTACAATCTTCCCAAAGGGATGCAAATAAATGTCAAGACCACCAGCATTTCCCACACATTTATATTAATAAATCGAATCTGAGGAGGGCTGTTTTACATGTCCTTTCAGGGGCCTAGCAATTTCTGAGTGCAGGTCTGTTCAGGTGGAAGCCTGCAACTTCTTGACAACATCAGCAACTAAATCAAATTGAGCCCCAGTGATTTCAAACAGGTGTAAATCCATTGCTTAAATAAGAACAATTAGTATATTTAAGTAATTTAATTGCTTTGATGGAGGCTGGTGTTGACTGGGTGTGATGTTTGACGCCTAATGTGATCTGACAGTGTGATATAAAGTCTGCCGTAGACGACTCGGTAATCCAGATGGCAGACAGAGCTCGACCCTGCAGGAGCACTTTAAGCTACTTAGATGTAATTCAGGGTGAGAGTGGCAGAGATGCTGCTCAGTTTACAAACAACCTGCAGGTTTGCTGGATTGTCCTCAGCTGACGTGCTGCAGAGAAAGAGAGCAGAGGCGACGAATGAAAGAAGAAACATGGATGGAGGCGAACGTGATGGCTGACCTCATGTATGAAGTGCTGATGCTGCAGTTTCTGTCGCACAGCTTTGAAATGAATCTCATCACATGTGGCTTTGAACAGAGCAGCCTGCAGCAGATTTAGGTCTCTGGTTTGATCTGTCACTGTTCATGTTTGTCTTATATTCATACCTGAGCTATTTCTGTTACTTGGCTCATGAATTACTGACGTTATTTTTAGCAGGAGGACTTCACAAGACGAACATGCAGTGAAAAGGTTTGTAAGCAGTTTTTATCAAACATCTGCAATGATTTTTGTTTTTCTGTTCCACAACAGGGCTTCATATTGTTCTTTTTTATATTTTGGTTTGGATTTTCTAGGACCCTAGGAAGCAATTAGAAGTTTTGATCTTGATTGATTGAGTGCTTACAATTTTATCGTTTGCACTTGAAGACAAATTATTCTCGTCTCTGTTAACAAGAATGAGCTTCACTAACAAGTTTCTCTGACTTAGTTTGATCTGAAGTTGAGGTTGCACTGTTGCATTTTCACTTTGCCTTGGTTAGCTTGAACAATGCTACCATGGTTGTGCTCCTACCACACCCCCTCCCTTATGCACAACCAATCCACTGTGTTTGTGTACTTTTAGCTGCCATTAGCATCATAACAATGTAATGTACTACAGCCACAAAAGAGACACACACCACTCGTCCCATTACAAACATCAACATCCCTTCTACAATCTAAACAACTACTAACAAACATTTAGACACAACGAGCACATGTGCTGTAGTACAGAGTCCAATAACAGCACTGTCCCTGAACTGAGCCCTGATTGGCTGAAAAGTGAGTGTCCCTTGCTATAATTTCTAAAGGCTTCAAACAGAGCAAAGAGGGGACACAGATGTCTGATGGCCTGTTGTGACTTCATAAATAAGATGTTGACAGGTAATCATAGTGTTTTAGGCCAGTGACATAAAAATTAACCACATGCAGCTTTAATCCTCTGTTAATCCTAAATACGGTGATTTTTGGTTGGCTTCCCATGTTAAGTCCCTGTTTGGTTGGATTTGTTGTCACCAATCACATCAAACTGAACTCTGGAGCACTTTGTTACAAGAAAACCAAGACCCTGTTTTAGGATGGACCAAAGTCCAGTTCTTTGGTCCTCAAAAGAGTTTGTCTGAGCTTTCACACCTACCCAAACCAAACACACAAACCAGCCAAGCAAATTAAACTGGTTAGGTGTGACAGTGACCTGAAGGAGGGAGAAAACTTTAAGTTTTAAAGTAAAGTTTCTCAAGACATTGTTTTGTGCCATACAAGTCATATTGTCGTCAGGTTATTTGACATCACAGTGGCAACAGACAGACACAAAGACGAGGGACATCCAGCTGTTGACCATTTAATCCCAGAGCTACAAGACCAGACCCAGTCTTTAGCTGAGCTGTTTTTGTGCTAAACACTGGGATTTAAGTATCAGCGTTTTACTGGATTTCAGCAACATGACCTCAAATTCAAAGAAATCATTAATCTGCTTTGAATCTGTCTGGATTTTTTGTGCAGCATGAGGGCAGGTACATCACGACGTGTTCTTAAAATCTCTACAAAGTGCAGCTTGTTAGGCTGCTGTGTCCTTGAACTATTAAACTTTTATTCTGTAAACTGTAACTGGAAGGTTTTTGGTCCTCCAACAAAAAGCAGTGATTCACTTCAATCTGCTGTGAAGTGAAAAGAATAAAGGCATTTTGCAGCTTTGTGACTGATGTGAAAAGAAATGATGTTGTCTTTTGTGGATGAAAAATCATCCCACTTACAATCAGTCACAGAGCCAGACTGAACAGATGATCTAGTTTTCTCACACATCTCCTTAATTATTTATGAGGTCTGTTATGTAACGGTCTGTGGAGACTCCCGACAAATCATGACCTCCGCTATAAATCAGGCTACTTCTCAAGTGGTGTCCTACAAGAGTTCTGAGGAAAGACCCAAACTATTTAGAGACAGACTTAAATGTTTAAAGAAACCTGTTTGGACACTGAAAACTGTTTGGGTGTAGATTATTGAAATGTTTGTTTAGGCTTGATCTTAGTTTAGCTTGCATGTCTTTATTCAGACAAAACAGCATTAGAAACCAGGGAGAGAGAGGGTGGGGAATGACATCAGTCAAAGGAGCAGCACAGGTGGCAACTCTAAACCAACCACACCCGGGGTGGGAAAGTGGCAGCCCAGTGGCCACATGCGGCCCTCCTCTTCACACAATGCGGCCTAACAGTCATTTTCAGATTTCTAATAATTGCAACCATATGGATGAAAAACATCTGCCGTAAAGTATTTTTTTATCTGATTTGCCTCCTTAACAAGATACACATGAAAAAAAATTATCTTATCATACTGGGAAAATAGTTCAACAGCAGTCTTTAATAGCTGTTTTAATCTCAATCATCAAAATAAGTTATTAGATTTTATGTGCTACAATGTTTAATGTAAAGATCTTTTATGAAGCATTATTAGTGTTTTTGAGGGGAAAAGTTGGTCAAATGAACTTAAATAACCGCCAATATCCAAGATTTTTAGGACTGCCACATTGGCCAGGCCACATTTCTAAAAGTACAGCTCTAAGCTTCAACAGTGCTTACTGATGAGATAAATGTCAAACTTAAATCTCTGTGTTCAGCTCAGTAAGTTAAGCTTCACTTTATGGTTTTAAAGCATGAAAATATTTATAGAAAATAGAAGAAGCACCAAATTTGTAGTATTTTGCTAAATTACAGGTAAACTGTATTCTAATATTGATGGTATCCTTTCATTTGTATTATGTTTGCCCTCTGAAAATGAGAATTACATTAATGTGACCCACACTAATAGCCGAAGTTGCCTGTAAACCTGAACTACACTTATGAGCCTTCAGTTACAACCAGCAACCAGGACCCGCCTGACCCCTGACCCCCAGTATGCAGTGATGTGGACCGAATGAGGGTGAAAACAGCATTGTTGCTTTTAAATGTAAGATGTCGTTACTGATTTTTTTCAGTAATGCTTGAAATTGGTGTTGATTGTTTAGATATATGCCGTCATTTCCACTGAGCTTCCGTCTCACGCTCCTCAGCAGGTAAACTGTTTGTCAGTTTATAAAAAATCTAACTTAAATTACAGCTTTCACCAGCTAAGAGGACAGATAGAGGTGGAGATAGAGGCTGAGCAGTGAATCATCTTGATGCTCTTCAGGCAAAACCACTACTTGCTTTGGTATTTGGGTTTGATATGATCAGTGAAATCATTCCCATTGAAATAATCCAGATGTTTTCTGCTCTCTCTCTCTGTAAATGACACAGCAAAGCCATTTTAAAAAGTCCACTTTAAAATTAATAACTACATTCTGCTGTCTATAATGTGTTTGATACATTACATCACGGTCACAGGACTCCTCTTAAGCTGATAAATGTAAGTTTGTTCTTAGTGGAAAACTTGCCTGCTGACCTTTACGCAGACTGTAATTTGTAGGTTGTTAATTTCATTCCCTCGCTGTGACGGCTCCAGATTCCAGGATGTTTGCACTTCACGCACCGTAAAAAGGATTTTCCCTTCAGCTCCTCTCTCTTTTTCAAATACAGGCAAACAAGTTCATCTGTAAATTACACAGAGCATTTTAAGGTTTTTTTTGGATATTGCTCACTTTTTGTGTTGGTGTATGAAGCATAAACTGTAACCCTGTCCCCATCAGTCATGTCTGCTGAGTGTTACAGTAATGACGACTTCAAACTCTCCAAAAGTTTATTTGAGCCGTGCATGTAAACACTAGCTGTAGCCTGAGTGACCTGAAAAAGGAAGTGTTGGCCTGTAATGATGTGCTGTGTGTTTAAATAAAGACTGAAGTTTTTTTCCATCCACATCTGTTGTGTTACTGCTCATGTGTGTTTTCATGCTGTAATTGTTCCTGTTTGTTTACACTCAGGCCGATGGAAGAGAAGTCTAGTTCTTGTTTTAAAGTTAAAGTGTGTGATTTATTTTCTGTGTCACCGGGCCAAAAAATATGATTATCTGTCATCATCTTATTACTGAAGCCACATGGAAGAAAATCCAGTAATGGACACCCAGTTTTTGACCAATCAGGGCTCAAGTCAGGGACAGTGTTCTAACTGGAGCCTCTACTAAGGTATTTATATTAGCTATATCTAAATGAGCTTTAGTTGCTCTTTAGATGGTACAAGTGATGATAATTTTATGAGGAGACATGTGGTATGGGGCTGTTTTAGGCTAAACTATATGACATTGGCATAATGCTTGAAGGGGGAGCAGCGAGGAGCTCATCCATGGAAGGGAGGGGGAGTAAAGTTCTGCCACTGCAGTCTCATCCAAGTTACATAACCCAGCTTTAACAGATTTCTGATCAAGTTTTTGAAGCATGTAGGTTTTACAAATATCACTGTTCTGCCAAAAAACAAGAAGTGGAGAGCACAAAGAGGGAGTAAAATTAACAGGGCTTCATCATTAATGCACGTTAGTGTTGCTAACAGGGTATTTAACCTCAAACTGGTTTAATGTTGATATAAACCAAATCTATACCAATGCGAAGCTCTAAGCTGACCGAGTCTGAACTGTCTCCTTAAAGATTAAACTACTTTTTATGATAAGATTAACTCTTGTTCACAAAAAGTGCATGCTAATATTTTCTTTACGACAGGAATTGGCCAATTACTGCAGTCAAGACCAAACTCAGTCTGAACCCAATTAATAAACGATGTTGCATGAAACCAATGAAGCTCCAGAACAGTCAGCTCTTCTTAGGCAGCATAAAACTCCTCGTCCACGACCCTGAGCGCTCTGACGGAGTCTGATGCATCGAGACAGGTTCCTTCATGTGATGCAGTGAGGTGTGAGGGGAGCTTGTTAGTTTGTGGTGCAGAGGTTTATGTGCTGTGTGAATAATGATCAATGAGTCATCATTCTGTAAAGCCAGGCCCCACAACAGGCCCCACAGCAGCCCCTCAACACGCTAAACACACAGCAGTGGGTGTCAGCACAAGCCTGATATGATGTGCATGCCATCATGGCTTCATACGGTTATCATCCATATGATCAGACAGAGGGATTTCTGCTCGCTATGAAACAGAATACAGGCAACACAAAGTGGCAGAATTCACTAATGAGGAGAACCACTGTAATTAACGCTTTGCCTGAAAACTTTATTTCTTTGCTGGACATACTATGCAACTACAGCTTTAAATCTTTAAATGTTTAGATTAGAGGTCACCAGCCTTTTTGAGTCTGAGAGCCACTCTGAAGATGAGGAGCAGTGTGAAGGGTTATTTGTAATTTAATGTTAAGGTAATATAAATTTAATAATTAACCTCAAAATAATATAATGCATGTGACAGGCTACAAACGACATCATATGTTCACTTTTTTTTTTTTAACTTTTAATGATTTCGAACTATAATTATTAGCACAGATGATAAATGATGTGAAAACATTATGCTACCATGATGAATTATTCATATCTCTGTTAAAGATTACTGTGATGTGCAACAGCAGCAGTTTTGTGATTTTTTTTCTTTTGTAGAAGTAAAATATAAAAGCTCTGGCATGTATCAGTGGTGACAGAGACATGGTGTCAGCATCACTGTAAATTTGACCCCATGCAGGTCAGAATTTAGGGAAAAACAGGTGATTTTAAAATTCAACACACATGTTGCATTTGTTATATTTGTATTTATTACATGTTATATAAAAGCACAACATTGAATTGAAATCAAGAAAAGTTGTTATTTTACATTTAGTGTGGGTAGCTTTTGTTATTTTAAAATGTCCCTGGAGCCACCTCATTGGCTCCTTGTGGCCGCCATGTTGGATAACCCTGGGTTTGATGACAGCACCAACACTGCATGAATATTTACAAGGCTGAAAGTTTCCCTGTAAGTCCAAACATTAAAAAGGAATATGTAATCATTGCTTAAAGTCCACAACATGACTTTATACACAGAAATGTCCTGCTTTTGAATCAATATCTGTCAGCATTGAGTAGAGCTGGGCAATATCTCAGTCAAATTGATTAATTCCAATTATTTTCTGCAGAAGATTGAAAAATTTAAAATCAAGATTTTTTTGTTGACTTACTCCAAGTGTAAGAAATGTTTAGGCTTGGATTTTTTTGAATTAGATACTGACATATTGATCAGAGAGTTTCATGATAATAAGCTGTAAAAATAGCTCAGCCTTCAGTGTTAATGTAGACAACCTGCCTACATTAGAACTACATAATCAACATTTTACAACACACTTTAACTTTGAGAGGGGAGTTCTGTTTGGTTTGGGAATATAAAGGCGAAACATAAAAGCAAAACTTTATTCATATCATATCTGCGTCACTAGAAGTGTTTTTTTAGGGAAGGAAAAAAATCAATTAAAATCATAAATTGAGTGTTACAGGAAAAAAAAGGATTTTATTTTTATGGTCTATCATCCAGCCCTAGCATCAAGTTTCAAAATCAAAGGTTTTTCAACATATAGGTCAGTGTAGGATAAGGTACATTTGTTTCTTCTTTCTTCTTTCTTTCTTAAAGCCTGTTTTCTTTCTTTAATCAACATCAATACATTGACCACAGAGTTAAAAACCTTCTCTTACCCCATATCCACTTTGACAATATATTTTTATCAAATTCTTGATTTATTGTCAGACTCCTATAGCTCATAAAAATGCAGTCTTGTTCCTGATTGTTGAGAGCACTGTAAGTGCATGGCTGATGAAGGCGTCTCCACTGGTCTTTGTCTGCAGACTGATAACATGTGACGGCTAATGAGGTACGACAGAGAAAGTGACCACATCACGCACTCAAACAACAGTCAGCAGAATTTTTAATCAACGCTGACACAGAAACAGAGTCAGGGGACATCTGTGAGCCCACCAGCAGCACAAAGGCAGCAGGAGACAATGCCGCATGCAGGCAGAGAGTCTGCAGACACAACATGCACTGCAGATTTATTAAAGGTCGATCAGTGCAGCAGCAGTAGGAAAACAGACCTCGGAGACCCTCATCCACCTGCAGGCTGAGCTGCACAAAGACTAATGATTCAGACAGTCATGTAAGGTCTTGGACATGTTGTCCTATAGATACTTACACTTTTTAGCATGAATATGATGAAGTCAGTCAAAGGCAGAGAGATGAATTAGAGGAGCTGTATCTTCAAATCCTCTTACACAATTTAAAGAAGGGATTTATTAGAATTTAGGAGGAGCTGGTTTGGATTTGGGGCAGGATGTTGAGACACATAAATGTTTATACTGGCGAAAAAAAGGGCATTATATTCTTTACCAGTGTTTTCAACTGGTGGGTCAGGATTCAAAAGTGGATTACTGATAGAGATGGCAAATAAAAGGATGTTAATGACCTAACTTGACAACCAGGTGGACCATTCAATATATTTCTTTACTTCTGCACTATTTCTGTACAGTGCCTCTGACAACAGCCCATAGAAGGTGTTTGGGAATGGGCAGATTCTTTCAGAAATGTATCAGGGAGGTGACTGGATGAAGGTTCTGTCAATCACATTCACTATAGGCCAATTAGGAGACGTAGTGGGCAGGTGCTACAGCCACAGTGTAAAAAACAAATGTAAGCCACTTCATAGAACAAACTCACCCAAAATATATATTGAAAGTGGAATGAAAATATCATTTTTATCAAGAAATGCTGCCAGTGTTATTCATTTTTCATTTTAGAAAGAAATGTGCTTCAGGTCTGATAAACTGCTGCTGAAGATGTTAGCATCTATGCTAATCTCTTTACGAGCAGTCATTTCCTGTTGTCTTCTTGCTCATAGGTCCCACCTCTTCCTGCCCACTTTGGGCCACTCATAACCTTTACAGACTGGGACTTGGCAAAATGGATCTGCCTGACAACAGTGAATTACAGACATTGAATCAGCTAGATCCAGCTGCAGCGCAAGGTTAATTCAAGGCAATGTCATAAATGGTTCTGCCTATAGATGAATGTTTCTGCAAGTTACTGGTGTTGTTAATTGATAATAGCTGTGCAGTATGAGTTTATTGGTACAAAATGAAGCTAAAATTCACCACTTCTGCCTGCTGTCTACCACAATTTATAATTTTTTGTTATGGTTTGTGCCGACATCTATGATATGAAAGGCATGTAGAACTAAGTGGAGGGAATTAATAAAGATATTGTAAAGCAAAAAGTGGTATGGGTTCCTTGAGAGAGTTATCAGTTCTTAACTAGATTGGTATTCAATTGCCAACTTTAGCTGCAGAGTCGAATCTGTAAGTTGTGAATTTCTACCTGAAAAAACACCCTGACATGTTCACATTAACTCTGCAAGAACCTCACATTCACGTCAAATCACAGTGAGATGGTCAAAGAGAGCTTCATTGTGGGTTATGATCCACACACAGCCACCACAAACAGAAGAGGTTTGCAGTTCTTTAGGGAAGCTTGGGTAACATTTTGACATTGCATCCATCACACAGGAATAGGCCTTCGAGTCAGGCTGTTGGTATCTCAGTGAAACACGAGTTCTGCTCAGTACAGCGTGAACTCTACCGTCTCCTGATGCTTCTTCATCATGAGGCCGAGTTGTCCTGAAGACACCCTCAGATCAGACTTTAGACAAAATGTCTTCAGCCGGTCAAAGTGCTGACTCGAATGAAAATGAGTGATCTTATACAAGTGGATCGAGACAATCAGAGGAGGGCACTGCATCGTCTGATGTCTTTGATCAAACATGACGCAACAGCTCACACATCACAACGAGCTGAACGATCAATGCCTGTTTACATGCATGAGGGTTCTGGTCTGAAGACGAACCACGAACAGAACAGACCAAAAGAAGATCTGAAACTAAAGATGAAGAAAGACAAGTATGATAACAGACTAAACTGATCCTGTGTTGATTGGATCACTGACCAATCAGAACCAGATCGTACTCTGGTGCCAGGTGGCTCCAGTCAGTCAACTTTTGTAACAGCAGAGTCTTTATGTGTCTCAAATTTGTGTCTTAAGTATAGATTTGCACACAATTGAAGGTTGGAGAAAACATTTTAAGACTGAAGATACTCCATTAGAATTAATTGGCAATAATTTGAGCATTATTCTGGACAGTTAATGTTAGACAGCATCAGTGATCAGTAATATTTATATTTTAACAGGTTTTAAAGATTTTGAGTTGGTGTCATTCATCCTCCTGTAGTTCTGTCTTCACTCTCAGAGAACAGCTAAAACAGATTTTACAAAGCAGGTAAAAGCTTGAAAATGATCACTTCCTGTGAAGGGACAGACAGAGGGTCAAACATGAAATTCAGTTTGGTTCAAAATCAATTAATTAAAATTATTTTGTATCTATCATGTTTTTTCCTCGGTTGTAACCACTAATTAGATTCAAAAAATACATTTGACAGAAATGTAATTATTGGGTGTTGCTTAAATGAGTGTGACACAATAATTCAGTGATTAATAAATATCCATTGATATGTATTGATCCATTAGCCATCTTCTTTCTCTCTGGTTCACAATACAGCTGAGCAATATTGATTTCTTTATCAATATATTTTAAATAGGATATAGACTAGGACATTATTGTTCTATCAATATGTATCAGGGCTGAACAATAGATCACTTCTTACTGCAGTTTAAGCCTCAGCATGCACAGCGGTCACAGGGAAGGATGGAGTCATGACATTGACATGTCAGTCACATGTCCCACAGCTTGTTGTTTGTTGGAAATTAAAACTAAAACTCTTCTCTTTCCTCAAGTATGAACACGAACAGTCTATCAGATATCACCATCAGGTTCTCAGAGGTTATGGTACATGCAGTCTTCATGATCAAGAATCAGACATCATCAGTATTATGGACATGAAGTGTGACAAATAAGACTTCTGCTGATTTGTTTCTTTTGTCTCCCTTTCATCGTAATTCTAAAAAAATATTCCTTATAAGTGTTTTTTGTTAAGATCTAAACAAAGAGACATTTGTTAGGACACAGTTACCAAATAAAGATAGCAATGATCTGAAAATGACCATTACCATTGCACAATATATATCTCAGTTTTACTGAGGATTTTTCAGCTCTTAAGTATTTTTTCAGTTGCTGATGATGATAAAAACCGAAAGCTTTGCTCAGTAGAAAAGACTGCTTCTACAGTTAAATTATCGCCAATATTATCTACTTAAAGTGCAGGCCACATAAAGAATTACAGTTTTTTTTCATTTAGGGAGTATTTTCATTCCATTTCCCCAACAAACTGGCAACTTTTTTAAGTATTTATGAAAATATTTGATAATGTGCTGATAGCCGTTTAGACTCAGAATCAGTTCATTTTCTTCTCAGAGAAAATATTAATGTGTCTGTCCTGTATGACTAATCAGCTATAATTACATTAACATATGACTCTGTATCTATTTCCCACCGCCCTGGTGCACTGCAGTAAATGTTTACATCAGAGGGTCCCACTGCCTGTATGTCATGTTCTTATTGGCCTTTCCTCTGCCGTCCCTAATAAAGCTGTCGTACAACAAGCCACACTCTTCTCTACCTCATGCTGCCTGGCTCTCCCCTGAGCCTCGAGCTCCAGGATGAAAAGCGGCTGAAACCTGAAGACAGACATGTAGGCTGAGTTCTGCCCTGAGGCAGAGCATCGAGCGTCTGCAGCCTCACAGTGACCCAGAGCAGACGGCCTGCAGAGGAACAGCAGCCCAACATCTCCATCAGACGCTCTCAGCAAACATCATGAGACTGTTAGATACATATGAAGACGAGCCCTTCTCCAGAACAAAAGATCAACCAATCAATAAGAAGACGTCGACTCACAGTCTGGAGTATTTTGGACCCCCTGCAGGACTAACCCTAAATCTGATCTCTGCATCCCTTATATGTCATGTGACTCTATATCATAAATATATGCTTTTAGTGGGATGATATTTATTTTAGACCCTGAACAGAAATATGATTTGGAAAGGACTTGAACTTTAAAACGAGATGAAAGGTTGAAGTCTGACGGGCCCTGCAGTGGAAACTGTTGATGTGAAAGCAGAACGCTGTTACAGGATCCCCACACTTTTCAATGTCTTATTTCTATTTTTTCTAGACATTTTATAGCAACAGTTTTGCTCAAATGACAGAAATACAGCAAGTTCATACTCCAATGATGATTTTGCTGTGGGTCTATGTTCCACTAGATCAAACTGTACATGCTTGAGAATGCTGGAGACTAAATCATAAAAAAGCAAACACAGCTGCAGAAGTACTGCGCTTTAGTCTATGAAATAAACAACTGGCAATAAGGGAGCCTTCATGGGTTCTTGTACCCAACTAATTTATCATATTCATTTATTAAAAACAACATGCTAACCATTTTCTCATACATCAGATTTAGTTTTGAGGGTAAAGTTTTTCTGGTCTTCTGTTTACAGCACCAGTAGCTGCCTGGAATGGCTCCTTCTCTCTCTTGTGAGAAATGCGCTGCAGCACTAAGTCACACACCAGCTCTTGGCTAAAAGAGGCCAGTTAGCTCTTCCTGAATGTGTCTGAAACAAAAACTGTGGCTAAAAATCAGAGGTGCAATGATGATGAAGATACTGTACCATTCAATCAAATGTTGAAGTTGTCCTATTGTGCCTTAAACTCTGATTCATCTATTGGTTTTTGATTATTGTTAAAGAATGTTCTCAATCATCACAGTTTTTAAAGCCTTACAGGTCTAACTCATGTGGAGCTCCCTGACTCAGCATTTAATCATTTATCCTGTTAACAGGTGATATCACTCAACTGAATCCCATGACTTGAGTTTTAATGGTCTCAAGTCCTGGACCCTCAAACCAGACGCATGTGAGGCTTTAAGGTGGATTTTGGTGTAAGACATCATGATCCTGCAGACTTTTGGTCTTGAGCATAAAATAACAGTATCAAGAGAAAGAGACGTGGAAATCCCAGTAAAAGGACAAACCTCTTTAAACACCTTTTAGAAAACTTTCATGACTGCTGAAATGATGAGTCACTGCACATTGAACATGTGCCCTTTTCTTCTCTTACTGTTTACAGCAATGACCAGCTCACTTTTAGTGACAGTCAAATACTTTTAAGGAGGAACTATTTGCACCAGAAGACTTGACTTTCTGAAAGTCATGAGAACAAGAAAAGGCTGCTTTCTAAATAATCAAAATCATTTTTATATTTAAAAATGTCGTAAAATATAAATATTACTGTTATCCATTTATTTTGATAAAAAGTGAAGCACATTTTTATTCTTGAATTAAGACTTCAAATTAAAGTTTTTTACTTGCACTCCTGAACAGTGGTTTAATGTTTTGCTTGATTGATTTCTGACTTCAGAGAAGACCACTGAGTGGCTCAAATGTGGGTATAAAGTCAGTTCAGTCTGAAATTTTTCATTCCTGTTCAAAATGACCAGTATTGAAAGATTTCTAATTCATTTGTCTTCTTGTTTGATGACAGGTGGTTTAATAAATCTGTTAAGCTCTGTATATGGGCTGTAACATTGACAGAATGTATAAAGCACCATAATGTGTCACATAATAATCACTAAGTGTCTTGTTTTAAAGTCAACGGGATCATTTATAAATAATTAAATGACTTTCTTGTTTTAAATCTGTACCAAAGTCAAACTTTGATAAAGGAATCAGGTCCATTTAAGTAAACTGGAGAGTCAGTGCCAAAAAATATCGGTCTAGGTATTGACTGTAACGCACATGAGCAATCTGATATCATGCATATCTTTTTTATAAGTCAGAACTATTACAGAGAAAAAAGCATCTGATGAATTCAGTATGAAGATTATTCATTCTCAGGGATATGATAAGTTTGTTACTTTGGTTTTAATCACTGCAGCAGTCCAACAGTGTGGCTGAAGTTAGATGAGGGTCCTTGGTGTGGCAGAGTTCAGCTTCCTCTTGTTTGACTGAAGGATTAAACACTTTTAAGACACATCATCCTAAGAATCCAGCACCCCCTAAGGTCTGATCCCTGAGCCCTCCCTGAACAGAAGTCTAGATGAAAATGATGCATCGAGCTGCTGGTGCTGCAGTCCAATGCAACACAGTGAAGGGCTGAGAGTGACATAAGCAGCCAGGACGCTGATTCACATGTGGCTCACACACTGGAGCCTCCCTGCACTGTACACCATCACAGGCGAGATGAGGAAAGAGCTGAGGGAGCTCTAATCCTTAAACAAAAGAGCATGTATGCCTGATTACAGAGCCCAGCCCTCAGACTGCAGCACAGATGCCCACCTGCCACACAGCCTGCAGCCTGCAGCCTTCAGCCAGGCCCGCCTCGGAGCTAAAATGGAGAAGTGAGTGGGCTGCTGAGGAAGCTCTGGAGAATCACAGCACAGCCTTTTACAGCAACAGTTGATTTTAGGAGAAGCTGGAGACACACAAACTGAGGCCTAACAGGACTGGTAATCAATCCAGCTCCTCAGAGTCACACATGCACAGATGCTCTCAAACATGCTCCAATCAATAATTCATCTGCTGCCGGCTCATCCAGGCAGGCTCTATCAAAACGACAGCTCCAAACAGGATGAGAAAGCAGAAACACGACACCATGAAGGGAGCTGGCTGTACTCACATGAATTCCCAGCAGGAGGAGGCAGACTGAGGAGTGTCAGCAGAGCAGGAGCGGAGGGAGGAAGACTCCCATTGTCACAGAGTCTCCAGCAGACCTCCACAAAGTGTCCACAGAGCAGGAGACGGAGACAGAGCGGAGGGGAGCAGGGAGGGTCTGTCTGGGAGAAGAAGGGACAGTGAGGAAGACGAGAAGGGAAAGGAGGAGATTAGGGGAGGAGCCGGCTTCCAGGATTGGTCGACGGGCTGGAGGGAGGAGTCAGAGCAGCCAAAATGAAGCGACGGGGGGCGGGATTATGCAAATGAGCAAAATTTCAGGAACAGAGAGGGGAGCGGGCTGTCTGCTGCAAAGGGGTTTGGCCTACAGAGAGACCTCCCAGATCACCTTAAAAGGACAAAGGATGAGGTTCATGCTCTTTATTTTAGCAACTGAGGGAGTTATTGGAGGAATAGATGAAAGAATAAGAGTGTTAAATAATACAGTGAGGCCATTATCCCATTAGAGAGGATTAATGCAGCAGGAGGAAGAAATCATGAGAGGAGGATCTGTGTGATCACACTGTGAGGAAGAAAGGTCCAAATGACAAGAAACACTCATATAATAAATAAAAAAATATGTTAAGAATGATTCAGATAGAGAAAGGGGGATAGATTAAGTAAAAAGGCTGACACAATCAAAATGTGGAGAATAAGAGTTAAGGGCAAGTCCGTCAACATCTCAGCTTTTGAAAAGATATTTATAGAATTAAAATTATGTTTTTATCCCAAAATATTCAGTTTATTCTCAAAATGTTGCCACCTATTTCACCTTATTCTTTAAAAACTGACCAAGGGACCTTAGAAATCTCTGCTTTATTCTTAAAAGTTTCACCACTCCAAATATTTACATTTTTAAGATGTGGACTTTTCCCCTGAACTATGTCAGTGTTTTCTAAACTTGTGTTTCTTTGTCTTCAGAATCATTCAGTTATTTATAGATAAGCTTCACACTTTTCTTATAACCATAACTTTTTTTAGATTTCCATCTTGTTCCCAAAAAGCATGTCATTTTCTTTAACAACTGGACTCCTTCATTTAACTGAAGGCCTATCTCAACTTCATACTCATGTTTCACAAACTTTCAGACATTTTCAACTTTTCTCTGTTTTTTTCTTAACAGTTATGATTTTTTTTTTTAATTTTATGCACAAATATTGAGACCTATTTAAACTTTTCATGAATTCTTACTTTTATTTTAAAGTTTATTCCTTAAAGTCTCTTCACATATTTGATTCTGGTATGCTTCAAAACCCCTCTGTTTCAGCCCTGCACAAAACAGGCTGTTATAGTGTAGTTTCTGATGAGCTGTGTTGGACCTTGCCTCTCTCATTCCTAAAAAACAAAACTGATTCCTGCAACTTTGTCTTTTTTCATCCAAATTTAAACTGAAGCCACAAAAAGGGTAGGCCTAAGTCAACTTTCAAAACTTTGAATGTCTCATTATCAACATTTCACATCCATTTACAATATTCAACTTTCCTTTATTGAATTAAACTTTTTCTCTAAAATGTTGACAACATTCACAAAATGATTGATCTAATACAGTGCACTTAGAATTTTTTACCTTTTTCTCTCCATATTTCCAAATTAGTCTCAAGATTGTACAACTATTAAATACAAAACTCATGATTGGTGACTTTTTCCTCCACATTTTGATTTTGAGTTATAGCTCTATTTCAACCTTATTCTTGAATTTAGACTCTCAATTAACATTTCCACTTTATCAAAATGGCAAAATTGTCATTTTTTTTGACACAAGACATTTAAGTGTCTTACCTTACATGTGTGATTTTACATTTTTACTCAACTGTTCGACCTCGTTCAGAAAACAGTGGGCCCAATTGGACTTTGTTGTTGGTCATTCCTACTTTTTTTTTTTTTTTACTAACACTTTCACTTTACTTACAAAATTCTAGGCATATTCAACTTCATTAAAAAAAAAAAAATCCACAGCATTTTATGTTGTACTCCAAGCAACAGACCTCCTTAAACATTGCACTAAAAAACAAACTTTTGTCTCCTGAAGTGCACAAGTCCTTATACTCTTGTAAAGCCAACCAAATGTGCTCCTGTGTTTCAACTTGTTTTTTTTTTTCACAATGGAATAATGCTCTGATTAATCTTTTGGAAAAGACAAACGAGTAGCTGGGGCCTTGTGCACTCGAGTGTGCACTGAGTGTGGGGTAAAAATAGATAAATAATTGACCATAATGTTTATTTATAATGTAAATCAATTATCCAGGGTGCATCAAAAAAGCATCACAAGAGTTTTGATAGTCTCAAAAATCCTTCAGAAGGACCCCTGAACCCCCGGTTTATTTCAAGGTCCTAAAGTCCCATTTGTCTTCATATAAAGCCAATCGGTAAATGATCAATAAAATGATGTGGAGCACTATTGTAGTTGCCAGATCACTGGAGTCCTTTTGGACACAAAGTCACACTTACCCTCTCACACTCCATTCACACACTGATGCTTGAAGCTGATATGTAGGACATCCATCAGTATCAGCCTATCAGCTGATCACATTCACATACACCACAGACACAGCTGTTGGGTTCAGTCCATTTGTAATCAGGGCTGAAATCAAACCCTTAGACCACTGATCCAAAACTGTGCCTAAATCAATACAGATCAATACATATTAAATCCATGGTGATGCAGATTAGTGTGCAGTAAAATTGCATTAATAATGGAAAAGGAAAGAAAGGGATTCTTACATATTTAAGAGCACACATTTGCTCTGTCCCAGCTTCTTTGGCTGCTTTAGGAAGAAGCTCCATTTATGCAGGGCCTTCAAATTACTAAAACTTCCACTGCTAATGAGGCTTTATTTCCCCTCTTTGTGACAAAAACATTAAAATGATTGGAGTGACGATATATGATTAAAAACAGAGAAATAAGAGCAATGATGTCTGCATCTGGGAGGGGTCCTGCTCTTTCTGACTCTGTCTGGGTGGAGTCCTGTTCGGTTGAGGGCACTTGATGATTTAAGAGGAACATCTGACGGTAAAGGCAGTAAGAAGCTGGAGAAAGTGATTAAAAAGGCTGACTCCTTCACTCAGTGGGTGTATTAGTAAGAGAACGGGGGATGGGTTTGAGGTAAACCTAATGAGAGGGGGTCTGCCAGAGAAAAAGATGCTACTGTAATATCATGTACGTTCACTGTGCTGCTGCTGCAGGCAGGAGGGGGGTTGTTGGGGGTGGGGCTTTGGGGTGAGAGGAAAGCAGTCATCTCTGGGTCTCGCTCTGCAATGTGGGGTTGCCATGGAGACTGCTTCCACCGTGGTTCAGTCAAGATGGCTGCTGCAGTCTGGCAGCAGAGGCAGCTTGGTGAGCAGGTCACAGAAGAAGACTGATGAGACGAGAGCATCCAGACTTTTCCATCACATCATGGTGTGTTCAAACAAAGATCTGCACTGTTCATTTAAATCAGACCCCTTTTTTCACTGCTCCTGTTTTCAGACTAACCTTTAAATTATGACCTAATTTTTGTAAAACTGGTAGAAAAGAAAGAGTCCAATAAATACAAAGTTATACACTTATGGGAATTTGTTAAAGAGCCCATATTGTGCCTTAGCTCAAGTTTTTATACATATATTACATCTGTGAGAATAAGGATATGTCCAGAATCACTAATGTTCAAAAAACTTTTCATAAATACTGAGTCCCCCTGATCCACCTGTATTCTCAGTCTGTCTGTGTGAGACATGGTTACAGCTCCTGCCCCTTTTCCCATGTAGGCTACGTTTGTTCTGATTGGTTGACCAGTTTACTCTATGGTCATTAGTCAGTTCTACTCTGCTCTGTGCCATGTTGTCAACAACTCTGCATTCATTCTACCTACATGCCTCCCATATGCACTGGGTTTGCTAATGGGCTCAAACTGCAGATAAAACATTTGTAGGATGTCTCACTGATAGGTCTGTTCTATGGAGGGGCTTGTCTTGAGCACAGAAGTACTTAATCATGCACAGGAGACATACTAAACATACTAAAGGGCACATAAAACGTGTAAAGGCATGTAGAGTATGTCCTATTTGAGTGTGTTCTGTTGGAGCTTCTGATTGGTCCAAACTGACTATCCTGTGATTATTGGTCAGTTCAGCACCATGTTGATTTTCTAACAGTTCTGCATTCTGGCTTCAGTACACACTCTGCTCTGGGCTTGTATTGCAGACGAAATGGTGGGACGTCACACTGGTAGATTTAATCAGAGGTACTATGGGAATGAGCTATTTGAGACAGCTACTGGCACTGTAAACAGGGAGTGGGAGGTTCTAATGCAGCTGACTTTTTGTAACCAGTACACTTCAGTGTTTCATTTTTCCATTATTTATCACAACATATTAATTGTTCAACAACAAAAAAAAAGACGGTACTGCACAATTCTGAGACAGCACTCTTTATTTCAGTGTTTCATGGCCATCCATTTCTCCTACATTCATTTTCTGGAAAAGAATTAAAAGGATTGCTGCTAAAATCAGAGGAGAAATCTTAGACTCCTCACTATAAACTTCAGTCAGACAGCTGGACAAAGTCCTAAAAACTAATCACCGTCTCTCTACTTAACGCCGAAAAGCTGCCAGTAGGTCAGCTTACATTTTGAACTCCTGCTATTGGCACGAGCAGTGACCTCAGTGACCCCAGCAGAGGGCTATGAATGGTTCAGGCTTTTGCATGTCTTACCACAAGCTGTGTGCAGGTGTAAATTTAGGAAAGTGTTTCTTTAAATCAGGTGTAAGGCCTTCCATCCAGCTCAATAATCTGCTCTCAAGTTAATACCCTTCACTTTGCCACGGTTCAGCTGGACCCACATACAGATCGCCTTTGTAACACTGACCCATTTAGACCCAAACAAAGGCGGGATTGAGAGAGACCCTGAAAGCATCCACAACTTCATTCTGTGACATCAACAGAGGCAGAAAACAAAGAGGACGAGACAATAGCATTCGTCTCAGAAAAGGAGATTACACCATAATGAATTCAAGCATATTCTGTACATCATTTATCAGGGTATTAAAAATAACAGCCAGCTCAGCACTTTACATACAGTATGACCTCCTAATGCTCTCCTTTACCTTCATTCAACATTCATTTACAACCTCAATACAGCCTGCAGGGCAGTGCATTTTAAATCCAGACAATAAAGCACAAAGTGCAAAACACTACACATCATAACAAACAAACAACAAACAGAATGTCAAAGAATGATTCATGTGTTTGTGGACCAGGGTGGGCAACTGGCTCAGGGCAAATCTATTAATCAATGCTGTGTATAATGTTAAGAAAACAGAACACATGAAGGAATTCAGTGCGTCTTGCTGATTCAGAACCATATAAAAATATTGCATACATTAAACATGAAAATAACAGAAAACTACATTCCTATGATGATCTTTGTTTTCTTCTTTGCATGAAGCACTAAAATAGAAATGCTAATTAATCAGACCAATTCATGGAAAAGACTCATTGTCAAATTAAATAAGCAGCTTAAATTACTGTAATATCATGTTTAGCACATCAAATTAAGTAACATTATTTGCATTTATAAAAAATTAAATGATGACTTTTGATAGCCTTGTATGGATTTCTGCCCTTTGGTAAAGATCACCCACCCTGCCTGGTACAGACACAGAATACAAAGACATCTTCCACCATGAGGGACTTCTTTTGTTTACAGTGCAGATACTGACTGGAAAAAACAACACACCTCCTGAGCAACAGTTTCCCATCTCACTGCTTCATTCTGCCATCTAGTGGCTGTCAAACAAAGTACAGCTTCAACGTACAGCCCCCTCTAAAACACGTCCTCGAACCCTCCGTCTTCAACCTACAACTAGGGATGCAATCTTATTGGCTGGTATTTGGAGATAAAAGCTTTAAATGTGTAAAAATAAAGTTTTCTGCTGAAATTTTCAGACAATATATGACAAGAATATACAGATAAATTTGTGCAATTATGTTTTTGTTCATGTGGAGGAAACTAAACTACCTTACTAAGCTTCTCTTTGACCTCCTTTCTTTCTATTTTATTGAGGTTCACACAACTGAATTTTAGCTTAAACTATAGTTAGGGTTTTTTTTTGCATTTAAGAGAAACATGATCTCTATTTTGTTTTATTTTAAGCTCTCTGTTGACCTGCTGTTTAATAATAGAAAATAACCTGATAAACACTGACGGAGCTTGAAATTTACCGTCAAAAAAGATTTTGCATATCATATACCTATCATCCAAAGAAATTCTATAGTTATTATCACCAAACATCTACTTCTGAAAATTAATAAATCGATCTTTACTTGTCAAATCTATGTCCATGATTACTGTGACTGAAAGTTAATGATACAAGTAACTTACATGGCAGACTATGGGCTGTATTTGAACATGAATAAATGTCTAAATGTGCACAACAAACAGACATTTTGGAGCATGAGTGCTGACATTTTGCCATCTAGACTGTGCACAGTCCAAGTCTAAAGCTGGGCAGTAAAGATTATATGGATTATGTGCCTCGACTGCATAAAAGTGTGGGCCAAAACAAACAGTGTCAGCTTTGATTCTCTTTAAATGTGAGTGCACTGGGCAGCTTCCAGTCTGTTTCTGTATCTGAGCAGGATTGTCTGTGTCACTATTGAAATAGTAGTAAATAAATAAAATTAGTAATTTAAGCCCTCGGCTGTGAGAAAACATTTAAGTGTAAGAAGATCTTACAGGGCACACCTCCACTCAGCCTTCTGTCCCATCAATAAGATGATAAACATCCATCAACATCTGCATTAACAGTGATAGTTCTGTATTTTAGGTCCCTCTATAGTACCTACATTATCCAGTGTTTGTGATCAGCTATGTCAAAAAAGAACTGGCATAGGTGTTTCATTGTTGCTGTGGGGCCAAAAGCTCTGTTTAAATGACTTAGGTGAAAAAAAGACAAAAAAAAGTCTTGGGGGACTGTACACTGTACTGAACACACTTACAATGTTTTACTTTGAGGGTAACAAGCCTCATTTTTAGGTAATGCTTCAGCCCATATGTCCTCCCACCCATGGGAAGTTGTATCAAAACAAAGTAGCTTGCTACCATAACAGTAAAGCAAAGATGAACTCGGTACAGACACAATCACCCCAACACTTTAATTTTTTGCTTTCTCTCAACTAAAAAGCAGTTTCTTGGCCCCCATCTACAGTGAACTATTGGCTAACTTCTGCGCTGGTTCTCTCCATACAGAGACAGAGCTGATCAAAACCCTGTGACTAATGTATTTACTATCAGAATGTGCCTCATACAACCCAACTCAAAAATACAGAACTACACTTTAAACAGAGGAGGGTGTGCTGTAGTGTGAGAAACACACTTTGTGGAAATGTGTTGTAGCCTCACACCCTGATATGTCGACCTCTATAACACTTATCACCTCAGAACATCAAGAACACACTGACCACAGACTGAAGACCTGGTTTTAGGCGGTTCAAGGTGCAGTTGTTTTTAGCTTTTGCAAGACTGGAGTGAGCCAGCTTTGTACAGGACAACGCCTAAATTTTTAGACGAACACGCCCCAGGGCACCCGCAGGGGCACATGCTCATTTGTTATTAAATCAATGTCAGAGGCTCATTAATGACAAGTGCGTGTGGAAAGTAAGAAAGATGCCTACGCCGCATGATGAAATACTTTGTGCCAGGCAATCCAAAGCAAACTAAATGACATGTGCTGCCCTTTTCAACCTAAACAGAGTGTTTATACTACTGGTACATATTAAAAGAATTCTGGAAATCCTGGCATAAAGGATATTGGCAGAAGTTTAATATTGTGCATCCCTAGTTACAATCTTTAACAATTTATAAAAGCAAAATTAAATAACATATTGTAGCAGGGTTTTTAAAATATATCTCTTTTAAGAGTTTATACGCTAGAATCAGAGCCCTTCCGGACAGCATCTTTGTTGTTTTGAGGTTTGCTCATGTCGCCAAGGCGCTTAAAAAAGTTCATAAAAAACCCAGAGGCATCATTCTTAATCCAAGCACTCTTAGGAGGAACATTTTCAATAGTTTTCTGACCATCTTTGGACTCCACTGGGTTTACCTCTTTGTGTTTTTCTCCATCTGAGGTGGGCTCTTCAACACTTTTCTTTGCCTCTGCTGGAGGACTTTTACCTTGATCCCCTGATTTTTCAAAATCATGAGATAGATCCGTAAAGTCAAACACTTGTTTTGAGGCCTTTCCCCCAGCACCTTCCTTCTCCTTTTTCGCAGATTTAGGTGTTCTGATTGGAGGCAGAGTCAACAGGTCTTTTTCATCTTCTTCAGTTTTTGGGACTTTAGAGGGCAGAGTGTGGCGACGGCCAAGGTTACGTTTAGAAGATGGTTGAGGATCTTGTAAAAACTTGACTAAATCCTCAATGGTTGGGTCCCCGGGATACCTCTCAGTTTCTTCATCAAAGGTCTGTTGACGTTGGATTAGTTTGGTTTTTGGTCTGGGAGATTTTTGATTTTCCAGAGAAAATTCCCCAGAGGAGACACTGCCACGGCCCTTCTGAAAGTTTAAAACTATTTTAGAAGCTTCCCGTAACTTCCGGGCCTCCTCTTCATTGTTGTCCTGCAGATCTTCCTCATCATCATCAGTGGTGGCGGAGAAAGCCCTGCTTGAGGAGGAAACACTGGTCGTCATAATAACTGGGAGTGTGAAAGTCTTAGGCTCCTCTTTTTTGGAGGTTTCCATCACCTCCTCACTGGGAATGTCACTTTTATCCTCTTTGTCCTCACTGTTAGTCTTTGGTTCATTTTGAGTTGAGCTTTCTGTGAGCTCAACAGCAGAGCTCCACTCTTTCCTGCCCACCTCGGGCACTCTCAAAAGCCCATCTCCTCTTTTTGGATCCTCAGCTGGGATGTTAGCCTGTGAGGTGATTTCTGATAGGCTCACGTTGGTCGGGCTGCCTCTCTGGGGGCTTCCATGAGTGGATGATGGCCTCCCACTTCTCCTTCGAGGGCCACGTTTGGTTATAAAAGTCTGTAATATGGACTCCAATGCGACTCCATCCATTTCTTTGTCTCTGCTGGAGCAGGTAGCCGTGGATCTGCGCTTGGCAGCACACTGAAGTCTGTCTCTGTGCCTTCGCTTTACCTCTGCTGCCTCTTGAGCCTTGTTTTCCTACAGGAGAATCATCAAATTAACAGCAATGATCATTTTCCTTCCACATCAAAACAGAGAAAAATCTAGTTGAAAATAAACTTGCAAAAATAAAACTTGTGACCAAATGAATGATCAATTTCCAGCAACAAGAGAATTTAAGACTAAAATGTTAAGAATGGGCGACTGGACATTCAAATTTTATTATCTTTCAATTTTTTGTGAGAAGAAATATGTTTGTTTTCCACCTATAAAAATTAAATAGACAAGTTCTGCTTGAAACATACTGTCTTGTATTTTTTACCAAAAAAATATGCATTTTCTGAAGATGTTTGAGGACTCAGGTGTAGGTCAGGTGTCTGAGTTTAACAGGGGTATCAATATCAATAAAACTAACCTACAGGAAAATACTGCACTCCAGGGCTGAACGCTATATAATTTTTACATTGCAACTGCAGGATGCGAAATGCCAGTCACACGATTCAGCAGAGCACACTGCCATTTGAGTATTATTGATGAAAAAAATGGCCAAACCTCCTTTCCTTGACTACAATAACAGTCCATTCATTATTCTTCTACACTCTGCACTCGGTTTGCTATCCTGAGCTGATGGACTTAAACTGACGATGTAACTCTGGTAGGTCTATAGGTGAGGACTAGGGATGGGATGTTCAGGCTAGTGCTGGTGCCATAAAATGAGGCGAAGGAAAATCCTGATGCTACAGACTCTTTGTCTTGTTTACAGAAGTGCTCTATTATGTGGAAGAGATTTAAATACACCAAAATGCATATAAAACTAAAAAAATCATGACATGGGCTTTTCAAAGTATTTAAAATCTTTCTTTGTAATTGAAAGGCATCTTGCGATCCCCTTTTGGTGTCTTGTAACCCCCCAGAGGGACCCCGGGCCTCACTTTGGGAACATTAAGAAACTTTCTGTCCTCATTAACTACCTTTACTGTGACAGCACAGACGTTCAGCAGAGCAGAACAGTGACTTATGGAAACACGAGGCTGCTCATGGAGAATTTCCTTTCAACATTTGCAGAAATACAGATAAAAAGCAGAGCAATCAAGTTCCCTTGAAGAACTGCAATACATCACAGAAGGACACAAAACTGCTGTTATCATTTTTCCAAATACTCATTCAGCCTGACTACACTCTAAGCGAAGTCCTCTGTTATCAGTTTAATTTAATTTAATCAGAGTCCATGTAGGGGACTACAGTTCTTCAGGATCACATATCATCATCTAACACTCTGCAGGTTCATGGCAAGCCTCAATTTAATGGTTATGACACTATGGCTGATAAAATATCTGTAAAGGCAGCAGACCATACATCATTATTGAGTGGGACAGACTCCTGTCAGACTTGTCCATGATGCTTCTGAGTGTATTTTCTTAAACTCCAGGGTCGATGCATCTCAGCTGGAACTCTGAGTTTAAGTTAGTCCTCAGGCCTTGACTTTAGGAGAACTTGGAGTCCCTGTTTCAAGAATTAGGGCTGCTTGTATGAAGCTGGAATTTCAGAAATGTAACCCGGGGCAGGAAAAATTAATGTGTTTAACATGAAGAGTAAAATCTTTAACTCAACTGAATGACTAACAGGGAGCTTAAGATGGATGTGATGTTATCTGTCAAATTCTCTAAATGGATCAAGCTTGTCAGAGGAGGACATGCCACTCTGAGTTCTTACCTGCATGGCTCGCATGAATTTCTCACAGAAGGAGTGAAAGATCGAGCAGCACTCCTCCAGTTTGAACTTGTTTGGATCTTCGCAGAAGTATCCGGCCACAGAGTCACTCACAGACTGCAGCTCCTGCAGATCATTCTCTATCTCTGCCAGGCAGACGTCAGCTTCCTAAACAGAAGACAATCAGCACGATGGCACACACCATCACTTAAAACTTCAACTCAAGTGAAAGGTCCAACAACAGGCTTCTCACCTTCAGGAAGTCCTCCATCTGAGCCTTTAAGTCCTCCTGCTTCAGTGTGTCTGCTTTGGCATTTTCTACTTTCTTTACCTGTTTTTTAAACTCTGCTTGAACTTCATCTTTATTGATTCTGAAAGGAGAAAATATGAGATTAAATACTGATGCTGGAGGAAATAAAAAGATGATTAAAACACGCCATGGTCTTTATAATCACGTGGCTCACCTTGCTGCAGCTTCAATGTGTTGCAGTTGTTCAGGAAACTTCAGCAAAGCCTGGTCTGCCCTCTGAGCTTGCTGCAGTGCAGATAAAAGTGTGTATAAGTATCACTAAAACACACGCTTATGATAACTTCACACTGATATCAGATCAGAGTAGGGAAAGCTACTTGCCATCACAACATAATGCATAAGATTCATTCCAGGTTTGTTGGCCTTGGTGTCTGCTAACTTCAACAGAGAAGTCATCCTGAAGCCGACTGCACTCCCTGCATAGCCCCCCTGTGATTCAACGAATGGAATGAGACTGAGAGATGCAAAAAGACTGAAGAGAGTAAGCCAGGACTGTTGATCAGGACTATCAGGACTATTCACTCACAGCATTCATGTAGTTCCCAGTCTTCAGGACCAGACGGATGACGGAGTGCAGATTATCAGACTCCAGCAGCTCTACAGGAGGAAATAGGACCAATTTATGTCTCAGTAAAGTTTTAATGTCTATAAAGCTATTCAAGACAATTCAACTATACCTGTTCCAGCAGCCGTCAATGTGCCAATGAAGTCTTTCATTTCATCCATGAGGGGGAAAAACTCCTCTTTAAGCACCAAACTCCTGAGACGCTCCTCATAACTGAAAGAGAGAGACAGTTTATCATTTCCATATAAAAGAGCTTTACTGGACTCACCATTTCAGAGCAGTATCACCAAAGCATTTCATGAAAAACACTAACATAAAATGCATTCATAAAAATGGGAAACCAAGATTAACAATGGCAGAAGTAAGGTATACTATAGTAGAAGAAATAAATGATAATCAAAAGAGAAAAATATAGGGCATAATCAAATACAGAGGTTAACAAATGCATTAAACTACCACTAACAGTAAGGTTCATGTCTCAGCTGCCCTGAAGTAACAACACTGATAACTACCAATGTTATTGTTTTACGTTTCTGAAATGATTAATGCACCAGTATGTAGAAGCTCTTTAACCAGAATCTTATTTAAGTGCATAGATATCAAAATTATTGTTATCTGTAATTTTTATATCTATAGCATCATATAAAACAGAACAAATTCTAAAGCACATAATAATTTAAATTAAGATGTCAAATTATAGATATTTACTTTCATTCCTGAACAGAAAATTCTGTTTTGGTGGATGCATGTCCAACAACAATAACATTATCTGTTATAAACCAGTTTTTTAGAGATTTCTAAAGTATGAGTTTTCTTGTTTGCATGATGGTCTAACAATTTTTTGAGCACTGCAAATCAGAAAAAAAGTTGAAATGATTGACTAAAACAGAAGAGGATCAATTTCTTTTTTTTTGTAACTGTGCGTTTCAATTTATAAACATTAATGTGTTTGTGTGTGTTTTGGTTTCACTTGTCCTAAGGTTCACTCAGACTTTGATATATTGTGCAACAATTATCTCACAGTTTTGCATTTCTCCAAGTGAACAAGTGATTTTCATAAGTGAAAATCACTTATGTATTCAAACTGTGTGTGTCTGTGTGTGATTTAGGCGGTATTCCTCTCCCATGGCCAGAAATTCGGGGCAGGATGTGAGGACGTGGAGCTCCATCTCTACCTGTTTGGACAGAATCTGTCTCCTCTGGAAGGCAGCACTTTACGTGACGACCTGTCTCTACAGTCAATCTGTGGTCATCCAGTATTTTGATCCCTTAAGTTAACTGTCACTGCTGTTTAATGTTTGTTAAGTACTCAGTATTAGTATGTTTACTCACCTGGGAACCTTCACCAGCATCAGCATGAACAGATCTGCTTCAGGGAGAGCCGCGGAGTCACCTTTGAAGCCAACCAGCTGCTTCATCTGCAATGTTCGATAGAAAAACAAAGAAAAGCTCACAAATCTGAGCAAAGTCATTTTTCTTGTGGGTACACCACAAGCATCAATCTTATATGACTCTCAAAATGTCATAATGTGCTAACAATGGCAGAAACAAGGATGCTAGTAGCCTAGTGGAAATGCCTGAGTGCCCTGGGACAGTCTTGGTGATCTGGAGGCCTTATTAACCTGACACCACAGATGGACTGTCCAGTATATTTCTCTTGCCCATCAGGGCAACTGCCTGCAGAAGGTGTTTGGGGACGGACAGAACCTTTCAAAGGATATTCTGCAGGTGATTGGATGATAGTTTCCTCAATCACATCCATCATGGGCCATAAGGTAATGTAGCTGGCGAGCACTACTGCAGCTGTGTAAAATACGAAACATAAGCAGCTACATACAACAAACTATCACCAAAACATGCCTGAAGTGGAAAGAATCGGTCATTTCTATTGAGAAGAGCTTTCAGTGTTGTTTGTTCTCCATTAAATAAAGAAATGTGGACCAGATCTGATAAAACTGCTTCTGAAGCTGTTAGCATGTTTGCTAATCTCTGTAACAGCAGTCACTTGCTGTTGTCTCTTGAACAGAGAAGGCTCTAGAAGCTCCCAACCCTTCCTGCTTCAAAGGACTCCGTTTGGGCCGTGACACTTTGAGCCGCTTGCATTTGTTGTTGACTGGAGCTTAGCAAGATGGATCTGTCTGATTACAGGCGTTAAATCAGGCAGGTCCAGCAGGCTAAAAACAAACAAGAGACCCTTTTAAATATTTTACCAGCAACAACAGCTTTCAAGAGGCTTTTGAAATCCAGAAACTTTGTGATCTTCAGATATATTTTTAACCAGAAAAGGGAGAGTATGAGGTAAATATCACAAGTGTTGGAAACTGTTTAACCAAAATGACCAAATATGTAAAATTCATTAGTCTTATTTTGACAGAGAAGAACATTTGCTTAAAATATGTTTATGTTTGTAATAAATAAAATGTTTCTACATTATTTTCCTTCATGTGGTATACATTTGCACAAACTCACTGGCAACAATTGGTTAAACAGGAAAGAATGATGAGGAGCAAGTGATACAAAATTCCCTTTCTTTAATGAAAAGACAGAGAGATTGAGTCACTGTCTGATTTGAACAGTATAAAAACTTAAAAAAAATTCTAAATGATGTAGTTAAACATCTCTATGTTGCAAAGAAATCAGACAATTTTTAACCAATTTCATTTATAGCACCAATTTAAAGAAACAAGCTGGCAGTGTTAGGACAAATGAGAGAAAGTGGGGAAGAGTGAGGGCAGTATTACCCACTCATTTGTGAGATTTAGACAGTATCAAGTGTTCACTTGGAAGGATTTTTTTGCTTCTGCAGCAGAAGCAGCCAAAGCACAGAGGCCTGTCATAGGTCAAAAGTCTGCATGTGGACACAATTCACACAAATCTAAGATTAGCGAAATCAGTCTGCTTTAGTGTCTGTCTGTTGTTTTATTATGAAGCCCTGTGGGTCAATACGGTTCATGATGGTGCTTGGATGGGGCAGCTGGATGGCTGGTTGAGGCTTGTGGTGGCTGGTAATTTTTTATCCCTCCACAAACTTTTTCTTCATTTCTTGCAGGCTCATTATACCTTTCTTGCCCTTAAATGCTTTGCCAGCCTGTTTCATTTTGATATTAGCATGTGCTTGCTTGTGCAGGTGTGTCATCTTCTTTCTTGCTGTACTCGGCCTGCATTAATAGCTTCCTGTAAGAAATGGCTGTGCATTCAATTCAAGCAGGAGGAGGAATGAAATTTTTCTCCACTCGGAAGGGACATTTACAAGTAGAGAGCGGTATATCAGTGCTAGAAGGGGGCAATCTTTCCCTTGCACAACTGCATCTTGGACCCATGCTTCATATCTAAAGCTCTTCTATAATGACTCATCAATCTGGAGCAAGAGCCACCAGGCAATTATCTACTTCTGCCTCATCATAAAAAACGGCCGTGTTCATGTTCATTGTAAGTACAGAGGCTCTTGTCTTTAACAACAGCAGTCAGGGTCTATTTCTGACTTTTCCTTTCCTGCATGCCATTCGACTCTCTCTCTCCTTCTCTCTCTCTTCTCAATTTCTTAATGTTTCCCTTCATTAGTGTCATTGAAAGCAGCAAGATTAGTAAAACAGAATTCAGAAACAGTCCCAATTACCTCTCCTTCATCAGGCAGCAGCTTACACAGCTCCCTCAGCTTACCCGTCCCAAAACTGAGGCTATTTCCTGACTTGATGTCTTCGATAATGTCTTGCACAGGCCTGTGGAGAGAGGTGGATGGAGACAGATGTTTCATATCAGTCAACAATTATCCAGAATGGGGATGAGTCAATCTTTACTACACACTTGCATCTTTGGAAAGTCAAACTTCTGACACAAACAAGCCTCTGCCTGCTCTCACACTGTTGTGAAATGTTCACATATCTGATGTCAACAGTCAGAAAAAACATTGAAGATTGGTTTTATATCTTTTAACATGTTTACATAATTTGGTTGCAGGACAAGGTGAACAGCTATAAAACTTTTACATTTCCTGTTTCCATTTCATTTGCCGAATAGCTTGAGGCCGCATATTTACAATTGATACACATACTCTGCTGGTTGCCAAGTTGAGGTAACCTGTCAGGGCTGTAGAGCAGTGTACATCGACTTGCTGGGACATGCTGGCTCTCTAGGGTTTGTCAGCATGAAGCAGTCATATCACACACTAATCCATCCACATCATCCTGTGCTGCAAAGGCTGGATCACTGAGCAAAAAGGAGCACACCTTAGGAATAATGAATGATGATGACTAACCGCCTGAATTGTTTGAGGAAAATTCCGATGTTCATGCTTCTTTTGGAGCTGAGGATGGAAACCTGGGAGAGAAAACAGACACAAACCTGATTATATGTAATCAGCAGCAAAGATCACTTCATTATTGGTCTCCGTCGCCTGTGTCACAGCCTTTCAGACAGAGCAAAGGTTGTGAATTCTTTGTCTTGATTGTATTGGACGATCAGGGGGAACATTTTCTCAGCCCCTCTTGTAAAAGGGACAGAGGTCAGAGAGTTTTGTAACAGATTTTAACCCACTTTTGACTCAAATAATTTTTACTTTTCTAAAAAAATAATAATAAAAGTTGTAAAAGAGAATATCCTTGTTTGCGGTTGTTTTTAGATGACCTGCCTCTAAAATGATGTCAACAGAGCCTGATTTGTACGTAATTGTTGAACCACAAGAAACAACCAAAGCTGCTGGACAGAATGAGAGCACAGTTACTCCATCCTTTAGCAAACAGATGTAAAGAAAAGAAACTCCACCCTCATGTTGATGGCTGATCAAAACACAGATTCAGGAGGAGACATATTGTGTTATTTCTCTGATTATTATCCTGGGGTTACAATGACGAAATATGTTTCTGTTCCAACAAGATAAAGGTTAAACAAATGGAAAAATATCTAAATGTCACCAGAAGCATCATGGACTGTATGTACGCAAGTCTAACGTGCAAAACTTCACAGTCACTGCAGCAAGAGGATAAATACGATCAATTTATCAGTTCAGATGAATTCAGTGAATAAGGCTTTATTATTAGTCTATTATAGTTTGTAGGTTTTTATCTTATAGTCAATGTCAACAAAAAAGGAAAAAAACCTGTTCAACTGTCAAAGAACTTGTGGATTACAATGAAGGTATATATTATGTATGTATGTATATATATATATATATATATATATATATATATATATATAGATATACACACACACACACACACAAACATATATATGTACATATATATACATATGTATGGGCTGTGTACTGGCAAGAACACGTATCAGAATGCAAAGGAGACACTAATATATACCTGATTCAATAAACAGGGCAATACTTAATTTTTTTTCCCTAAAAAGGCCATCAATTTAAATGTTCTTTTTTTATCATTAAGAACCCTCAATACACACAATATTTTTTGAATGCAGAAATCAGCTTCTAATCTGTGTTATTTATATAAAGCATAGTTCCACATTTTAAAACTTTGTCTGCCACAGTGACATGAAATAATAGCAACACATGTAACACAGAAAGAGAAAGTAAAATAGTTTATGGCCTACTGCTCACTGGTGCCTAGAGACTGCACTAAAATACAAAACAAGTGTTTCATTTTATTTACAAAGTCTTGAATAACTAAACACAAAAGCATAAATATAGTAATAGTATTGTGTCACAAAAAACGGTGATATCTGTGCATCAACATTTTCTTGCAACCCTATTGCATTGCAAAAATATTTAGTTCCCCATTATGTCTTGAAATAAAGTCCTTATCTGACCTCGTCAGAAAGACGAGTCTTGTCTTAAGTGTTTTATGATATATTTGAGAATTTTCAAAAATTCACTGGCTTACCGTAGATCACAATTTCTGCAATATGGATTTAGGAGCAATCACTCAACATCTTTAGCAGCAATGGAGTTTGTATAAAGTGTAGCAACAGTGGTTGATAAAAAAACAGTTTTCTGGAGGGGTCAGTAACTGATTAATGTAAAGTGTTTGATACTTTTGATCACTCTCTACTTCTGAAGAAATGTGAACATCACAGCATCTGAGGAGTTTAACAGCATTGGTTGAAAAGTTATTTGGTTAATGGTTTAAATTTGTAAAGAATAAATTACATTTATCCAAATCTGAGAAAAGAAGCTTGTGGAGTCCCACAAGGTTCAGTATTAGGACCTGAATTAATTACATGTACAGTAAATGTACAGTATCTGTACATTAAAATTGGGATGTTTGCAGATGATACTATTAGGGGTGTCCTGATACAACTATTTCACCTCCGATACGATACCGATATTGCAGCCTTGAGTATTGGCCGATACCGATATCAATCCGATACGATATCAGCAGGAATCATACAGACTTTTATTACCTATTTTGTAGTATGGACTGTAAGAAAAGGCTTGATCAGGTCAGATTACTCAAACAGAGAACAGTAGTCAGCAGTAGTAGGTATGAGAAAAACTGACCCATTTGTTATTAACCAATAGGTTAAATAAATTTTAACCTTAAACATAAGAATATACTACAATTAAAACAACATGAATAAAAAATATTAGAAGACCCTGAAAAGTGACCTCAATAAATCAAACAAAAACATATTTCACCAATTGCAAAATAACCACTGTGCTGAACTTAAACATAAGCATATTCTACGACTGAATATAATAAAAATAAATATATTAGAATAGACTGCTTGTATCGGAGTGCTGATATCGGAGATTTAGGATGCAGGCTGATATAATCTGATATTTGTTTCTTTGACTGATATCCGATATCAATATCGGATCGGGACATCCCTAGTTACTATCATTTTTTGGTTTCATGGTAAAAACCATAAATTTTCATTTTATGGTATAAAGCATTTATTAGAATCAGTAGCCAAATAACTGATTAAGTTTGAACATGGTTTGACTTAAACAAGTTATCATTAAATTAAAACAAGAAAATATGTTTTTTGGTGGCACACAATTCAACTGAGACGCAAAGAAACCTAAAGAGTCTGTAACACAAAGTTTCTGGGAGTACTCATAGACCACAAACTAAGTTGGAAAGCACATAAAACATAAATTATCCAATGTTTTTGCATTTTTTTTATAAAGCTAAGGATTTATCAAATAAAAACTGTCTTCAGATTTATGTTATGTACTTATAATGCCTTATATGCCGTACTGTGTTGAAATCTGGGGAAATACATTTAAAACAAATTTAAACCCAATAATCCACAGAAAAGAGCGATCAGAATAAAAAATAAAGATGGATATCTTGATCCCTCTAATCAGTTTTTCACTGAAAGTTCTATGTTAAAATTTAAAGACATTGTTTATTTCAAAACACATTAGATACTTTTGTGCAGTAATTAATACTCTTCCTGCTTGTATTCAAACATTTCTTTAAACTAAAAGAAGGAAAATATAATTTAAGAGGTGTGCTTATGTTTGAAACAGGAAAAGTTGGAATCAATATTAAATTCTGATGTGTTTCAGCTTTGGGGATACAATTTTGGTACAAGCTCTTTGATGAAGTTGAAGTTATGTAAAACTCTCTCAAAGGTCAGAAATACCTCGAAGTATAAATTAATTAATGTTTATAAAGTATGGTGATTTTACAGTAGTTAGATATAAAGAAGGCTGTTTGTCTTCTTTATATGTCAGATTTATTAGATTGTACAGGGTAGGTAAAAATAAGCCACAAGCTTCGGTCTATATCTTTGTCAGTTATTGATATGTCTGTGTTTAATGATTGTATTCTATGTTGTTTCTTAACATTCATGTAACCAAATGAAAATATTCTTTCATTCATAAGCAAAAGTTAGCTTGTTCATGATATTTGTTGATAATATCAAGATCATTATTCATCTTTCTGTAGAGTTATAGGGCAGTGATTTTAAAGGAGACATATCATGCTGATGCATAATTTTATACTTACATATAATATAATAAATTTGAAAACAAGACCTTACACCTCCTTAATTTTTAAAAAATTAGATATTGTATTTTTCTGATATCCTAGAACGAAATTTGATGCCTCTGAAAATAGGTCATTGCGAGATGTCCGCGAGATTTAAATCGTCGTGATGACGTGAGGTACCTTTCTTTTTATTGGAGTAATCTGATAAAACACTTCCTCCTCTGTGATGTCCGTTAGCCACAAAACCGTCACCGAGAAACACATTCGGCCAGCAGCAGTATATAGCTCCCTAGCTCACACTCACTCATTACCAGCTCTGGCCTGTAGGGGGACTCAATACGCGGTCGCTGCTTTGAGCCTGCCGGAAAATACAGTAGAAGAAGAAGGACAGGCTGGCTCTACCCCTGATAGAACTGACCAATCAGAGCACAAAGGGCTGTGACGTTGCGAGGTAACTTTAGGTCATCCTGAGATCCTCGTGTTTCAACGAGAGCTTGATAATGGCCTAAAATGAGGATTTTGAGAACGCTATTGTGGGGCAATGAAGGAACTAAATGATTTGCACTGAGGGCAGTAATGCTTTACAGGCATCCTAGTCTGGCATAGTGAAAAGGAGAAACAAGCATGATATGTCTCCTTTAATAAAGAAAGTAACAGTCAGATCAAGATAGCATATACATTTTATGTCATGATAAGAAGTCTGTTTACGACCGCCACTGTAGTTTAAAGACACATGCACACATGTTGCTCTCTTGAACTTTGAACTGCGACTGAATTTGTGTGTAGGGCAAACAGAGACGTTTAACTGATTGATTCATGATTTAGATTTGAGGGAGACACTGTCTAGATCTCTCCAGGATGCACGGTAAATAAAATCTATCTAGGTCAAAAGACATGTCTCTGTTTCTCATTACACAATAAAAAGCACCAAACAGTCAGACGTCAAACCCTGAGGGTCTGTGTGTGACTGTGACTGAGCAAAGTGTGACTCCTGTGTCCTCGGGTGTCTTTTACTCACCATCTCTCCTCCTGAGGCAGCATTCGGTAAGCCTCTCAGACTCTGGCGGTTCTGGGCCTTGACTTGCTGCTGACCCTGCTTGTGGCTGAACAGCTCCTCGATGTGCTCCGTGTCCAGCTCATACTCCCCGTCAGTCTTGTCTTCGGTCCAGATGTTGTGTTTTCCAATCACACTTTGTTTGGGGAGGGTCTCCCAGTTAAAATTACGCATCCGGGAGCGCCGGTGCAGTCCTTTCCCAAAGAGACCCGAGTCATTTATGGATGGAGGGAGGCCAGGTGGAGGAGGTGGGAGACCTGGAGGAGGAGGTGGAGGAGGTGGAGGAGGCGGAGGAGGAGCAGGAGGCGGAGGTGGTGGTGGTGGTGGAGCGGGAGGACTTTCTGGTTGCATCTTCTGTTGTGGAGCTGTCAGCAGGTTTTGGTTGCGGTCATGGTCTCTGGCAGATATAAAACCTCTGAAGGAACAGAAGATAAAGTCACAGTTTGTGTTTTAATGGGAGAAAGGAGCTGCTGATGTGATGAGAAATCATCTACAGTGATGTCAGTTATGATGATTAATTTTGGCTTAGCAAAACAGAGCAGGGTGGAGACACTAACACAGAATCTCATGTCGAATGTAAACAGCAGTTATTGGCACGGGATAAAGGATTCACTTTCTTAACAGAATCTTAAAACCAGGGTATTCAAACTACAGCCTGGGGGATAACTGTGACCAGTTTTTAACCAACCCATGTCAAACGTGGACTACAGAATAAAGGCAAATACATTAAAGCAGGATACACACTTAAAAATAATTGGGCTGTTTTTGTCCCGACTTTCCCTCATCCTGACCAAGGCTGTCAAACACCAGATTATTTTATGTCTTAGAAGATTATCCTATAAGATTATCCTGTGGACTGAGGTGTGTTAAGACTGAATTTATCCTGATAATCCGCTCCAAAATGGGCCGGGGCAGACAATCATAAATACTAGACTTGTTCAGTGTTTAGGACCAAAAATCTTCGTGTGTGGGAAAAGCTGACGACTCCTGAGTCAAGACTCTGAGTTGTGATGTGGAACAGAAAGTAGTCAATCAAAAACGAGCTGACTGAGGAACAAGGAAGCAGGCATAAATAAAAACAAGCATGGCCAACCAGAAACATAAAGTTGGGTGGACCTCAGAAATGGAGCTCCCATGTTTACACAGCCAGGATTTTTCCACCATCTTTTCTTTATTTAGCTCCTGATTTCCATCAATAGATTTTATTCTTCCCCAATGGCACAGGAATATTATAGGATGATAAGTCAGGATTCATTGGGCTCAAATTGTGAAACAGTGGTTCAGGGAGTATTAGACATAATTTTCACACATGGATTGGCCTCCACAAAGTCCAGACCTTAGCCCCATAAAGAATCTTCGGGATGTGTTGGAGAAGGCCTTGCACACTGGTCAGACTTCCCCATCATCAATACAAGATCTTAGTTAAAAATTAATTAAACACTGGATGGAGATAAATCATGTGACACTGCAGAAGCTTATCAAAACAATGACGGTGCTGTTATCAAAGCTAAAGGCGGACTTTTTTCTGGCCAGGCAATGTATTTCCTAGAAGTACAAAATGGGCCCATTTTCCACATTTTTGACCATAACCTGCCCGACAGTGTAGAAAATGTCTTGGTGGCTGGAAGTTTACTCCCTCAGAGCACTTGTAGTGTTTTGCAAGTAAATTCTCATTTCATGTGTATTTTTTAAACTAAAGGGAAAATGTAGGCTACTATTTGAAATCATTTAAATTGCTTTTTTGTGAGACTTTTTGTGACCTCCGACCCAGAGAGTCTTGTGGACCCTGGACCCCTTTAAGGAACCACTCTGATGGAGGAGTTTAAACTGTTTTGCTTCACCAAAAATGTTTGGTCAGCAAACTGACACATGTTTTAACTTTTCAGAAAACAGAGGATGTATTTAACTGTCATCGTTTTTTGAATCTCATCAACAAATACTGTTAGATGGAAAAAAAGAGCTGTAGGCAAAATATATTCAGGAGCTGGAAACCTCCTGTGTTTAATGCACTGTAATGGCAACTAAAATCACCCTGTTTGCTCTGCTTATTGAAGTAAGCGTTACAATTATTTAAATTTAACTTAACAGTGCTGATATTATTGATTCTAGTGAAAGCTATATATTTATATATCTTATATTCCCTTTGATAAACTGCAAGTTATTGTGTGAGTTTTATACAATTGACATTTTTAGCCATTTTGATCAAAAATAAAACATGGTCCTCCTCTCTGACTCTAACCATCAGAGGTGGAAAAAGTACTGAAAAATTGTAATTGAGTAAAAGTATCTTTACTTTGCTTAAATCCTACTCAAAGTAAAAGTAAAAGTACCCATCTATAAATTTACTCGAGTAAAAGTACAAAAGTACATCATTTAAAATGGAATTTGAGTAAAAGTTACTTAGTTACTTTCAGTTATTTAATGCAAAAAAAGGATGAGCCATGAATCAAATCCAGCACAAGTTGTTTTAATCAACTTTGAGGCATATTAAAGTACACATCCACACTTGTAAAAGCTCGGCTGAGCTCAGTAACATGATCCTCTTACTTCCTCACAATACAAGGACAACAAGGACAGTCACAACCTGTACTGTAAAGTGCAAACTATTTTCAGTCATATTGTCCAACTGACAACACTACAATTAGAATAAAGAAAATTAAACCAGAATCAAAGTATTCAAAACACAAAATGCACACAAAATAAAGTACCCACAGGATCCCACAATTCAAAATAAAATGCCCGCAGGATCCTGCTATAATTGACTTTCACTTCCGGGACACAGGGGTTTTCCGCCTGTATTTAATTTTTTTCACTATCAATATTGTACTCAGTAACAATAGGGGGTTCAAATGTAGTGAAGTAAAATACTTTGGTCAAAATGTAATTGAGTAAAAGTAAAAATTACATATTTCAAAAACTACTTAGAAAATTACAAATTACTCGTAAAAAGTACTCAATTACAGTAATGTGAGTAAATGTAATTCGTTACTTTCCACCCCTACCATATAACAATATTAAAACTTAACAATAACAGAATATAGTCGACTGACTCTTGAGAGGGCAGACATCTTAATCAAAGACCAGCTGCCAGTAAAGCTATTGTGTGGCAGAATACTGAATTTATTTAGACAAAACCACGCAGATTAAAGCTGAACAGGAGCTAACTATGAGGTCATCCAGATCCACATTAACTCTTCATGGAGGCCCCCTGTTTGTTAGGGCTGAGCAATGTGAAGTTTGTTAGCGACATAAGCTCTAATTAGACCTCATTAATGTAAAGAATAAAGAAGACTCACCTTTATCTCTGCCTCAGCTGCTGCTTAATTATCCGTATGGCTGTTTTCACACGTATCCCTCCGCCGCCTCGTCAGTCCGTCTCCCTTCACAGAAAAGTCTAATCTCTGGAAAACAGGAAGAAAGTGTCGAGACTCCTGCATGAACAGGACGACACGCCCAGGTAACTGATTTATGTCCATGGAGTCCACACCTTTCCACAAGGAGGAACTACGGGAAGTTATTTGGACCTGTTGGCAGGAGCCTGTGGCCTCTCGGAGTTTTCTGTCCCGCTGTCATGATGAGAGCAGTTAGATCCTCCAGCCTGACAGACCCCCACTCTGACACAGCAGAGGACATTGATTTAACTGAAGTTTGTCTTTTACCTCTAAAGCCTTTGAAAACTTTAGACTTCTAAACTCTCAGTCTCAGTCCAAGATAGCTGAATGACCTGATTTTAGTCTTACTGAGTCAAATGAGTCTGTAATATGTTTAATAATGAGTGGGGGGGTTAAGACATTGATTACTTTGGTTAAACATCAAGCTGTCTCATTGTTTTAAATTGAGCTGGTGGTCAGAGCTGCTTTTTGTGGCCTGAAAATCGATTATAGGCCAGCCCTTCAACTCTGCCCTGAATATGATAAGCCTCTCAGATGATAGATTTATTATACCAAGTATATCTGTATGCAAATCAATCAGTCCTGCTATCAAATAACCTCCTGAGATTCACTGCCCCTCTTCAGCTGAGTACACCTGAAGACATGCTTTACTAATGCACACAGCAGTGCAAACATTTAACATACTTCTTTCAAGCAAACTGCAAATGTTAGCCTACTCACAATATTCATTATAATGTGTACTACAGGAAAAATGTAGAAGTACAAAAATTTTTTACTGCACTTTAAGTTAAATAGACCCGTTTTACCTATGCTTCTCATAAAATTATTCAAACATAAATATTCAATGTATATTTTTTAATAGAAGGATTTTGCTGTTAAAAATAAAATAGGGATTCAAGATTTTGTTTTGCAGATATTTCATACGCTTTATACTCTATGTCTATGTCACTTGTCAAAAATGGGTAAACAAAGATATTTTGGAAGTTTGTCAAGTTTGTTTAACAGTTTCATATTAATTAGGTGTCATTTCCTGTCTTCTCCTGCTTTACAGCAAAGTATTAGCACGAAGTAATCCAAACTGGTTCTGTGAGATATAGCTCAGTACAGAGAAAAGGGCCCGATATGAAAGCCATTGCAAAAGTAGTGTTTTATAGCATTTCTTGGTCTTAATGCTCTTCTGGACTTCAGTGTAGGAGGGCACTTTCATGTGTACATTTCACAGCAAGTACATGACCATAGTATGTGGGTTTGATATATCTGCACATAAATATACTGTTTCTCATAGTCCATATTTGAAGCTCTAACTTGCATTTACTGAAGGCCCCAAGAGCACAAACCTGCACTTTCAACACTGTTGGATGATTTTTTTTTGTCAAAAATGTGGAAGACTGCCCTGTCCTACAATGTTTACAATTCCCTGGAAAAGTTACTGGCTCCACCTTCAGATTTCGGTCAACGCCAAATTCAAATCAGTTCTCCCCTGTTCCAACATGCCCTGAAAATGTCATCAAAGGAACTGAAAACATTTAGTGACAAGTCAAAAGGAAAAAAAACTGCCTTATCTCCAGCTGATTAAAGAAACATCCAAAACATCTCAGGTCCACATCAATATTGGGACCAAACTCAAATCACATCTTTGTTTTGCCATGGCAAACATTCCGAGATTATTTAATCTAAATACGTCCTTAGTTTTCCCCTTCACAAACACATCCCTGACACACACTCTGATAAAAAAAGAATAAAGAAAAAATCATTTCTGGTAGATGACTGACATGCTATACTTTTGAATATGAAGCTGAAAGCAGTTATGTTGTCTTGGATTTTCTGTTTTTATCAACATATTTTTATGTCAAATGTGAAGCACTTTGATCTACACAACTGCTGAATGTGTGTATATGAATAAGTTCCTTACCTGGATTTCAATTTCAATCCATATAATAAAAAAACTTTTTTCCCGCTCCATCTGAATGTTGTATAACTGTGAAGACTGATTGCTCCTCTGTAGGGATCCACAGTTTGGCCTCTTAAACGTTGTGTAAACTCAAGATAAGCTTAAATTTCAGACTTTTGAACAGTGGTGGAGATCAGGGCTGTTTCATGCTCAATAGTGTTTTAGTCTGACAGACAGCTGTTGATCTGAGGACAGAATTCTTCTGCTCGATGGAGTCTGATGTCCATGAATATCTTCTTCATGTGAACTCAGTGTTGTACCCACTACATTTTAGCTGCAGCTGCTCACAGCGACTGTAAACAAAGAACTCATCAGGTTTAATCAAGCCTCTGTGGCAGGCTCTGTGAAAACAACAGGCTGAACTAGTTTGGCTTTTGGATCCTTAAAATCACTCTGCCTGAACCTTCATGTGACAGGCAGACATTTTAAACAAGTGTCCACATGAGGTAGAGTCGGACAACTAAACCAATTTTAATCAAGATTACAGTTACTGCAATTCACAGTTTAGAAAACTGAGTCATGGAGATTGTGGTCCATGTTTAAAATCACTTATCAATCATGTTTCATAGTCATGGTCAAAATACTTATTAACTTAAAATGTTTTATCATCATGTTTTTGGTCTTTGGGAGGAGGCCGGAGTGCCCAGAGCTGCTTCAGAACAACAAGCAAACTCCACACAGAAAGGCCCTGCTCCACTCTGTTCAGTATGGGATTGTTTTATTAATCTTCTTTCTTGCATGTTTTATGTTGTTTCCATCCATGTAAATCATTTTGTGATGTATTTTTCTATGAAAAGCTACAAATACAAATTCTAATTGATTGATTGAATTTTAAAAAATAATTATCTGCAAAGAAATGTTCATATCTGTCTGGACCGATATTGTTGTATCCTTGTCCAAGATTTCTCCCCCTAAAATTCATCCTGCATGTGAGTCATGTTTGACCATAAAAACAGATCAGTGTTCGTCCAGCAAGCAGGTGTTCTGGATGACAAATGAAATGTAAACAGCACAACATTTCTACATCTGCCTTTGACACTGGTGCCACTTCAGAGCACTTTTGTCCTCCAGTCGGTCAAAGTTCTTTCCTTGAATGAAAAAATAAAGCAAGACCATTAAAGAGCATTTTAGAGATATGTCCTTGTATTTTCATGTACATAATTACTGGTGCCATACATTTTACATTTTACATATATGTGTGAGCTTTCTGTACATCATCTGTGAGAGCGTCCAGAGTCAAACCGAGGTCTGCGACAGCCTTACAGTCAGTGAAACAAACATCCAGCAGACCTTTTAGGAACAAAGACAACCATCCAACTAACTGAGAGGAATGGACAAAACAATAGGATGTCATAGACAGACTGGTAAATAAATAAGACAAAATAAGATAATGCATTCCTACATTCTGTCACTGAGGAGATGCTTTTACTGTCGACTGTGTTTCAAAATTCCCTTTTCCTGTCAAAGCTTTAAAACAGACAAGAATGAGCATGAGGAGTTCATCAGTTTCACCACATAAAGTTAAGCAGAACACGCTAGTTTTCTGTGATTTGAAGTATGATTTCTTCATGATCTTTGAAATGATTGCATGTATCACAGAGGTTTCCATACCCGAGTGTGGATGGATGCTAAGAGGAAGCGTACCGTCTTCTTTTGAGGCTTGTTTCCACGTGTAAACTCTGGAGAGAACAACACACAAACAGTGCCTGTGCTGTATCATAATAAGAGCAAGTCCAAAGTTCTGGATTGTAAATAAGTTTAAGGGAAAATCTGAATGTTCATACTTGATATTTCTCTCTCTGTGCATGTAAACCGTAAACTGGCCTCTCGAGCAGATCTTCCACAAAACTTTGGAGGCTTGTGTTACCCAGAGGGCTTTAAAACTCCAGAAAGACGACACGGTTCAGTCGTGCGTCCTCAAAAATAACAACTACGTACATTTCTGAGGATATTTTACAACAACTAGAACAGAATTCAACTCAACTCACTTGTTAATCCGGTTTGAGGAATCTCCTCATGTGATGTACTCAATAAATCTTAGAGATTACACTTTAGGCAACAGAAAAACTACAAATAAATGCATGTGCAAAACTGCCAGAGGGTTTCTACAGAAATAGAGGACTTTACTGTACATAAATAATAAGAAGTGATGTCATAGAAATGATTGTTCTACCTAAATAAGAAAGTAACAAAAGTAAATGTGTGACGTTACAAAAAAATCTCATATCAAGAATGCCATAACATCTATGTCATCAGTGAGGCAGAAGAACATTACAAAAGGAAAGCTCATGTTTTTCTTCAACACTGGCAGCTACTGATCCTACAGTATTCTCCCTTATCGTTTAATCCTCGTCCGTCTAACAGTGGTCGCTGACCAGCGTGTCTCTGTGCATCTCAAACAGCTGAACCTTCGCTCGTCTTCACTGCTCCTCCAGCCAGGATGGCTTGTCTGATCCGGGGGGCTTTAACTTCACGTTGAACTGTATGAGAGTTTGTTCCAGCTGCTGCTGGTTTCCAGCAAAGTAAGCCGAGATGGCATTATGGAAGAGGAGCAGCTGCTTGTGCATCACCTTCACCTACGAGGAAAGAGCGGAGCAAATGAATGACATGACGGGTCTTACAACTTCCAATGCGCTTCTGAGGAATCAGTATTCAATTAATGCCTAAGTCACACATTCCCGTTCTTCATGGCAATTGTGCATGACTGTACACGATTGATGAGGCTAGTGTGATCGCTATGATACGGGAGGAAATGACTGTCTCACCCCTGGACACACCCCGTAAATACACCGTCAGTAGTGCTTCTACAGCGCTTTGGGGGCGTTCGTCCTGCTCCAGTTAGGTTAATACAGCGATATGATGAGGACTCCATGAATATCCATCCCGCTGACATGACGTCAGCCCTGCTCAAGCTCAGTTTGCGTCACGTAAGCCCCGACTGAGCCCAGATTGAACGGGACACAGTCGGGGCACAAACGGGCACATCCTTGTCAGTCGTCCTCATAAAGCTGTCAGGATTGAGCCACGATCAGCCCAACTGAGCTCTGTACATGCCACGCTAATACTGTTCGCATTATGACTGCATTAGGCTTCCACCCCGCTATACTGAGAGCGGCGACTCTCCACGACAGTTTTGAACAGTTCAAAACTATCGGGACCCTTCCACGTTCCCTGCCGTTCATCTACGACTATACAAGGCTGATCCAGACCAAGAAGCGCATGCACCCTGACCAAAGCACGTTTTTTTAGGATTATGACAATCGTGCACAATCGCCATGAGAAACGGGAATGTGTGACTGGGGCTTAGTGAAACTCTGTTTGTCACCAAGATGAGTCCTAAAGCTCAGAGGTGAGTCAGTATTTTTTGCACATCCAGTTCCCAGAAACTCTGTAAGACTTTGGCAAAGCTCTTCGGATGAAAACTTGATCGTGCACACAAGATCTGACTTTGAATGTCCTGCTTTGAATTTTAAAGCAGTGTTTTTGTGTGTTAAAAAGCATGTCTGCCACCAAACTACAAACAAGGACTACAGAAATGGTAGTCTGGATTTCTGAGTTCCGATTGAGAAATTTCAACTGGAATTCCCCCCAAGGCTGGAATTTCCTACTTGGAAGTGGGGGGATCCTCACCACCCCGAGCTGACAATCAAAGATGGCTGCCCCCAGTGTAAACAGTTACTAAGCCCCCGTAACATTCTGTTTCTTAGTACTTCAGACTCATGTTTTTGCACTTAATCAGCCGTATACACAGTATTGTTTGATGTATAATTATATATGGAAATGCTACAATAGTGTTATTTACATTCTTAATATGGTATGAGCTACAACACAGGGCAAGCTAACAACAGCTAACACAATGGCTAACAAACGCCTGGCAGCTCAGCATGTTTATTTCCGACTTTGTTACTGGAACATCAAGATTAAGTCATTAATCCCCTCCCTCTACTCCCCTCTTCCCAGTACCAATGTTAATGTATGAGTAATGTTTAAGTATAAATGTATATAAGTTACTAATAATAGTTGTATTGAGTCAAACCCACTGAGTCATTTAAAGCTGAGTCTAAGATGTTACAAAGTTGAAACAATCAGTTGACTGGGCGATACGGCCTAACATGAAACTCCCCCATTTTTTTGACAAATTTTTACAATTTAACTCTATTCTTTTATTCTTCTCAAAGAAAAATAAATACATAAATAAATAAAATACATAAAACACATTTAGCTTTAACGTTGTTAAAATATAATCTATAACAAAACTACATGTACCTCTTGCATGAAAGTTCAGGCAGTAATTTTGTCATCAAATGTTTATTTGGAGTTTGGATGTAGGCAGTCGTGTCTACAGAAACTATGAAAGCTGCACTATTTCCACAGCATGTTACATTGAAGTTCTCTTCTTATTATTTAATCAGTATTTATACAAAATGAAAGGAAGTCTAAAAATGTGCTCTGTGAGTGTGATCTGAAGGCTGACTTGTCTGAATTTCAGAGTATTTAATTAATCATTATTATTTAAATCAGAGCAGAAACTTCTCTCACCACATCAAACAAAGCACTGGAGCAAATCCACAGTAATCAAATATGAATGAGGTTTGTAGAGACAAACACAAACCTTATTCTCCTCCAGAAATTTGAGCTTGATGGTGACGTCACTCCGCAGCCTTTCATACTTGTCTCTGTGGACCTGATAGTCGTGCTGAGCCATCTCAATGCGGACCATGGCTGCTGCATCCCTGGGGCCCAGGCTGAGCTCCTCCAGGTCGGACCGATAAGCATCAAACTCCAGTCTGCAGACAAACACAGTTAGAGCGCCACAGGCTCTGAGCAAGCAACAGCCGTTCATGTCAAAATGAGATGAGGGGATCTGTTACCTGGCGTTTTCATAGTGCCTGATGGTCATCAGAGTGTCCTCCATTGTTTTATTGACCAAGGTGTCCACACTGGACACGAAGAAGCTGATGGCCCCCAGCAGAGCCTCGCCATTCTTACACAACAGCTTCTGTGTCTCTGCGTTGTACCCAAACTCATCCTGCAGACACACACACACATTCAGACTTCTAACTCTACTATCATGTCAGACTTCCTGATCCCTCAGCACTCAGAGAGCACAAACCTCGGCCAAGGTCACTCACATACTACTGTTACAGGTATAATCAATAGTTCCATGATAAAGTTACCATCATACTATGATTAATGGCTCTGAAAATCCACACCTAACACTCTGAATCATGTTGATATCATCATGAGTTAGACAGTTACTGAGCAAAAATAATCGTTCAGTAATGGCAGTTATCCAGATCACCATAGACATGTACTGTATAGAAAGGCTCACACACGCTGTTGGCCAATGGCAACCAACGTCCTCACATGGTGGCCATCTTCGTACAGGGTGCTCGCTCCCTCATAACATCTGTCAAGCATGTACTGACAAATAAGCATCACTTGCTCTATTGTTAAATGATTTTCAAATGGTTGACAGTCAGAGATGTAGTTTTCATCCTGCATAATGAAGATTATAGAATTTATTATGAAAATACCAAAGAAGATACAGTATGTAATGCAATAGCTACACACACACTATCTAGATTTCAATACTGTCCTGTGTATATATTCCACAGATTTACACATACCTCAGTTTTATTACCACAGAGCAGAGCAGAAATGCATCCTGTTTCAAGATGGCCACCAGTGAGGAGGACGCAATTAAGCAAATCTGTCTGGTAGTTTTTGTGTAATCTTGCTAACAAACGAACAAACACAGGCAGAAACATAACCTCCTTGGTGTGGGTAAACGTACCTGCAGCTCTGGAGACTTCTGGCTGAGGTCGGTGAAGGTGTCTCCGAGGGCCTGCTGAGTCTGCACCATGCTCTGAAAATGGCTGATGAGTGCAGTGGCCAGTCTCAGGATGTTTTCATACTTGCTTTTGGTGTCTCTTAACAAATCAATCTGAGCCTCCAGCTCCAGGTCTACTGTCCGAGACCCTCGTCCAAACTTCTCAGAGAACATCTGCTTTGTGCACTAAACAGTGGACATGGACACATTATTTCAGAAGACAAAATAGTGGAAATAAAACACAAGAACAGTTGTGAACACAGCGGGCATTACCTTGTATGTGTTTATGCCCCATTTCTTTACACTGTCCAGCTTCTCCACTGCAACGCCACGAGTAACTTCTTCACCTGAGTTACCTGCATTATGGTTGGACGAGCCTATTGAAGAAAAGAAGGATGTGTTATCCTACGAGAGGAAACAGATGTGAGCAGATATAACACGGGTTTGGCTGATGAATGAGGAAAGTGTGAACATGAGGGTGAGCCTGTTGATACCTGGGTGCTGGTCTGTCTGCTGGGAGAGCCGGGTGGCAGATTGACTGTTAGCCATGCTAACACCCCTGGATTTCATGCGAATGTCTGAAATGGACATGATGATGAGTGAGGATGAAATGTGGACGTCCATGGGAGTATGTGTTGAAAGAAGGTGTGAACATGCACAAGAAGCAGAGGATGTCATGTGGTAGTAAGATGGAGAGGTGTTAGGGTTCCTGATGGAGGATAAACACGGTTTGTTTCACAGCAGTCACCATGCATGTTTTCATGCAGGATAAAAATGATCAAAAGATGAAAATGAACTCAATGGAATGAAGAGCCAAGCAACACCATCATCCACAGTGCATCTTCAGTACATATAAGACATTCATATTAGACATCTTTGCAGTGACAGCCCTGGATTATCAGGTTAGTGCATCCCTTAAACTCAAAACTGCCACAAATATCTCTGAGGCTGTGAGTTAAACAGGTTACAAGCAGGACTTCTCTTCACGTCTCTTGGTCAATCACCACAAAATCCTTCAATTAGGGTCAAAACAGACCAACATATTAGGGGTTAACTGAGAAACGAAGGGAAGGTGTGTTGGATTACAAAGCCACCTGGTCCGGATGCAGGGGCTCGTCTTCTGTCCAGATACTCGGGGTTGTAGTGAACTGCAGGCCCTACGGGATACGGATGTTTGGACATGAACTCGCAGCCTAAAGGTCAGCAGCTCGAGTGAGACATCAAAAAACAAGAAAGGCTTTACGCTTGGATTCTTAAAGCAGGCTGGAGTATTGAGGACTGACAGTGTCTTCAGAGAGTGAAGGTCACAGTCTTGGAAATCTGTGTGGATCCAGTGCCAGGCAGTTTATCATGATGTATTTAAAACTAAAGGAACTATTTGTTCAGTATCTGTGCAATTTAGAGACAGTTCTTTGAAATATTGAGGACTTTTGACAACTACAATTTGGAGAAAAGGGCTTGTGTACAGTTTGTCACAGTTAAACTGAAAAAGGTTCAATAGATCTGTTTTTGTTTGCCAGAATCACATTACAGTATGTCATTGCATTCCTGTGTATGCCATTTATTTGTTTATAGAAATAACAGAAAACCTTTAAATGTGACGGACACTGCATAAAGCCATTCAACTAAACACTATTAAGACATTGCTTTTTGGTTTGTATCACTAAACCCCTTTGTGTAACGAACTCTCATGAATCAGAGAATCTGTATGAGACCAGAAGCCTTTAGACCTCGCAGAGTATTTCCCAGATGACATTAATTCATCTACTTCCATATTCAGACAATGGACAGTAATGAGGATAATCTAAATCTGTTCAAATTAGAACTGGGTGATATGTTGATTTAATTTATTCGTTTTCTTGTTGTGAAAGATTTGAAAAACAAAAATCAAGATCTATTTCTGAATCTTATTCTGATGCTCAATTTTTCTCACCCAGACTCCAGAAGTGAACTTCCTTCCCCACGTTTCCTTCAAACACAAACCAGATAGCGATAGCGATATTGGAGCATGTTCACTGCTTGTATGATAGAAGAGTCTGACATTTCTGAAAAAACAAATTTCCAGGCTTGAATTGGCTTCAGGACATTTAAAGTTAAATTGAGGGTTTATTTTGATGTCTTGTGAAAATACTGCAGTTCTCAGTGTTACTGTAGACAAGCATGCACTTTTGGTCCAGGAGGGAAATCCAGTTTAGTTTTGTGCTGTGCAGTAACTGATCACATGAAAACAGAATTTGATTTGTGTAGCTTTTGTGTCATTTAATTTTTTTTGATTTTATATGTAAAAAAATTAAAACATAAAACTGAATCTTTACAAAGCAATTTCCCAGCCCTAGTTCACCAAGATTATTATAAAATGCAACTTTTGTTTTATGTGGAATTTCGGAAAGAAATCGATTTATTTACAGTAGAGAATAACCACGTGTGGAAAATAAATGCTCATACTCACTCACTTCACTGTAGCTCTATTTTTTGTGCATTTTATATAAAAAAACCTGTTGTCTTACTCTACCTGTGTATATGGGAGTGAAGTGTTGTGCCTTGCTATATTTTAAAATGAATCTGATTCAGAGTAAATTAATAAAATCTAAATGACAAAAGAAGGAGGTCCAAATCTTAGGATAAGATCATGAAACGATCCGGTTGTCTGGCTCACATTAGACGTGCATTCAGGACAGACAGGGAGAGAACGGTTTCACATCTCGTACAAAGTTTGCTGCTGCACTTTAGTCTAAAAGTGAGACTTAAACCAGGACAGAGAGTCCTATTGTTTTGGTGCTCAACCAAAAACGACATTAACGATATGATGTCTGCTGATCTGAAATGAACTTTTAACAATCATTAGTTTCTCTTCATCAAGTAAATTTACAAAGCAGACATTTGAAATCTAAAGTGTTTTCACTCGAGGACATTATACCTGCTCTCAACCCTCTGATAATCAGCTGTAAAAATAAAACCTGTAAAATCCAGCAGTCCATTTTGAATCTGTACCTTTGATGCTGCTGGTAGGAATGATGCCCCCTGCAGGTCCCCCATAACCTCCTGAGACGATGCTGGTTTCATTCAGGTTTGGTCCTGACACCATCACCTGCTGCAAATCCTGAAATTCAAAGCACAAAATGAGGAAAACATAGGATTCACGAAATATCGTATATTTCAAGTACTTCATCCTCACTAAGTACTGGGACCAGGCAGCGTTACCACTGACCAATATATCTGGTCAAGTGACAAGCTCTGAACTTAACAGAAAATTACTTGTTTTTTTTCAGTGTTACAGTTAATTTTTGTGAGGAACAAAGAAAAACAACATTTAATTTTTGCAAAAATGAAACTTTTGATTTTTAAATGTACCAATCAAGTAATGAGAAGGTACATCAAGATTGTACATTTGTTTTTGCAGATATTCCAGCTGATAAATTGCTAATATATTGACTGGAAAATCTGCAAAAATGTCTATATCGACTGTTATTTAATATATATGATTTTAATACTCGAATTATAGACATGATTTGAGAACAGATGTTTCAAACATGATGTTTCTTTGCTACTTTTGCTTTTTATGATGGAAAACAAGAGTATCATTTTCTACTGAGCACCTAATCTATGTGCTAACATTACTAATCCTACAGTTTATTTATCTGTTTCTCTATTCTTTAAAAGGTTAAGACAAAATTCGATTTACAACACAATGGTTTATGTTTGTTTTTATCAGGCAGAAGGCCCTGGTTAGAGCATCAGAGCTGAAGTTAGCATCCCTGCCTCCAGAGCTCATTACTGTCCTGTGATACTGTAAATAGCTGCAGGCCTGCTGGTTAGGTAACAGTTGGCCTAACCACAGCCATGGCACTGCCTTGGACTGACAGAGAAAAAGACTGAAACCCCACACTGATAACACAACAGATTAAAAGATGACGGTTTCAGAGAGGAAGGACAAACATGACAGACCTGCTCCAGGCTCTCATCCTCAGTCAGAGTCCCTGTGTCTCCATTGCTGTTAATGGGGATCTCCATGGTAGCTGCTTTACTCATGATACTGTCAGCCATAATGAATCTCTGCAACACAACAAACACTGACACGTAAACACGGGATCACGCTCTAAGCACAAAATACTAGTGTCGAACAGTAATATCAGCCTGCTTACTGTGATGCCAAAGTGGCTGGCTATCATGAACGATGCTGATGTGGCTGCTACTAAAGAGCTACAGCTTGACAGCTAGCTTCCTCACCACTTGATATTGGAGCCAAGTTCAGTCGTCCGTGGAATAAAATCCCGTTTTATACCTACAAGCGACTTATAATGAGTTTTAACCGGCAAAAGGAGGATTCTGTTAAATATTACTCAACGCAATATCCATGTTTATTCCCCTGCAGCGCTCACATTATCTGCCTGCTCCCATAAAAGATCCAGAAAATCCCTGCATCCAAGCAAGCTAGCAGCTTTAACAGTATCCCTTCAGAATAAGAGGTGTCTCATTTTAAAACTGTAATTGATCCAATAATTTAGCTTAGAAAGGTAAGGATGTCAACTAAAATAATTTTTTATATAATGTGGAATGAGAAACTCCACACATAAGAGGCAGGGAGCGTATATTTTATAGTGGATGCTCTTATTTTGAAGGCAGATTACCTTTAACGTAGCATCACCGTCAGCCTCCTCCCCCGCTCCATCTTCCACGTCGTGCAGTGCTGACGTAGCTTTGTCCCTTCGCTGCAGTACCGCTCCGCACCTGTAGATGTCACCAACAGGCCACCAATGGGATCCACATTCAGAGATGGGAAACTTTGTTCACCAAGATGTTAACCACTAGGTTTGAGAGCCACACCGCACTCTGCATGATACTCCTTTTTGAACATACATAAATAATGAGACTTATGATTTAATACGATTTTATTGAACCTAAATGTATTTTTGGGATTCATCATTCATAACATATCTGAACAATATCAGTATCAAATATTTGTCTTAAATGGTGATTATTGGTATCAGCACATAAGATTTTTTTTGCAGATATGTATCTATTGGCTGTAATAATTTCAAAACGTACAAATGTACCATAATGGTTTACCTCACCATCAATGAGCATTCTGTTTATAAATCAAAGTTTAAAGGTGTAGTCAGCGATCTTCTAATGCAGTATTTGTCAAATTCACCGTATTTCTCCTCTCCATCCACAAGATGTCACCACTGACAGCAAAAAGTGGAAAAAAAAAATCTGGTTTCAATATACAGCCTTGGGCCTGAATTTCAGCAGGTAAATACTGTGGCTCGGGCCGAATTACCAAAACAGAGTACACCCCCCCACATCCAGGGGGCGATCATACTCATGCGCAGATCAGACAGAGGGGGGAGGGGGAGTTGTAGGTTGCGTAGCGTGCGCAGTTAGCGTAAGAGAGATACAATATGTGCAGTAGCAATGGCTGAAAAAAAGCCCAAAAGAAAAAGTTCAGAGGAGCAGAAAGTGATGGTGGAGGGAACTCCGCGAACTGAAAGACCTGAAAAGGAATGCGGATGTCGCCGTATGTCTGCTTGATAGCTAAGCAACATTAGCTTTGTGGTGCTTCACATAACAGTAACAGCTGTCGGGCATTCATCTTAATGTCTAATCTGCCAGAATGTGCTGTTGTTGTGATGTTATCAATAACGGCAGTCGAGTTGTCTGACAAGTCAGGGTTACCTTAGCTACGTTGGTTGGCTCCGCAGTTTCTACGGTCGTTTCCATGACGATGCACATCCATCAGCTTTCGGGGGTGGAGCGAGGGGTGAGATATGAAGGGAGAGGCGGGTCTAAATTCGTTTATAAACAACCTCTCCACTCGTTTTCTCCAACATCGCTGACTACACCTTTAATTTATTAACCCTCCTGTTGTCCTCGGGTCAAAATGACCCGTAACTGTGTTAAAAAACAAAAAAAAATCCCCTAAACAATATTTTTTCAACTTGAAATTTTTTGACTTTTCCTAGATTGGCCTAAACAGCAGAAAAAGTGAAATGTTGTTTTTTTTCACATTTCCATGTAAGCTGTACAAAAAAAGTTACAAAGGTGGTCTTCGGGTCAAAATGACCCGTGAGACAAATAGAGTTGAAATCAAGGTCACAGAGTAATTTACACACCACAGAATGTAACAATGTTTTAGTTGTGTCTCAGATCAATCAGTAGCAGAAGTAAACAAGACAGTACCAGAAGTAAACAAGACAAGACAGGTGGCGTTCTCGCAGATTGCAGAGCTCTTTGTCTGTGGATTCTAGAGGTTATAAAGGTGCTGCAGATGACAGGACCCGCGTTCTCTCTGTGCTGGAGCCATGAGTGTGTTATAACGTTGGAGAGGCTCTAGAGCAGATTTTTTCAGATGTCCAGCAAAGACAACTCTGATTCAGAAGGGGAAATGGAGGATGTATCAGAAGAAGAAGATGGGGAGGAATACATCCCAGAGTATGATGAATCAGGCCAATGACATTGTCTCTACATTCTACCTGTTTATCACACCAGCATTAGAAAAACTAGAAAAGCACTGGGAGAGCGCAGACCTCCACCAGCACCACAGTCCTCTCCCATATTGTGATTTTTACCATAAATATTGTTCCTACCTTTGTTTCATCTAAATATTTAGATTCCTTGACCATGAAAACATACCATTAGCAACTAGATTCATCATATCTATCTTAGGCCCCATCCACACGAAGACAAAACGTTGAACAGTTTCCAAAACGATCGTCATAAAGACGAAGGCATCACAGAAAATGTGTGCGTCTATATGAATGCACTTGACACGCATCAGAACGCTGTAAAACACATGCCAGACATCTAGGGCCGCTGTAACAATATGACAGAAATGAGCGGAAACAGACAAAAAAACAGTGGCCATGCGCACTTGCGGCAAAAGTTGTAAACAGAGATTATGATAAAGTGATCAGAAAGTGGCATAATATGTCTTTGATAATTGTTTGTTCAACTCGGTGGTGGTTGAGAAGAAGGAGATTTTGCTGCAACAGGGATAGTAGGGTCACTAGCTTCATCAGCACATATGCTTCACGTACGCCGCCATTTTTATAGTCGCGTGTGGCGTATGCGTGTCAATGAAGATATGAAACTATGACATCAGCGTATCTGAAAACTTGCGGAGAGCCAGTAATCATGGAGCTGCGTATAGGGTATTTCACAATCTTTCCACTCTAGAACCTGGTTTCAAAAATGATCATTTACAGACCCCCAAAACGCCGTCTTTGTATGGATGATACGCAGATTCAGCAAAAAACATATGCGTTTAGACCTCGGTTTGGCTTTGTGTGGATGGGGTCTTAGTTCAGTTGTTATTCACGTAGATCACAGTTTTTCGTCATGGTGGATCCAGATAGTGATCCGGATAAACACCAAAATTGAATCACTTCTTCCTGTTCCCATGCTAAACATTTCCTGAAAACTTCATCAAAATCCATCCATAACTTTTTGAGTTATTTTGTTCACAGCCAGACAGACAAACAAACAAACTCTCCCTAAAACATAACCTTCTTGGCGGAGGTAATAATCCTGGAGATGGCAAATCTGGAGGGTTTTCGCAAATATGGAGACTGGTGGAAAAAGATGGATGAGACTGACCTGCAGGCCTACTTAGGGCTGCTAATCTTAGCAGGTGTATACAGGTCCCGAGGTGAGGCTGCAGCTAGTCTATGGGATGCAGAGAGTGGTGCTAGTTGTGCTAATTTGTTGAATAGATTATGTTACTTTTCACATTTTTGACATATTGTCTAAAATTGTTCACTGAAAAAAAAGAAAGAAACTGAGCAATCGGGATGAATAAAAATCCATTCAAAACTCCTTTTTGCACATTGCTATTCTTTTCTTAAACTATAGAAGTACAAGTGAAGAGGGAAAACTCAGGTTTTCACACATTTTGTGGTGAATGACAAGTTATTTCTTTCAGCAAGATAAAATTTGGTGTTTAAAATTGAATTAAGCTGTTTATATTGGGGGTTTAGTGAAGACGGGTCATTTTGACCCGGAGGACACGGGGTGTATACAGAATATGAGGACAACAGGAGGGTTAAAGAATAGGCTAAATATCGTTCTTCTTGCTTCACATCTGTTTGAAACATAAGGAGACTGTAACCATGACAGGAAAAGGTCGATTTTAGTGAGGTGTTCTTGACAAAAAATATTGTTATCCGCATCAGTGTCAGTGATAATGATTTTTAAAATATTGGTATATCCAGAACAACCCGAATTTGTGTGTCCCTAATATTTTGCAGTGTATTTTTCCCTCAATATACCTCTACAGCTGTCTCAGAAACTCTGGTGTTTTTGACAGACACAAAATCTGTTCCTTTAAGAACAGATCTGATCTGAGCAAAAAGGAAAAAGCCAGCTCGAGCTCAGTTCGCGTCACGTAAGCCCCGACTGAGCCCTGTCGCTTGCGCCGTCTTTAGCGGGACACAGTCAGGGCTCAAGCGGATACATCCTTGTCAGTCGTCCTCATAAAGCTTTCAGGATTGAGCCATGATTGGGCCACGATCAGCTCGACTGAGCTCCATACATGCCCCGCTAATACCGCTCGCCTTAGGACTACATTAGGCTTCCATCCCGCTAAACTGAGAGCAGCGATTCTCCATGACAGTTTTGAACTGTTCAAAACTGTCGTGGAGCTTCTACGTTCCCCTCCGTTCATCCACGACTATACAACGCTGATCCAGAACAAGTAGCGCATGCACCATGACCAAAGCACGCTTTATCAGGATTATGACAATCGTGCATGATCGCCATGAGAAACGGGAATGTGTGACTGGGGCTTTAGTCCAGTATTTTTAAAGTAGTTGAATGAAGTTAATGTAAACAGTCAATACATTAAAGGAGACATATCATGCTTGTTTCTCCTTTTCACTATGCCAGACTAGGATGTCTGTAAAGCACTTCTGCTCTCAGTACAAGCCATTTAGTTCCTTCATTGCCCCACAATAGCGTTCTCAAAATCTTCATTTTAGGCCATTATCAAGCTCTCGTTGAAACACCAGGATCTGAGGATGACCTACAGTTACCTCGCAACGTCACAGTCCTTTGTGCTCTGATTGGTCAGTTCTATCGGGGGTTGAGCCAGCTTGTCCTTCTTCTTCTACTGTATTTTCCGGCAGGCTCAAAGCAGCGACCGCATATTGAGTCCCCCTACAGGCCAGAGCTGTAATGAGTGAGTGTGAGCTAGGGATCTATATACTGCTGCTGGACGAATGTGTTCCTCGGTGACGGTTTTGTGGCTAACGGCCATCACAGAGGAGGAAGTGTTTTATCAGATTACTCCAATAAAAAGAAAGGTACCTCGTGTCGTCACGAAGATTTAAATCTCACAGACAACTCGCAATGACCTATTTTCAGAGGCATCAAATCTCGTTCTAGGATGTCAGACAAAATACAATATCTCATTTTTTGAAAATTAAGGGGGTGTAAGGTCTTGTTTTCAAATTTATTATATTATATGTAAGTATTAAATCATGCATCAGCATGATATGTCTCCTTTAAACAAAGTTACCCTGGTGTACATGTAAAGTTATTTGTGCAAATGTAGAAAACTGCCTTATCTTGGTAACCTGAAATGCCAGATGGACAGTTCCATATTGGAAATATTTCACTAATCCAGCAGGTCCATCTGCTCTGCAAGGCTATTATCTTGGGATGTTAACAAATATTCAAAAAATTCCTGGATCAGCATCTGGATTGGGATACCCACCTAAATCATCACTTCTCACCTGGCGAAGGAAACAGCCAAAAACAGCAGTGGGTTGATTGTTCACGGTACTGAACATACTTGAGGTGCTGTACTTTTCTGCTAGCAAGCCCCTTATTTTAGTGTAGCTTCAGCAATTGACCCGCAATAGAGAATCAATGAAAAGTTCTGATGGTCAAGGATAATTTTACTATCAGTATTAATACTTCCCACTCTACACATGTTTTTAGTAACAGGCCTGTCACCTGTAACAAAAACTCCAGTATAAGGATTAATCATTCCTGTCTCATGTGCACTTTGATCATGTTTAATATATCTGTCCGGCCCTGGAGCTTGCTCAAAGGCACTGGCCCCTGAACTGTTGTCAGTATTCATCTTTTTAAGGGAGCTGCTACATCTTGTCCCTCCACTGATTGCAGAATCTCTTGAACTTAAAGTGCATAATAAAATCATTTATTTTGAGTCTTGGAGAGGCTAAAGATACCTCACTGCAGTTAAATGATCACACTTTTAATTATGCGCCTCATTTGTCTTAATCAGGGATGCAACAGAGGAGCACATGTCCTCCAACTGTAGAAGTTGCTTCTGTAATTACTCAGGCTCTCGGTAAGAAAACTCCTCACACCCGCCCACATTGTGTTACTGCAGTAACATGATTAATTTTTCATTGATGTGTTGATTTGTAGCCTCTGACGTATTTTCCGAACACCTTAAATTTTTTGAGAGATAAAGTCTAATTTGCTTCTTCTCCCTCATATCGTAGCCGTTTCTCTTTTTGGACTTTTGCACATGACTGAATTGGACTCTTGCATCCCAAAGATCAAAGACAACAACATGATGAAGATGGGTTATGCATGCTTCCTCCTTAATCCACAAATCAACATGTCAAAGGTTATTGGACTCTCAAGAATGCGTTTTGCTTTTGATCCTCCTGCCAAAGGTCCAACATTTCATTTAACATTTCTTTGGACAAGGTATGTGCTGCAGCATATAAATACACATTAGAGTACGGTTTGGTGTCAGAAGAAGATTTGTCTTTATTTCTTTATCCATCCTGAAGTACGATGGAAGACCGTCAAGATATTAAATACTTGCTGTGATTTTAAGGAATCAAACATGGTCTCACTCAAAGATAGTTTTCATACTTCTAAACAATCAATCACTGGGCCAAAGGTTAGCAAGGCGCATTTCCACTGAGCACGTACTTTAGTTTTCACAGTGAACTGCAGCTCTACTTGGTGGACAGGACAGCGGTGTGTCTTGTGCCACCCTGAAGAGTTGAATAATTAAAGTTGGTACCCCAACAGAAGGGTGTAATAATTGCTGGATAAGTGATGCACTGATTTTAAAAATTTGGGCACATCTTGATACTAATGATCAACACAACAATTTACAAAACATATCCACGCAGACAACAGCCAGGGTTAAAACTACAACATATACAAGCACAGTCGGCTGAAAGTCACCAGGTAACACGATCACTCTTTCAACCATAACACTGAAACAGTAATAGGGTACGGAGGAAAAGTATTGCAGAAATAGAATTCAGAAGGTGCTGAGGATGAGGTTTGACCACCTGTCATCATTCATCGATTATTTATGTTTATTCTATAAGTTTTTCCTCCCAGAGTCAACCGTAGAGTTGCCATGTTTAATATTTACTTCTCACACAGGTAGTTACAGACAGCACAAGGTCTTTGTGTCCCCCTTTGGTGGTATATATATAAATTCATCAAATAAGGTCCCTCCTGATTAAAAATATTTGTTAGAGAATAGAAAGGCTCCTTTATGAGCAAAAACTGTTTAGAAAGTTTAGTTCAAGAACATATCCATCCTTCCATCCCCAGCATATATTTTTGGGCTTGTTCTATTAATTATAGCTCATTCCTACTATATTCTTTCAGAGGGCAAGATCAGTGGTTTCAGTAGATGATTGGATTGTTTTTCAGTAGTTTTTGAGCTGCTTCAGTTCCACTTTGGTGAGTGAATAATTAAAAGGGTATGCTTTAACTTACCAGTGGAAAAGAACGACTGAATCAACATCCTTTTGCCCCAATACCTTTGACCTCCACATTATTCACGGACCACGAACATCCTGCTGGTGCTGAGGTCTGCTGACACATTGACTCTATCTGATAAATACTGTGCCTTTCATTTGTTTGTTCAAACACTATGGATTCATAATTTCTTAGATTTTTCTTTTAATTGCCATCATACAACATGCCCTTGTTGTGAAAGATTAAAATGACAAAGCATGCTGTGATGAGCAAAGCATTGGCAAAGTGTATAAGAGGATTTTTAGGTTAACCACAGCCAACATGTGAAATGCAGAGTGCACTTGACAAAAATAAGCTTTTTTAAATTTCCTCTGAATCTGATGACTTCTTTGAACAACAAACATGAAAATCCACTAAGGTCAATATGTCTTTATATGCAGGGCTCCCTTTAAATAAAACATATGCAGCGTTTACTTTCCAGCAGTGAGTGAGATCGCAGGCTGCAATTAGGTACTTAAATCTTATTACAGCTGAGTTTAATCACAAATTCTCCCACGTTTTAGCCCGTTAATGCTATAAACATCACAGATGTAGCTACATAACCTTTTGTTTTAACAAGCACAGCGGTGGGGGGTTTATACCACTTGTCGTGCTCTCTATATACTATTACCTTTGAATAGAAACTTTAAGACACCAGATTCTCACACAGGGGAATGTAAATCTAGCGACGCCCATAAATTTAGAACAAGGCCAAATTAAATTTTAAAGGTCTCAGGCGGGGTCCCCTTTGAGGCCGTGCTGCATGTCACAAAGCCAGCGTGTTCGTTTGAGGGCAGCGTGAGACCGAAACCACCCTGTAACCCTCCCCCCGTCATTTCAGAGAATCGTTGATTGAGCTTTTAATGATCATTAAGCACGCTTCCAGATGTTGGGAGGGGAATTCATCCTCACACAGTCTCCTGTGCTCTGCAGCAGCAAACAAGAGTGAGACAGAGGAATCAAGAAAAACAGCAAAGCAGCGCAGCCAGCATCCGAACTTCATGGGAATTACAACCAGCACTCTTCTCTCCTTTTTTCTTACATTAGAAATCATATGGAAGTAATTGTTACAGTGTCTTTAATGTGCCTGCTAAAACAGCTGCCAAGCTTTTTCCCAGTTGGTGGTTCAATCAATGTTCTGCCAAAGAAACAGCGATTCATCATCGTAATGAATCCTTAGATGCTTTGAATGTCAGCTGTAGGATGTCAGAAAAGATAACAAATAACAAGGAAAATAAATATTTATAAGAGTAATTAAGAATTTATACCACATGGGGCTGTATTTGATGTAAAGGAGGGATGGAATACCATGTGAAAACAACACCTTGGCACAAATGCCTTGATCTTTGGCTTAGAAATCAAATCAGCCCATCATCAGGTCGGAGAGGACAGCAAAGGAAAGTTTCTCAGGAGATTCTTGAATCATTCTTCATATATTGCATTCACAAGCAACAGATGATCATGATACTCCATTATCTTGACCTTAATCAGTGAACAAGTTTTATGTGCATGAGTGCAACTGAAAAGTGGATTTAAAACTCAAACTTCATATTGAATCATGACCCCTGAAAACGGGGCTCGGGCTCTGGTCTCCGTTACCTAAAGCTGCATTTCCATCAAGCAGTTCAGTTCAGTTGCAGTATAGTATGCAATGATGGGTGTTTCCACTGTTAAATGAGGAGAGAGGGTTAAAAGATAACCAACCATGTGCCTCACTGTTTGGCAGCCCTCTGAAGGGGTGACAGCAACATTCAGGCTTTGATATGTTCAAATAAGCTGTGATTTAGTATGATTTGTTCACTGATGTTGCTGTAAAGAATGTCCGCATCAGACAGTGCTCCACAGAGTGCGGATGTTCTCCGTTGTTGCTCTTTGTTAACAGTCTCAGTCTACTTCAGTCATGCTGTTGCAACTTCTCACATTTACATATCGACCCTCTCCTCTCAGCTCACATCTCTGCCCTCAAGTGAAGGTGTAGCTCGTGCTAGAAACACAAACGTGATCAGGGTTAGCCACTCCAAACCACACTGAACTTTACTGAACCAAACCAGATCACTCAAACGAGGCTCTCGTCCAGGGTTCACCAACATTTCAGACTATGCACACAATGGGCTACATACGAGCTGTATGTTTACATTTTACTTTCAGTGATTACTCACATCAATTATTAAAATTGATTAATAAGTAATATGAGAACATTTTACGAGATCTTTAATAATTTATCTGCTAAACGTAACTAGTATGTACAACAGTCTGTGAGAGCTTTAGCTTGTACTAGGGGTGCAAGAGACATGGGGTCAGCACAGCATGAGAAAATGTCCATTTTGAAACCTGCAAGTTAAAGTTGAATAGAAATTAGACAGTTTTAAAATGTGACTCACACTACATTTGTTGTTATTTAATTGATGAAAGCATGATTTGTTTGCAAAACAGGAAATTCAAATAAAAAAGCTCTTTGGTGGTAAAGGGGCTATTAAAAGTGGACATTTGTGCAAAGTTTATAGAAAAAACATTACAGCACTACTGAGGGGTTGGGTTCAGAAGCAAAGAATGAGCATGTGGCTAGGTTATGCTGACTTTTGACCGAGGCCATCTTTGAGTCAGAGTGGACATAACTGCAGACTTTAAAGAAATTCCCTCAAATTCTTCTGCAGCTACTGTGTTCATAACTTTTGTTTGGACAAACACATGGATGGACAACCTGAAAGCATAGCACCTGCAGCCTCCTCTGTCCCCGGTGCAGAGGCGTATGAAGAACTGAGGAGAAGAAAATTAAACTGCTAATGACTTTGCACATTAGTTTGAGTGACAGATGTGCCTTCAAATAAGTCTGTGCCTATAAGGATGGACTTTGTTCTGTTCTGAAGCTTTACTGAAGAATAAACAGAGAGCTGTCGGGAGATTTCCTATTATTCAAATCAAGTGGGCATAAATGGATACTAATATCTCCACACATGAAAAGAAACAAAAAGCAAACTTACATGGATGTGGAAATTGCTTTGATTTTCAAAATAGATGTTTTTTCCTCTCTCCACAACAGCCCATGGCAGCGAGCTTGATGGCCTGGGTCTATGGCGTGAGAGCAGTAGTCCTTGAAAACACAGACTTAACCATGGCTGTGATGTTTCCAATTAAAATCACCTGCATAATCAGAGGGACGACAAGTCAGAGGCCGCAAATAAACCGAGGGGGCAATTTAAGAGTCGTAAATCCCACGAGGGCTTGTTGGCATTTTCACTGATGTGTTAAAGTTGTTAATTTCGTTTTCATGAACGCTACCTTTGGTTGGCACAAAGCTGCGGTCAGAAAAGGCACGAAAGGCCTCTTGTTTAGTCTCTGTGTACTGTTTACTCACTTTGTCATGCAAGTCTCTGTTTTTGTAACTCTCCAGTTTAGCAATCTAGCTCATTATAGTTTCCCTAAAAGTCTTCAAACCATGAATTAGGACTGCAGCAACTTGAGACCTGTCAGAAATAAACTTTACTCATGTGGGTATTTCAAGCACAGTAGCATCAACTAAAGGAATCTGTAATAATAAGGAAATGTTTAGAAGAGTGTGGGTGTGATTTTTTTAGATCAAACACATGCATGGACCTTGACTTGAAGACCTTTTTCTGATTGATTTTCGTGCTTTTTTTATTCCTTTATTATACAGACATGAGAATGTATGAGGTTGGAGTCAGAGGAAAGAGAAAGTGGGGAATGACACGCTGTAAAGGAGTTCAGGTTGGATTGGAACTCAGGCACTTGTTTTACAGACAGTCTCTGCACATGGGATGCTCATATTGATCCTAAAGTTGCCTGTATTTCTCCATGTCAGACCTGTTTCCTGAACATAATTTAAGCTCAGTATGCAAAGTCCAAGTTACTTGGGGACACAACTTTTCAAGTGTTGATAAAATAAAGCAGCACTTTTTAAAATTTTCAATATAAGGGAGTATTGACTAAGCTAAGCTCTTGTGTTGTTTGGAGTCTTTCTTTGTGCATGTAATAGGGTCTTACCGAGAACAGCTTTAAATGATTCAATCTTTGTTTTGTCCCTTTTGTCAAAGTCCTGATTTAATTTTGGTCCCCAGATTTCCTTGCCATTCAGAATAATTGGTTCTAATGTGAGCCGAAAATGTTTAAGCCAGATTGGAATAGGAATGTCAAATTTAATATTTCATCTAATTGCATAAAATCCCTTCTTGATTATCTCCCTTGTGGAGCAGATGTTCAAGCCAAGAAATGTGTCATTTTTGTGTGATTAATTCTAGAGGTGTCCAAATAAAAAATCTCCATGTGACACAGAGAGATTTATTCAGCCAGAGTCTTGCTTTCCTGTCCAAACATGTTCAGGCTGCTGTGATAAGTGATAACTCTATCATAGTTTTGCCAAATGTTGACAGTAGTGTCGAAACAGTTCTCTGGTCTCATACTGTATCAAGGGGGAAATGAGAGTGCCACATATTGTTATTTTCTGTGCAGGTCAAAGGTATTCTGTTTTCAAAGCATCCATCTGTCTGTTCAGATGGATGCATGCACATGTACTGTGTATACCTGCATAGACTGTGTACCTCAAATCTTTTAAGGGATATGCCAACATTTTTTCTGTACATGTGTTGCTTGTACAAACCGGGACTAACAACAACAACAACAACAACAAAAAAGGATTACGTGGAACGAAGGATTATGGAATATGTCAAATACGGACACTAAAAGGGAGTCTAGAATTATGTAAGACCTCTATAAATGAATAAAAATGCATAACAACTTGTTAATATGTGGAAAAAAGGAGACTAAGTACTAAATATTGAGAAAATGGGGACGGGACTAGATAAGCTCTGCTTCTCCCGTCTACCCTTTCGGACATGAACATTTGATCAACTATTGACAATGTGTGATGCTGTATAACTGTGTTGACATGACCGAAATAAATAAATGAAATGAAATGAAATGCTTCAATCTTGAGTTCATGACAAGCAGATAGACGCCATTCTTTTGACTGTGTGTGCAGTAACAAGGAAGAAAAAGGCAGAGCTTGCCCACCACTGAGTAGCTTAGCTCAATAACTGGGAGTCAATGGGTAGTGTTAGCCTGCCTTAGCCTTCAGTCCCAGATAAACTCTAAATGGCCCTGTGTGCTTGTTGTGACTCAAGAACAAACTGTTCCGCTGCCTCCTCCACATATTTGGGTTCAAATGAGTAATTTTGTGGATCTTTGTCAGTCCCTAAGAGATCATCCTCATCCTGTCTTACAAAGTTGGACATAATCTTTAGTACCAATCTTCTTACACTGGTAAACGGAGGCTTTATTTTGTTGACCTACTTAGAAGCATGTCTGCCCTGGTGTGCACATGCGCCCTGCGGTTTAGTTTGGTATGTGTTTCTTTCAAAAATCTCATTAAGTGCTAGTCTTTGTCTAAAGTAGATAGCGTGACATAACGCAATACAAAAATGAGTCACAGCAAGCCCACAATACCGTTCGGAGTTGCTGAAGAGTTTTTCTGATGACTGTAGGCAGAGGCAGGCTAACGATACCCATTGACCCCCAGTGTTGAGCTGAGCTAATTAGCAGTGAGTTCTGCCCTCTCTTCCTTGTTACCGCACGCATAGTTGAAAGACTTGTGTCTATCCGCTTGTCATGAACTTGGGAGTGAGGGAACACACCAGAACAAAAAAATGTTGGCATATCCCTCTGAAGAGGCCATATTTTGCCTTAAATCAGGTTCCTATTGTCAGTTTCAATGACTGCAAGGGTATGTTTACAATCACTGATGTTTAAAAACACTTAATTCTGTTTGACATCATTGAACATAATAATTAAAGAATAACTTAATGGAGAAAATGCAATGATGAATCATTAGAACATTTTCTCTCCAATTAACTGGAATAATGTTAAAACCAGGGCTGCAGTGGTGACAATTAAGATACTGTAAGCCAATTTCCATGCCTTCATCACAGTGGACTTTTACTCCAGAGAGGGTCAGGCAAAGAACATTAAAGTCTATGAGGGCTACAGATCTTGCTTGTGGAGAATTTACACCGAGTTTCAGAACTTAACACGAGAAAGAACTCGCTGAACCCATGTTTTCATGTTCTGTCTGAGAAAAGAAAAACAAAGTTTTGTGTTGTTGGCATTGCCTAAAACCAAATCACAAATCACATTTGCTTCACACCTGGTTGCAGCAGAATGAGTGTCAGAAGGGGCTTGTTGGGCAATCTGAGTAGAAAGAAGAACGTGACTTCAAAATGAAAAGGTTTGTGGAAAAGGCAAAACTGCATAAAACATTGAAAGACAGTTCATCTTCATCAATCGATGCCTGCAGTTTTCAGCATGTCCCATTTTGAGTCTGAGGTTTTTATGAAGCAGTTTAAGGTGCAACTATCAAACTCTGAACCTTTTTAGATATTCCATCAGTAATGAGAGGTCAGTAACAGGCTTTTGTGCACAGCCTGTGAGTCAGACATAATTGCAAGGACTTTGCTTTGTGGAGCTCCTTCTTTCTTTTGCGTTGCTCCAAATCAAACAGAATCTTCTATTGTCTCTTCTTGAAAGAAACAACCTCGCTACAGAGACAATCCAGATGCCTGTTGCTCACACAGCCTGAAATACAATTATATGAAAAGAAAATTACACACAATTTTTTAAAAGTCTGACCAATATAAAACGACTTAGGTTTCAAAAAAAATCTTAGGATTACTCAAAAGTTAGATGGTGAAAACAATTGAAGGCTTTTCCTCACATCACTCAACAGGCAGCGGAGTGGATGGTGAGTCTGAGGGTTGTGTTGATACGTGAACAGAAATTGTACTTTAAGGAACAGCAGCAAAGCCTGAGCACTTCTTGAAACACCTTAAATACACAGTGTTCTTTTACCTGAAGCTATTGTTCCACCATCACCAAGACAATAAGAGATACTTTATTTGCACTTAAATTGAAGATATATATGCACACCGGCCACTTCATCAGCTCTGTCTGTTCAGCTGCTCACCAGACATGTTGAAGATGACAACCTGAAACTCTGACTTAGCATCAGACTGGGGAGGAAAAATGATTCCAGTGGCTTTAAACTTGACATGTTGTGGCATGTAGCGGCATTTCTCTGGGCAAAAATGAATGTCAGAGGTCTGAGGAGTGACCATGTGATTAGAAAGAGAAAGAACAACAATGAAAATATTACAGGGCCATAAATGTATCCTGTTGTTTTTAAATTAATGATATAGAACAGACAATTAATAAATAAATAATTCTCAACCCTTATTACTGACCAGTACTGACCCTATGTCAAGCCTCACCCTCCTCAGTAACAGTCACTAGGTTGGACAAAACCTGTTGTTGCTAGCCTCCCTCCATCCGAAACAACTGAAAATAACTCACTCTATGATAACTTAAATTCACATTTAAGTAATTGGATTCTTTTAAAAATACAACCTGAGTGAACGACTGTAGGGGTATATGAAGGAAACAACATTTTTGTGAATCTGTTAAACTAGATTAATGACCTAAATAATGTCATATACCTCTCTTTTCTCAAGTCAACAAGATGCTTTATTATTTCTGCTTAATGTTCCAAGACCACCAACTATTATCAGTTTTCAAAACTTTTCTCTTACTGTTTGTACGTGAGTCAACTTTCTTTGTGACTTTTACTGTGGCAGTAACAAAGTTATAACACAAATATGCATGAAAATAAACTCTGAAACATGACATTTTTTGACAGGAGTAACTCAACAACAGTCTGATTCTGACTGGTTGGTCAGTGCATGCAATAAAGCACATGTTTTATACTGGAAAAGCACTCGGAGAGCACAGACCTCCACCAGCACCACAGTCCTCACCCATATTGTGATTTTCACCATGAATATTAGTCCTACCTTTTTTCATCTAAATATTAAGCTTTCCTGACCATGAAAACATTCCATTAACAACTGGATTCATAATGATATCTATTTTAGTTCAGTTGTTATTCATGAAAATCACATTTTTCATTCAGACGATGGTCCGGATCACTACCAAAATGTAATCATTTGTTCCTTGTCCCCATCTGGACTTTTCCTGAAAATTTCATCAAAATCCATCCATAACTTTTTGAGTTATGTTGCTAACAGACAAACAAACAGACAAACAAACAAATGAACAAACAGACGCCGACAGTAACATAACCTCCTGGCAGAGGTAACAAGAAAGAAGTACAAAAGAAGGGGTGTGAGATGGTCCGCAGGTTGTCTTACAAAAAGAAAAGGAAAAAGGCGAGCAAGAAAACAGCACTATTGGATGACTGCAAAAGTACTAGTCACATCGTGGACTGGGACAACATATGGTTTTTTGGATTAGAAATCAACAAGAGAGCGAGACAAAGATACTGCAAACAGGGAGGCATTCATACTCTCCCACACCTGAGACTGTTCCCTCCAAACTGCTGGATGGCAGGCATGTGGTCTGACCTGTCTGGTCCGTCAGGCTGACCACACGCCCCAATAAGGACCTCCCACAGCCTTCAGAAGAGGTTCAGATGAGGCTTGAGGAAGGCTGCAGTTGGCAGTAAAGAAAAAACAACTTCTACATTCTTTGTCTGACAATAAAAGAGAGCTAAATAAGTGGGAAGTGAACCCATCAGCTAATGAAGGCTCTGTTACTAAGCTTTTCTTCAAGGTCAAGTTTAAGTTTATGAGGTTCATTTGAGCCATGCACAAAATAAAATCAGTCTTAAAAAACTTGCTTTGACTAGTTTCTTTTGTCCACAGGCAGACGATCAGTAACAGTGAAACACAAAACTGATTTATTTACATGCACATACACCCGCACACACAAACAACCAAGTGATGCTGAGGAAGTGGGGGGCGTCAAATCATATTCTTGCACAGGGCAGAGAGATGGAAAGAGTGGGCCTTGAGAGGAGTAAATAACAAGACCACATCTAAAGGCTCAAAGGTCACATTGTGGGGGCTTGTACAAATTCTCAGAGAACCACCAGAGCTCTGATTGTGAACGTACAAAAGTTCATGCTCAAAAAACACCACCTGTGGAGAAGATTTCATGAACCATTACTCAGCAGAAAGAATAACACGAAAACTTCTTTAACCAAGATTTCAAACTTTTTAATAGGCTGAAACTTGACGGAGCTACAGCTTAAATAGATTCTGAACATAAAGCAGTGCTACGAAAAAGTATGTGCTATGCTAGTTAAGATATCGAAGACAAAATATGTTCAGCCTATCTGTATCTTTTAGTTTAATTCTCATAGCCGAAAATGTGTCACTGGATTCATTCTATAGTTCTTTGAATGTGCCACACATTGAACAACATGTTAGAAACATTCCATCCTCTGTTCTTTCTTTTCCTGATCACATGAGACATGGCTCCTCTGGCTTCCAGTCTGTGCAACAGCACCCGCAGGCATTTCAGCCTCTAAATCACTGCACCAGTCAGGATGCGATGGAGCAGATGTGGAGCAGAGCGACGCGTGGCGATAAAGATCTGCTTCACCCTTTGTCACCATCGACTCTGAGTCCCTTCAAGCTCCCTCACACCACCTCCTAACTCTGCCCCTCATTAAGGTACAAGCTGCAGCACAGATGTGAATGTGTGGGTTAATGGCTCCGCTCTGATCTGCTCTGCACCAACAGCTAAAGTCAGAGTTTTGCAAAGCTCATACATTTTTTACGAGGTACAGTAGACCCTGACCGGTGTGTAGAGGCATTTGGAGTGTAGAACTGTTTGATAACAGTAATCTGACGCCTAAAACATTCAGAAAAACTCTACTGCAGAGGCAAATTGAACAGCTACAGATATTGGTACAGTTGATAGTAAGCCTGTAAATTTTATATTTGACACAGCAGCCAACAAGTACATATATATGAGCAAAAAAAGGTCTAGATAATCACTAGAACAAGAGTACACTATTTCAAAAAGTATGTTTAAAAGAGTTTATGACTCATGTGTTCAGACCAGTCTTTGTCTAATCTAACCTCGCGCAGCAGCTGGATGGACCTTGTACAACGTCTGTGATCCATCCTGTCACTTATCTGTCACTTATCTGTCGTTTTGATGGAGAATGACAATCAGACTATGGTGAATGCAACTCCATGCACAACCATTACTGGCAGAAGTGTGCCAAAAAGGCAGGTCCACTATCAATAAAGCTGACAGAAGAAGATTATTATTGATCCTAAAATAAAAGATGATAAGGCGCATGTTTTTAAAAAACAAAATTGTGAAACATGTTTTTGAATACTATTCCATTTCTTTTAAAGATGCTCAAATCCTCAAATGTGAAATTGAAATTTTTTTTAAAGTCTACACTTCTTTAATTAAGGCTGCTAACAGCTTCAAAAGTAGTTTTATCAGATTTGGAGTGCTTTTCTTTATTAAATGAAGCATAACAACCTTAAAAACAAAGTATCTTTTCAGTTCACTTTAGACGTGCTTTTGAACAGTAAGTACTATTTAGTATTAGCACTAATATTGAAGTGAAATGGTCTACCCTGTGCCTTTTCTTTCTCTTCCTCTCTCTTACCAAAGTTTTGGACCAGAGTGCTTTTTATCACTGGATAGATATTTCCAAGCACTTTTCAAGCACTTCATCTGAAGTCCAAGCACTTTCTAAATTTTGCAAATACTTTGTAATATTATTGTAATATTCAAGCTTTTTAAGGTGTTTTATGACCTTGCTGTGCAGCTGGATCCTCCTGATTTAATGTCTGTTATGATACAGATCCATCCAGCCAAAGTCAAATTGTAAGTGGCCTTAAATAGACGGTGAGGAGTTTTTGAGTAATTACAAAAAAGTCTCACTTTTAGATGTATGCCTGATAGAAATACACACTTATCGATGAGTTTGATAGCATCTAAATAGGTTATCTATAAATGCTATTCTTTAGCCTCCTGGTCGGGTCATACAGGGCTGGACTGGCCTGGATACTTAACTTCGGGGAACCAGACAATTAAAACTAGAGCAAATTTATATTATTTTATTATTTATATTACACGTCTGAGAGCGCCGGGCTGTAAGTAGCGATATATAGCCGTCTACAACTACGATAATAACTTTTCGCCGCATTGCTTGTTGTCACACATCAAAAACTACCGCTACGTAACTAGAAAGAGATACATTACCTCGTCGCTTTGCATCCTGTAAGTTGTTGAAAAAGAACTTGTAAAGCAATGCAGAGTTCAGAGGAAGGTCTGAGCTGCATTTATCACAACAAACACACGCTTTGGCTTGGTCACGTCTTGTGGTGGGTTCCAGTTGTAGTCAGAAGTAGGGATTTTGAGCTACGAGTAGGAAACTAAAACTGGAACGTCCCCCGAAGTCAGAATTTCCTACTGGGAACTCGGTGAAACCTCGCCACCCCGAGGTGTCAATCAAAGATGGATGCCCCCAGTGTGAACAATTATTTAGCTCCTGTAATAATCAGTTTATTTGCACTTCTGACTGGGGTGTGTCGCTCTAGATCAGCTGTATACATAGTATTGTTAGATTTATATTTACAAAAATGCTGCCATAGTGATAATCACGTTCTTCATACAACAACGCAGGGCGTGCTAACAGCAGCTAACAATAGCCTGGTAGATCGGCATGTTTTTTTCTGACTTTAACTGGAACGCCGATAAGTCGGAGGTGATGTTACTCCCATTTCCGAGGTTACAGGAACGCAGCATTACGCCGGCAATAAATTCTCCTCATAGCACCTTTAAAAATAGGGCTGCCCATTCAGCATCCTTTAGAGCAGGGGTGTCCAAACTGTGGCCCGGGGGCCAAATGCGGCCCGCTGCCCATTTTGAATCGGCCCCCGAAACAGTTGAGGAATCAAGACATTTTAATTACAGCAGCAAATACCATCAGTCATGCACATTTTCTGCTGTATTTACTTTGCCACAAGGTCTAATTTACAAAGTATACTGCAATATTCATCTTCAAGCACCAACATTCTTGCAGTTTACTCTTGTTTTGTGTCTGAAAGTGAAGCTAAGAAGTCAGTGTCTCCCATCTCTGTTGCTCAAAAGGTCTCGCCTGTACTAGGTTTGAATCTAGTAATAGCCCAGGGTAATAAAGGCCCCTTGACAGGTGATAGCCCACCCATAAACCTTAAAATTTTAACTTCAATACACAAAAAGTGAGGCGTAGAAAGTGGCGTAGTTGTCCATTTATTCCTCTTCATGTGGCCCTCGATGTAAAACATTTGGACACCCCTGCTTTAGAACTTGAAGAGATGGAGCTACAGTATGATCAAGACAACAGCAGGAAGTGGCTGTACAGAGATTAGCATAGATGCTAAGTGTTTTATCAGACGTGGACTACTTTTCTCTATCAAGTGAAAAATAAACAACAGTGAAAATAGGATAATTTGCTCCATTTCTGCCATGTTTTGTGGGGTTACAAGAAGTTACAGTTTTGTTAATTTACAAAGGGCTCATGTTTTGTATTTGACACTGTGACAGTATCACCCCCCATTACATTATCCTGATGACCCGTAATAAACATGACTGACAGAGCGAGTGTCAAGCCACCTGCCGGATATGCTTATTAAGGTTTTGTCCATTCCCAAACCCTTTAATGGACTCCTGAAATGCATTGAATGGTCCATCTTGTGTGTTAGGTGATTAGTGGGTCAGCTGACCAGGCAGAGAGCCGGGTACCTGTTCATGGACATTAGACATGCTCAGGATGATAGCTTGACCCTCTTTGTTGGGGGTTGGCACACTGGGCTCACATGTGGCTGACATGACATACAAAGTGTCAAGCAAACATGCAGTGGTTAATAGTGATTAAAAACATTTCAGTCGCTGTGACACATTAATCCTGCAGACTGAGGGACTGCTGTCAGATTGTCCTTTGTGGTCTCCTTGAGTGACGCAGCAGTACGTTTAACTCTCAGAGAATGTTTCTCCAAACATCTCCTCATCCTGACTGACACTGCAGGTTAACTGTGGTCAGTCTGAGCCGAGAGTCTCCAGGGTCCGTTTTGATGCTCTTTGGAGGCATTAGCAGCTCTGCGGTTTGTTCAGTTTCAATTAAAAGTTTCTGACGGAGCAGTGGATGGAGTTGGTGTCTTAAAAAGGCTACTACCCTTGGAAACGGTCAAAACTTGGGAAGGGGAAAAGTGAGCCAATTATTTTTTTCCCTTTAAGAGTTTTAAGGGAAGAAGCATGATTTACCCTACACACCGTGAATACTAAAGGATACACTTTGAAGTTTAAAGTAGACTTGCTAATCATAGCACAACTTACTGTGCATCGTAATTCCAGAGAGGATCATCGGGGCTTAAAAGAACTCAAAGAAGTACAAATCCAAAACCCTGAGCGGATCCTCTTTGGGTTTGGATATATGTTTATGTATATTTGTATGTGTATCTGTGCTTTTAATCAGTGAAGAAGGACATTTCCAATCACTACTCAAGCACTATATCTGTACTATATTTATCTTAAAGTGATATTCCGGGATTGAACAAGTTGGGTCCTATCACAAAGTTTAGGGCAGAAATTACCTCTACAGCAGTGTTTCTGTGTAACAGAAGCCCAGGGCGCTAGGACCAAGCACCCTCTTCCTGCTTCGGTTCTGCCTGTCTGCTGATTCCGCTACCCAGTCAGCAGAACTAGAGCCATGTTTACTTGACCAAAACACAAATAAGCGGACTGAAAAAATGATGTCGGTCTGCGTGCTTGGCTTTATTTAGAGAATTTTTCGTTACTTTCCGCTTATTTGTGTTTCTTTGGTCAAGTAAAATATGGCCCCTGCCTGACTAAATAAGGCTCTAGTTCTCATAGTGCCGTGAAACGGCCTCCGCCGCACAGCCAGAGCTGTGGCTGCAGGGCCTCCGCTGCCTTCAGCGGAGCCGTTCAGTGCTGAGAACTGGAGCCTTGTTGCTGGAAAAATATCAACTTGAAAACACTTTGACAAAATGTAAGCTTTTTAAGGATTTCAAAACCTTGCTGTGCGACTGGATCAGCCTGAGGCAGTCAACCTACTACATTAACTAATGGGCACAAAATGAATCTGACTGATCAAATAGGCTTCCATTTACCTGCAACATATGCTATTGTATGGTTCTGCCCATTCCCAAACAATTTCTATGGGGTCTTTCCCAGATGGACTAATGATATATATTCAACATTCATTGGTGGGTTGGGTTAAGAATTTCAAGCATCTGCACAAAATCTGCTAAGCGTTACAGTTGCAAAATGAAAAACAACTCTGCAATCAACTGTGATTTTAATCATTATTATTATAAAGTATTATTGGTGGGAAGCCTCTTAAGGTCTTTGATTTTGTTCTTCTTATGAAAGAGTGGATTGATATAAAGAAACAGAAGAAGAAGCAGAAATAAATGATGTCTGATGCAGTTTTGATGGGATTGTTCTTTTCCTGCACAGCTAAATATGTTAATAAAGGAAAATTCTTGCTCTGAGGATATTGAGAAACAGTGCAAGTAAAAGATACTCAATTATTAAGAATGAGCTATTAATGGTGATCCAGACAAGAGTCATGTTGTCCAAGATATTCAGTAATTTTATAAGAAATGACCAGAACAGAACACTCTATCTATCTATCTATCTATCTATCTATCTATCTATCTATCTATCTATCTATCTATCTATCTGTCTGTCTGTCTGTCTGTCTGTCTGTCTGTCTGTCTGTCTGTCTGTCTGTCTGTCTGTCTGTCTGTCTGTCTGTCTGTCTATCTATCTATCTATCTATCTATCTATCTATCTATCTATCTATCTATCTATCTATCTATCTATCTATCTATCTATCTATCTATCTATCTATCTATCTATCTTTATTTACTACCTTTGATCTGTAACAGCATCTAAGTCTTGGGTCCAGCAGCATAGATGTATTCCTTTCTAGTCTGCCCAAACAGACATCAGAACAGTCTCCAAGTTAGATCTCTCTTGGAATTGTGGTACTGTATAAAACCCTTTCCACATGGTCTGTGTGGCATGAAATCCAACAATTACCTGTAAAAGTGAGGTTGTTAAATGTTACATCTTCAGTTTTTATAGATTCAGTTGTGTAACAGATCAGCATTCCACTCCAACGCTTTTGGCAGTGTTTTGTTAAAACACATGCCCAGGAAAAAAAGTTTCAGGAGCACAGAAGTGTGAAAAACAGTTTAAGGTGAGATCTGTGCTGCTTGTTCAATCCAAAGTTTAGTAACAAACTGAGAGTACTGCATCATAATCTGATGTATTTGTCAGGTGTAATAGATCCTGAAAGCACAGAGGAATGTAAAGATGTTGAGCTGAGCTGAGCTGATTTTTATATTGCAGTGCCCTTTGACTCCAAGTCAGCTCACCCTCAAGTCAAAGTGTAGGTTTGTGCCAAAGCAGACAAAAATCCCTTTAGTCATCATTTATGTAGTGTGCATGGGAAAAACAAGAGTTGAAATATCAGAGTTAAACTTTTCTGATTTATTTCAACTTTTTAACTGTTGATGCCCTCAATGGATGCTGCCAGTGCTATCTCAACCAAACTTTAGCTCCATCTACTCACAGACAGAAAGACCGCTGTAAGGTGGGACTTAACGATCTGACCAATAGCAAAAGCAGATTTTCAAAACCTGAAATCCTCAATTCATTCTCCATAATAGAAGAATGGGCTTGATATAAAAATCACCCTCTGGACAGTGAGCACACATGGATGTGTTATAGCTTTAGGCTGAGGCCATTTTGTGAACCAGGCTGTACAGATGTGAAATGAGGCCGAAAAAAATATCTTTGCCCTGAAGATGTCAGATTACTGCAGCCAGGCTCAAGTGGACACATTTGGGGTACTCTAGCTTTTGGCACCTCTGCATGGGCCTTCATTTACTGCCCTGGAGGTTGCTCCCTGGTTTAGTGGTGTACGATGCGTTGGAGTTACTTGGCAGTGCTGATCCATTAGTGTTTACCCATCTCTGCAGAGAGCAAAGTACCCATTGAAAATCTTACAAAGAAACCCATCACACTACCTCTGGTTGTTCAGTGACATGCTGAACAACAGGTTGCTTACTTCTTATATGAACTATGGTGATAAAAATGTACAATATGATAAAAATATTAAGCAATGAGGTTAACTCTTTGTAACAATGCTAAATGTGTATCTAACTTAAAAGTGTGCTACCTTCAATATAAAGTCATTCATGTGTTTATTAGTAATGTTTTTAAGTGATTTAGAGAAGTTTAAGTTAATAGAGGAAAAACTTTTTTTTTTTAAATGTATTTTTTGGGCATTTTGTGCCTTTAATGATAGTAGAGAGACAGTGGATAGGCTTGTGAAAGGGGGAGAGAGAGTAGGGGAAGACACTCTGCAAACTGGTCACAGGCGGGATTCGAACCTGGACCGGCAGAAGCATGTACGTGGGGTGCTAACCACTCCGCCAAACCAGCACCCCTGAGAGGAAAAACATTTGGTTCTTCTTACTGGTTCATGTTGCCTGCTGCCATCAAGTGGTTGGGGTCCACTTTTTGTTGTTTGTATTTTACCAAATACTCAAAGCCAAGGTAATGATAACAGCTATCACTATTTTGTATGGGCCTCTGCTAGCTTGCCAAGTAAGCAATAGTTTCATGCAACAAAATACTGTTTTATGATGAATACATGGTATTTACACATATATTTCACGTGTATATTGATTTAGTGGCATTTCCTTTGTATTTTACAATTTACAAAAAAAACCCATCAACAACAAATCAATAAACAGTAAACTAATGACAAGTCAAACCTTGTGTTTTTATTGGAGTATTTTCAGGCTGTTATTTGGCTAACTTTAAACACTGGATTGAGCAGGACAGGAAGCACAAAAGTATTAACTTGACTAAAGAAAGTGCTGGCCCACAGAGGTCATATTTTGCCTAAACTCATGTTTATATATCTGACTTACTGCTAGGGTATGCTCAAAAATCTGACTATCTTCCAAAGCACCCCGGCCCACCTCTTTTCTCAGATGGTCTGATACACTCTGTCAGAGCCTCCTGTTACCTTTAGGCCTCCTGTCACATGTGGGACCATCCTGTACTGATTGGTTGATTGGTCCACTCAGTGGTAAGAGAACTGTTCAGCGTCTCTTTTGTCTCCTGGAATACTGATTGGTCCAATCATTTTGTCAGCTTGAAGCTTTGCCGGGTTATAAATCCTGTGATCCAGCAGCTTTTCAGTGCCATTATGTTCTTTCACACAACCTTATCTCGGCTGGACTGGTCCCTCTTTGTTTTGTATCTTGGACATTCCTTTTGATTGTGTAAATATAAGGAGGAGAAGCCCACTGGAAAACTTTATGGCCTAATTCGAAAAAACAAAAAAACTGTGATTATTATTATATGAAATGGTGACATGTAACAACAGATAAACACAACAGATCCACACCATCAACAGTCCATACAGCTAATTTTTACAGGGAACACACATCTCAACCCTAAACATCTTCAATAAAGCATTAACTTTACTCACCAAGGGCATGAATATTCATGATTGTCAGGCTGCAAAGGTGCACAATGGAGTCCATAAAAACACCTCCCATACATCAGAATAATGTGACATGCTGACCTGAGCAGATAAGGCCAGAAAAAGCTGATAACCTGTTTCTTCTTTTTCAGGAAAGCTTATATAAAACCACGAAGACAGCCTTGAAAGTTCTACAAAAAAGTGAACATTGTCGCTTACAGACACTGCCCATTAAAGTTTTCGCTGCGTCAACATATATATTTTTCCACTCTGATCTGCCCATGAGTAAAGATAGAAAGCCATGGCCCCTCAGTAAAGCCTTCCAGTTTAGGAGCCACCAAAGCCATAGACTTTTCAACAGAAAATGTGAGAGTTTTTCTGTGGTACTTTTTGTGTGAAAGAAACAATTTTGGTCTCAGTTGATCATCGCCCACTCTGGAATAGCAGCAAAATTCACTGTAACCTTAAACGGATTTATGCCTGAATGTCTGTGATGGTAGGGGTCAAAGGTGGTCTGTGTGGGCCATTCTTATGAACACCATACTCACCTTAACATGTCCATCTATTCTCTTCCTGTGTTTTAAAAATGGTGCGGGCGTAGCTGAGCACATTCACTCTGGTTGTGTACTTGTGAAAGGCCCATTCTCTAGGCACATGTTTGACTTTAATTTTTCAGGCCATCTGTTGACTATAATGACTCGGCACTTGAACTAAACTCTTTGTTGTGACAACACTTCTCTGATGAAAGAGAGTTGTGTGTCCCTTCAGTGCCCTGTAAACAAGATTATTATGGCACATTGCAGTCACCTGTGCTGGACAGCTGCAGTGGATCTCATGTTATCACCTTTCTGCTAGGCATGCTGTTCATTTTATAGACCCACATACATTCATATATACATATACACACATAAAATACATGTTTACACATCCAGGCAGAGACAAATAGACCAAAAGTAGGACTTTATAATTGCGACAACCTCATGGATGCCCTGATTTTAAATCTGTCCTCATCACATTTGTCTCCCCTAAAGATTTATTTAAGGTAAGTCCCTTGAGATGTGGCATCTCATTTTCAAGAGGGTCTCCATGTCTATATGGTTGTAAATATAATCAATAATCAAATAAGCCACTTCATAGAACAAAATCTCTGACACTATGTTAGTGTTAGAGACTATGGTATATTAGCATCTACTCAAATCTCTGTTCAAACAGTTACTTCCTGCTGTCATCTCTCATAGCTCTCACCTTTTCCTGCTTTGAAGGCCGCTGATTGGGTTGTGCTGCTTTGGACTGTGCTGCTTTTGGCTGTTCACAGTGGTTATTGCAAGATAGATCTGCCTGATTAGACATTTAATCAGACCAATCCAGTTGATATGTGCAATAAGAACTTTGGCACCCCTGTAAACTCTTTTATTCCAGTCTTGCTCAGAACAGCTGGTTAAAGTGTAAATCATGAATCATCTGTATCTGATTTTTCCCCTTGATAAATGGCCGTCTTTAGCTTCCCAGCACTGTGCTCTAATGTTTTCTGTGGCTGCACAGACATGCCTTGACATGGTCTCTCCTCTAAAGCCACCTGCATAATAATGTGGAACCTTTAATATCCCACGTGTGTTGAATTTTTCTTGTAAATTTGACTGTTTAAAAACGGATCCATTGGTGTTTGGACTGGAAGCTCACAGTGCAGTTAGCAAAGGGAAATTCACTTTAACAGCCTGTCTTCCTCATCATGCGAAATATATACATGAAATGAAAATGTTGGTTTACTGTTCATGAAAACACTTAATGGAGAACAGTTTACTCAGTATTAATAATTAAGCAGCAGAGACGGACAAAGCAGACAGCAGTTTCTACATGTCATCTCTGTTACTGCTGGAATGGAGAGCATCCTGATGGTTGAACTGGAAATGTTGTATCGATGTATAAATACTCTTTTGGTATTGATCACTTTCCTAAAGTAGCGATACAAAATGATTTCACAAACAAAATTGTTTTCGGTGAAGTTCTGTGGACAGTTTTCAGTCTTTTTCCCTTTCTACTTGCCAAACCAGGAGCACTTCCTGTGTCATGTGATGATGGATGGAGACCAATCAAACAGTTTTTAGGTACACCTGCATTCATAAGCGCAGAAACATAAAAACATTTTTGGGGTAAACTAAAGTAGAAATGATACTTTACTGTAGATTATTAAGTCTAAAATACTGTAAAGTCAAGTTTTCGAAAATGTAGAATGAATTATGTTTATCATTTATAATGAGTGCAACATAAGACTATATTAGTATAGTTTCATTTGTATTTGTATTTATGAAATAAAAAACTATATCAGTTAAAGGGACTGTGAGGAGTTTCTAAGTTATTACAAAAAAGTCTCACTTTTAGATATATAATATGCCTGATAGAAATACACACTTTAAGATGAGTTTTATAGCATTAAAATAGATTATCTATAAATGCTATTCCTTAGCCTTCCGGTCGGGTTGGTCAGGGCTGGACTGGCTTGGATACTCAACTTCGGGAACAAGACAACTAAAACTAGAGCAAATGTATATTATTTTACTATTTATATTACACGTCTTAGAGCACCGGGCTGTAAGTAGCGATATATAGCCGGCTACAAAACTACTATACTAAGTTTTCCAAAATTTGCTTGTTGTCACACATCAAAAACTACCGCTACGTAACTAGAAAGAGATACATTACCTCGTCACTTTGCATCCTGTAAGTTGTTGAAAAAAGAAGTTGTAAAGCAATGCAGAGTTCTGAGGAAGGTCCGAGCTGCATTCATTAGCATCTCAACAAATACACGCTTTGGATAGCACACGTCTTGTGGTGCGTTCCAGTTGTAGTCAGAAGTAGGAATTTTGAGTTCCAAGAAGGAAACTGCAACTGAAACGTCCCCCAAAAGTCAGAATTTCCTCCTGGGAACTCGGTGAAACCTCGCCACCCTCGAGTTGACAATCGAAGATGGATGCCCCCAGTGTGAACAGTTATTTAGCTCCTGTAATGATCAATCTATTTGCACTTCTGACTGGGGTGTGTCGCTCTAGATCAGCTGTATACATAGTATTGTTAGACTTATATTTACAAAAATGCTGCCATAGTGATAATCACATTCTTCATACAACAACACAGGGCGTGCTAACAACAGCTAACAATAGCCTGGTAGATCGGCATGTTTTTTTTCCGACTTCAACTGGAACGCTGATAACTCTGAGATGATGTCATTCCCAGTTCCGAGGTTACTGGAACGCAGCATTAAGACAGTTGCCGCGCGTGCTCATGGGTAGCAGAGTCTTTTACGTTGCCGGTAATAGATTCTCCTCACAGTCCCTTTAAGTCTTTAATGGTGGATGAAATGACTACTAAATGTATTTTCTTTGGACTAAGACAAAAAAATCACAATTTAAGGTCAAGTGTTTCAGAGTCTGGGCTACTATGTGGTTCCTTTTGATCTTTTGCTTACTGAAAAATGTACAAAAAAATTTTCATAAGTTGCTTGCATTGCTGGAGATGATTGGTATTGGTGCTGGCAAAACTACTAAAGTGTCAGAATATCGCTTTGAAAATGTCTGGTAGTGCTGGTCACTACCTGGGGATGAACTTTCCATGTTGTGCATTGATGTGAGGTTACTACAGACTGAAGCTTGTAGCTCCTTTCTGCAAGGCAGCAGCACTGTCCTTGGAATTAAAAGGTTGAATCAGTATTCAGGGCAGATTTGAGACACTGAGCCCCAAAGTTTTGTAACTCAGTGAAGGGTAACAGTAGAGTACTTTTGCTTTCAATAAAAAAGGAGTCAAGCAATGCATAGAACATCTTGAGTTATGTTGAACCACTGATAAAAAACAAGAACATTTAAAGACAAAACTATGTTTGAAATGTGAGATTGAACATGGAAATTCTAAAGGGTGGTATTTCAGTATTGACTGAACATCCACTTTTGAAGAAACAGAGCTGTAAGCTTTTTAATACCAGCCAATAAAGCACAGCCTAACAGATGCTCTAACATACAAATGAAAGTGTGTAATGTAATCCATGTGTGAGGGCATTATGTGTGAGATTAAACACCAGCCCTCATGTGGGTTATTGTTCTGCTCACACTGAAGTCTTTTTTAAGTGGAGACTCAAAGAAACGAGCAGTATCTGAGGATATCAATGACATTCCTGACTGAGTTAAAAGTTTCAAACTTAACAGTTTCCTATGAGCAGTAAAAACTTTTGTAATTATGAGCCACGTCTTTTACGAGATGCTGAGTGTGTAAGGACTAGATCCAAGCAGACTGTTGGAAGTGAAAAGCTTCTGATGATGATGAGAGAAAATCTCCTTAACATCAATATTTTTGAAGTGAATTGCAGTGTAAAACACATAATTGTCCACACGCCATAGACACTATCTATTTAGGTGGAGAATCAAAGTGAAAGCAGATGGGACTTTAGGCAAAAATACTTTCCACTTGAAGTAGGCCGCTGGTGTTCAGAGCTCTCTCAGTAGCTGGGCTCGGTCCAGACGCTTGGCTGGAGGAGTCAGTTCAAGCTGCTTTGGCTCCACCTCTCTCACCGCACTGTCAGAGGGTTAAGCTCTGATTTACAGCTAAAGTCCGCCTTCTGGACTGGCCGAACCCAGGGCAGAGATGAAGAATGATATCCAGGAATCCAGGAACAGTGGTATATTTTTGTGGGCATTGAAGCATTGTTTCTGAACCGTACAAGTTTACAGCTGCTGCTGCTGGGAAAGAAAACAAGTGATATCTGCATGGGAGCTCATACATATAATCTCTGCCATCATAACTGTCAAAGTCGAATTAAAAACTTTGTGATCAAGGGTACAATATACTGAACAAGAAATATCACTTGTGTTATGTAAGATACATGATTCAGTGGTTATCACAGTTGTCAGATAATTAAAGTTCTAACTTTGGATGACAGATGGTTGGAATATGTGGTTTGAAATAATGCGTGAAATGAATAATGATTAAAAGAAGGTCTATGGAAAATGGAGGGAAGTTTTAGTGCATGAAATTATTCAATGTAATTGTCAAATACCAAAAATGAGAAGTTTCTTTGAAATTAAACCCCAACAACTCGTTTTTTTTGCCCGTCATATCTGGTTAAAACCTGCTGATTGATGGACTGAAATCTTTGGATACGTCAGCATTATTGTTTCAACAAAAAGAAGCAACTGTCGTTACAGACCAGTGTTCATCTACTCCAGAGGAGAATATCTCCATGGAGGCATTGATATGTGAAGGTTTCAGCAAACTACAAAATGTCAGTAATCGAACAGATCAAGTGACCGTTGACCTTTAAGATCTAATCAGTTCATCCTCAAGTCCAAGCGAAGATTTCTGCCCAATTCCAGAGAAAAAAACCTTCAAATAATTATTTTAATGCCTTGTGCTCAGAGTATTTGAAGGCCCAGTTACCTTTGACATATAACCTTTGATATCTAGAGTGGACATTTGTGTAAACTTTAAGTAAATCCAGTCAAACAGTCTTTAGATTTCACATTTACAAGGGTAGCATGAAACATCAGACAGACTGTTTCTCATATCCATGGGATATCACAGTATTTCTAGTCCATCCATGCATTACTTTAGGAAGGAAAGTATGATCCAAAGATGTATTCATCGAGGCAGAGACAAAGTATATCCACATTCATATGTATATATTTATCTATAAAATAAAAAGTATGGCTTTAGCCTCCTCTATCGTAAAGTACATTAAAATAACACTTATTATGAACTGAACTAATAAAGACTGATGGAGATTGATTGACCAACAGGGCACCTAAACACAACCATGACCAGTTGGGTTAAAAAGACAGAATTAAGGAAGAATCACAGCAGCTGCTCTGCTCCTCCTCAGAAATCTTCTATTGAAATACATCGATCTCCTTCATGTTAATTTTTTCTTTCTTTCTTTCTTAATCAAATAATTGAGTCATGTATATGAACAATCCTCCACACAGATCCATATCCCTCAGCCCAGTATATATTAAAGAAGGCAGTCTTCTCACAGACAAATGGGGGGCACAGATCCTGCGGTGTGAGCCTGTCTCATGGAAACTGGAGAGACTCATTCATGCTGCTCTGAAACACCCACATGTAAACAGCTTTCAGACTCAAAATCAGAGCTCCCGACCCAACCACAAAACAAGTGTGCAGAGAGAACACAGTCTGGGACTGGTAAGATGAGACAAAGACCGTTTATGGGCGAAAATAGAAGAATTTAGTCTGGAAATGCCAAAAATGCTTTCAGATTAGCATTTGAGGAATTTAAGATGTAATTTTGGCTTCATTCATTTTTCCTTTAATGAGCTATTGTGCCAGTGCATCAGCAGATGGCCTGATTAAAAAAAATAAACTCCTTCATATTTCTTTATTGTTTCTCAGTGTGTGTTACATGACTCATATACTAACTTTATATGACACGTGGCTTCTGAAGCTGTGTAGACCACCAACAAGTAACCAGCAGGGAAGATGTAAACTCTCAAAGTGTCAGCGTGGCAACAAACTATCTGAGACCTCAGGTTTGTGAAGTGTGTGGGGCCCCCTGTTGATAGAGCGGTGTGTCATAGCTTCTAACTGAAGTCCTCCGGTTTGTGTGTTCTCCAAGCATCAAGAGGACAATGGGGAAACTGGAGGCCATATTGCATGTGCCTTATCCTGAAGGGGCAAACAGGGCTTGGTGAAGCTTGGCATATGCACAAACTATAGAAGACCATTTGGTTCAACACACCGAAACATGAAGCAGATGGGCCACAGCAGCAGAACACCAAACCAGGTGCCACTCCTGTCAGCTCAGGCCCATTCACACATCACTGTATAAAAGCTGATGTTTACCAATTTTGAGAAATCATCAAAGTTTTGGGTGAAAGTACTTTCCCTGTGTTCAGTACAGGTCAACAAGTATGGCGATTCCCAATGGTACCCTGACTAGTTGTTGACTAAATTTTAATGATCACCAATGTAAATGTAGTTCATCGTAAGAGCTCAGCTTAGGGAAACTTTGGCTAAAATGGACATATATGCCATTTCGCTACCCAGTACTGAGGAGGGAAAAGCTGGACTAGACAGAGATGAACACAGCTGTAAATGAGGGTGGGATGATATGGGGAAGTCAGCTCTTGCTGGATCTACCTAACAATCATCAGCTCTGCCCAACTGATGCTTACTTTGTTCTGAGTGGCATGACTTAGCTTGATGTTTCCCTGTCTATTGGAAAAATTGTCCAAAGTTTCAGCCTCAGAAACTAAGGTTAATGCAAGAGTTCACCAAAATTGAACAACAGAGAACAGAAAAAATGTTGCCAAATCTAATGAGTCTTGATTTCTACAGCCGTATTCAGACGGCAGGGTCAAAATCTGATGTTAAAACATAAAGCATGGATCCATCCTGCCTTGAACCAACAGTTCCAGCTGCCGTCTGTGGTGTAATAACGTGGGTAAATTTGCTTTGCATGCTTTGAGCCCTTTAGTATTGTAACTGACCATGTCCATCCCTTTGTGACCACCTATCGTCTCGAGCTGGTTTCTTGAACATGAAAAGGAATTAACTGTACTTAAGCAGTCCCCAGACTACAATCTAATAAAGCACCTTTTGGTAGAGGAATGAGGATTTGTATCATAGATCTGCAGCTGACAGATGCAACTGTGTCATGTCAAAATTAACAAAGGTATCTATGATTGAACAATTTAGGCATCTCTGAAGGAAAGAGGACCACTGCCTGATTCTGGCAAGGTGTGTCTAATAAAGTGGCCAGTGAGCATATATCAGCAGTTTTTGTTTTAAAGGACAGGAAAGACTCTCAGAGGGCGTCATTGATGTGTGATTAACCACACAGTCATCGTGGCCCACAGCGATAGTGTTCAGTGGAGCTATCACTGTGTGTTTATGCACTCCACAGTATTTTGTTCTTAAAAGTGAAATACTGCTCGGTGAGGAGGCTCATGGGTAAATTGTTCTCCTACTAATCACCAGGGTGTTCAGATCTCTGCTCTGTTTAACAGTTTGATGCTAATTGCAGTAAGTTGTATTCATGTTTCCCAGGTGTAGTGTGTCCCTGATCAGAAGAAAAGCCAACAAAGCTCCTGTTTCACATTGAGGATTATAAACAGCACAGCCAAAAGTCTATTTCAGCTAAAAAGCCTCCAGAAAGTTTAGATGTGGAAAGTTAAATGGATCTTTTTTTAGTTAAGAGCTTTGAGATTTTTGTGTGCGCTGAATAAAAATGATAGTGACACTGAGAGCGAAAGAGGAGCTTTAGCTGAGGAAAGCACACTAATCACTACCTCCTCTGTGACTGTGCACCTTTGTGCTAACACCCATTCAACACTCGGATCTCACCCTTTCTCATTGAGCTGTGAGGATAGTTAGACTCTGAAAAAAAGACACTTGGCAGCTAAGCATTGCCATATGTTCTCGATTCATCATGAGCCCTATTATAAATCCTGAGAGCGGGAGAGAGTACGTGTATTTGATATAAACATCAGCAGGGATCATCATAAATTAATGTAGCCCCCTTGGCTGCAGTTTTTGTTGTTGTAGCCCCACTTTTTCACAGCCAAAGATCCAGTATGCAAATGAGCGGAAGTGTGCTGTGACTGATGAGGTTAAGTATGTCAGTCCAACACTCAAACTTCACAATCGCTCTTCTGCTCACGTCTGCCTGGGCCGCACTGAAGTCCCTCAGGCTTAAAGAAACAAAAGCACAGCCATTCTTTACCTCACTCAAAACATTATTACTCTAAACTACACCCTAGAAGGCAACAGGTCTAAATGAAGAGCCTGGGATCTGTTTATCAGTGTGCTAGCAGGGTTTAAATCCTAATTGCCTTCGTCCCTTTAAGGCCTGGGTGTATTGTGAAGTCAGGAGGTTAATTAGCATCAAGGATTAGATATTTTTTCATCGCTTAAATCAGGTGGTCTGGTGGAAAATGTTCATCCTTGTGGTCCGGCCAGCAGAGCAAAGACATCTGAACTTTAACCATATTTACAGCTGAGCTGATTGTCTGGCACCAATCCATTTCTGTTTGTTTTGATTACCGGCACCTCCCACTCTGGTTAGGCTGCCGACACATGAGATGATTTAAGGACAGGGTTTTTTGCCCTGTTGTTACAGCCTCACAATCAGGAAGGGTGTCCCACAATTTTAGGCTTTACTCAATTTATAGTGGAGTCAAGTACAATTGGTCACTGGGGGGGATGAGGAGTAACAGGAAGACAGAGGACGGGATGGAGCAGCAACCAGCCAATAGCCATATGTTTTTATTTTTATTCTATTTTTAAATTTTAATGTCCCTGACCCCGAAAGGGATAAAGGGGTAAAGAAAATGAATGAATGAATGAATTTTAATGTATTTGGATTGCAACTGCTGAGAACTGCAACTGAATCACAATTCCTCTGAGGAAGTTTTTTAAATGTGATTAATAAAAAGTACTATCTAATGTAATGTAATGTAATGTAATGCAATCTAATGTAAAATAATGTATTGTAATGAATTGTAATGTTATCTATCCTACGTTAAAGGGCCTGTGTCTACAGCTGTATTTTTTTTTGTTTTTTTTTTTGCTGCAGGTGCTTCAGTGTAACCCAACATTATTTAACTTTCAGCACTGAGTAAAGAAAAAGCCTCTTTCTCTGTTATTTTTTGTCTGTCCTTTCCTGGCATTCTCAGACAGAAACTGCTCATATTTTGGAACACAGCCATACTCATTAATATAATTTTTTCCCTCATGACCAGTCAGTACCTTGATCTGATATCAGCTTGTAACTTGTTGTATTGAGAGGACTAATTTCTTGGTCTTCAGGTGCACAATGACAGCAGCTGTGGACACAGGCTATACAAATGTAATCTACTTCCTGTTTGTATTTAAAAAAAAAAAAAAAAAGGAAACCAAGGAACTTGAAGTTTGAACCTTAGAATAAAGAAACTTGCACCACATCATAAAGTAAATTACACTAGTCAAAGAGATTAGTAGAGAGTAAAACATTTGATGTCAAAAGTCGAGGTGTGGGACATTGGCCCATCCATGCTGCCTATGTACTCTCCTGTGATTTTATGCCCCTACTGAGCACCAAAACAATGGAATGAGAGGTAACAAGATGGCGTCCGATTTGACCCTACATGAGAGATTTCAGAGGTGTAACAATAGTTAACACTGTACATGAGTGTCTCTGGCTCTGTATGTTTGGGGAGTGCATGACATGTCTGACATGAGCGGTATCACACCATAAACTGACAGAAAGTTTACAATTAGTGTGATTGTCTTGAGGTGTGATGGTGACAGGACCTTGTTGCAATGCTGCACAACTGCACTGTGAGCAGACCGACTGAAAGGTACATCGTATAATTTTCCATCACCGTAGGAGCAGGAGGATGTCACATTAGCATACATGTTGCCCAGCCGAGGTGTCCTGGTCCTGTTAAAATGACATATATTATGGGAAATAAAGGATTTACAAAATTGTTCCATTAGTTTTGAAGCTTAATCTCATTACAGCTCATGTGTTAATGCTGACAGCTCAGAATTAACATATCCACAGTTTGTTACCCTCATGGCCAGGATCATTAAGGGATTTCCTTTGGCTCTTTGTCGTATTTTTCCTGCATAAAGACCTCAGCATTTGTTTTTCTTGTCATTACTGAATAAATCTTAAAGCAGAGGGTACTGGCACAAAGAATTCAATATTTCCATAGTAAAACTTGTACATTTTCATAAATGATAGTTTAATAAGAAGAAAGATGAAAATGACTCATGCCTTCTTCTGCTCTTTTACCTCTGCCTGTCAGTGAGTGTTTTCATAGTCCCAGATTTATATTCCTTAGATGGATAGTGCTGGAAGGCAGATATACGTGTAAAAGCAGGTGCTGAGTGCTGGGATCCTCAGTTACAACATTTGGACTTTATTGTTGGTTTATCACACCAAACCTGTCCAGAAAGTATGTTTATGTGCCACAATGAGGCCACTTTCTCCCTCCATCATTTATCATGTTACTCCCTCTGCACCTGTGTACTTAAGACAGGGGGAACAGTCCGTCTGATGGCTGTATGGAGAAAGCTTTAAGATTTCAGTACATCTGATGTTTTTCTCTGAAACAGGCTGCAGCTGTTCTTAAAGCAGCGGTATGCTAACCTCTGTATCTCCCCATGCTGGTATACTAAGAAGAAGGAGCTGAAACCTGTTTGCATTCAGTCAATCAATCTGATTCCCCGATGCTTTCATCATTCTCTGAGCCAGGCTCACACAGAGATATCCAACTTATGAAAATAACTCACTGACAAGATACACTCAACACGGTGAAGTCTCCAAGTTTACAGTAAGGACACTTAAGCTGCTCTTCTCAAAGAAGCATGCAAGTTTAATTTAAGATTTACTGAAAAATAAAAAGCAGCCGCTGTCATCGAGTGTCATTATGTGTCTCAGAGACGGATGGGGCCCTTTCAGTAACAACCTTAATTATTTGGAAGCATTTGAAGGCCTATCTTTCTCCTTTAATGGTGAGAGTGGAGCAGTTTCATCATTTTGAGCACATCATATTTCTCAAATAACACATATTTGATTGGATTATATCAAATGGGCTCCATTTAATGAAACAGCTTTTTAAATTGCCCTTGACCACATTTAACAGTTATGAAGACGTAGTCAGGAGGGTTGATGAAGCACATCTGTGAAATACGTAATACGTTTATATGCTAATTAGTTAAAGGTCAGGAGGTCATGTCTTTCCAACATGAGAAGTAATGTTTGATATTTATGCTATTTAATTTATTTAATAACCATTTTAATTGACAGAATCATAATTAATTGAGGTCCAAGAGCCACCCTGTCCTTTTGTTTGGGGTTTGTACATCCACTTACCTCTGGGCCTCATGAAGGTTGCAGGGAGCTGGATCCAGTGCAGATTGTCATTAGGCGAGAGGCTGGTACACCTTTGACAGGTAAGCAGTCACTCACAGGACTGACATACAAAGAAAAAAAGGCTGTATTGAAATTATAAATTATAGCCTTTCTGCAGACGTTTGACTGTAAGATGACATCAGAGCAATTGAGTCCGGAATTACATCCAACACATTTCGAGCCATAACAATAATCCAAAGCAAATTTTACTTTATAAAACAAAAAGGTCAGTGACCCTGTCAAATCTGCTGTTACTTTGAGGACACTCATAAATGCAAAAACCTGTTGCCGTATAAAAGCCTGGTAGCTGTCCTTGCTAATACTCTCAAATTAAAAAGTTCAGTAAAATTTTTTAAAGTAATTATCAGGCATTTATTTTATGACAGCTAAACATTAAAAGCTCTGTTGAGCAGTTTACTGCACAGATAACTGATAGAATTTGTAGATTCCTGGTTGAATATGTACTGCAGTGAAATATAATTTATTAAGCACGCATGTTGAGTGATTGACGTGAGCCTTTTACCGTAAATATGACAGCACATTCAAAAGATCTTCATTATAATGAACAGACATGGTCAAAATGTAGCCTGTAAAGCAAGTGCCTTTTTCGGAGAGAGCAAATGTTATGCCATCATGAAATACTTCCTACTGGCGTGTTATATTATTGATATCATTTATGAAAGTGCAAGTTGTCAATAAGAAAACCATATATATATATTTATATACACAGCTAACTTTAGTCATTTAGGTAACATGATGTTTTCATCTCCCAGGCTGATGACAGCTCAGCCTTTAAAAGCCTGAAGAAAAACCAAGCCAGGCTTACATAGAGCACAAATAATGATCAACTGTCTGCACCACTTCTCTCGCTTCAGTTTGCAGGACAAACTGCATATTTTTCAGGATGATGTGATTCAGTCTGTATCTCCTCCTTAATATCTTGGGCTTTTTATTGATGTCTTGCTGTCTTTTAAGCTTCATATTGATTGACTTGTTGAGTTAAAGCTGTAGCCGGTCTTTAACATCAGAAATAAGTCTTATTTTCTTTTGCTGCAAACAGCATCTTGTTGCTGTTACTTTCATACCTTGGCTGGATATGGTGATGTTTTATATGTGTGTATTTTATCAACACCTTAAATCTTTGGGTACAGTTTTTCACTGAGCTTTAAGGCTCATAATAACTCTATAGCTCTGATGCATCTCTGTACTGTTTGATCTTCCCTTATACTTTAGTAGTTGTATTTAAGTAAAATTTGACTTGACTCTGAGTTGATTGGCTCAAACTGTATGTGTGTCTGTTTTGTAATTGTATGTTTCTGTATCTTGTTCTGTTCCTCATCTTGACCTGGTTCTTCATTTTAAAAAGGTATTTCCTGGTTAACTAAAGTTTAAATAAATACATGAATACAATTTTATTCAATAATAGTACGTAAGACTGATTTGGAATATACTGAAATGTAACTTTCATACCATTTAGACTCACTGATCAGCTTAACATGCTTCATTTTTAGACTCTGTGATGCACCAAGTTTAGGCACCAGACTTGTTCGGGAGGTCAGATTTGCTCCAGACTCTGGATATTTTGTATGACCATGTAGCACATTGTGATTCATAGAGACTATAGATTCAGTTCTCCCATTTTTTGTGGCTCTTACCAAACAGGGTAAGGAGTCCTTTGTCATTATTTTCACAATAATTTTGTTAATTAACGGCACAACATTCCTGAAAATAACATCTTTGTTTCAAATACAAATCTGATTTTTACTCTCAAAACAGTTAAAATAAACAATATTTATTAGCACATAAATATCTATGTCTGCTAGGACTCCGTTATACTTTGTCTAAGAGGTGTAGGTGGCTGACTTATGTAGTTTGCTCAACAATCAATCAAAAGGTTGAGGTCATGTGTCATGTTGTTGAACTGTCCTTGAGCAAGAAACTTGACCCCAAGCTGCTCCAACTGCTGCATCAGTGGTGTCAAGAACAGGCCCGTGACAAAATCATTCAAATGCAGGCGAGCAAACACTTGGTCCACAGGGCCTAAATCTGGTTTGTTAACAGTTTAATGTTCGGCACACGGTGAGGCAAACAACACAGACAAAAGTGTTCAAAAAAACACAAGGCGAAGAGGCAAAGTCAAAACTAGCAGGGTCGAGATCATGAAAGAGAGTAACAAGAAGAGTGCCTGAAGACAACAAACTGGCAACAAGAAAGAGAGAGACAAGGGGTTAAATACATGAGGGTATTGGGTGTGATAAGACACAGGTGCAGGGAAGAACAACCAGGGAACAGCTGTGACGAGGGGGGGTCAGAAACAGACCTGAAATGGAGACAGAGGTTAGTGACTTCAAACTAAAACAGGAAGCCCTGATGGGTAACATAGTAATCCCCACCATCAGAGGGTATATGTGACAGTGAGAGGGTGTGAATGGGTTTGAGCAGCCAGAGGTCAGAAAAGGCCCAAAGCTCAAGTCCATTCATGAAGTTGCAGAGCTGGCAGGTGCAAGAGTCCAAGCTGATCTGGTGGGATTCTCAAAACCATGACAATAACAACAACAAATCAAGATGTGCTTCATCATCATACAAAACATCTAGCCAATCAAATTGTAACATCACTTACAGGTGCAGAACCGCAAACACATCTGGTACCTGCACTAGGACGCGTGAGGAAAACATCCCAAGTCAGCACCAGACAGGATATTTGGCTGTTTTAGACACAAATGGTTTAAGTTTGGACAGTCAACACACTGATATTGCTTTTCATGATGCTCTGCTGTGTTTTCTGCTGATGCTCAGTACACTAAAAAAGAAAAAAATGTTGTTTTGACTGAATCATTCAAGGACGCTGTGGTTTTCCGCAGCCTCAACAAAATTCCCATCACAGAATCATTGATGGGAAACACTTTGTCATCAGTATGAGTCATAACACTCTTTAACCACTAAGCTCTCTGTTTCATTCATGTCATAAAATGTTGGCTCGTCACACCGTCACACTGAGGCATCCCTGGACTGAACTGGCATAATTACAACTTGTTGGCATTATAAACTCTGATTAGCTGTCAGCTTTAATAGCCCGACTTAGAAGTTGTGACATCGTCATGATCAGGATTTATTATGTCTCCGTGAAGATCCATGTTGTTTTGCTGCCTCTTCTATAATAGAACAAAAGAGATCTGCAGTTGGCATAAACAAAAATTCTTCAACAATCAAGGGGGATAAAATGCTGGTCGCAAAGAGCTGCTGAGCTAAAGTTAATTTTGTTGCTGTCAAATAAATTAGAGGGTGGGTTTCTTTTACATGATGCACCTGGGAATTCATCACTGTTCGTTGGAGTCATGTTACATCAATTGCTTCCAAAAGAGTCAGAAATTTCTGTGATTGCAAAGTCATGACTTGACTGAAATGCACCAAAATGAAGCTGTTCTAACCTCACTTGTAGATGCATTGCTCACAAACAGTGAAGAATATATTCATGTTGTCAAAGACTAAATGCCTCATACATAATTTATGGGATTCCTGTGTCATCGCCTGTCTCCTCCACAATCCGCTGCACACAATAACTGCAACAAATCATCAAGGCAGAGTGGAATTAAGCCATGGGGCTGCAGTGCAGAAAAGGCTTCGGCAAACAATGACTGTTGAAAATGAATTAACAGTGAGGGATGAATAAATGCAGTAATTTAATCATGGAACATTTAAGACAAAAGTTTAAAAAAAGGGGGGCGAAACAAATCAAGCCTCTAACACATGCAGATGGCCTCGTAATGAGAAGCAGGTCGTGCTTGTTGCTCAGTGACAGGAGCTAAGAAGAAGGTCTGTAGTTCTGGCCGCGGTTTTGCAGGAAAAACACTTCTCCTCCCTGAAGTTTGAGCCACCCTCTCTCCTCGTACTGCTGTGGTCGTGACGCTGGCGGGGCAGGACAGGAGGCAGGCCCCGGCCAAATGAGAAACAGACCCCCATCACCCGCGTGTTGCCTATTTCTCCCTGTGGCTTTTTTGTTTTCAAAGAAAAAAAGGAGGCTCTCCAAAAATAGATTTGGGGTTCGCGTGCCAGCGGGTTTTGAAACCTTTTTTTCCACTCCCTCTAGTCACGCAAAGTAGCCTGGCGAGACCTTGAAGAGAGGGCCGAGGAAAAAAACAGAGCTCGTAAGAGACAGGACGATCAGAGGGGGAAAAGTCTCTGCGGAGTGTTTGGAGAAAGGATTGTGGTAAGCTGAGGATGGAGCATCCCCGGAGCCAGGCCTCTGCTCGGGGAGCTGGGAGCAGAGACTTCCGTGCAAGCTGCAGGTATGAGGGGTTTATGGGTAATCCAAGCATGTGCAAAGACACCGCTCTCTCTCTCTGGCCTCATTTTAACTGGACACTGGCCTGGACAAGAGAGTTTGGTTCTTCAGAAGACCAAAAGACCAAAAGTATGGTGGCCCAGATGGTCAAATCACACATTCAACAGATAAACATAACAAATCAAAGAACACTCTGACTTGAAACAGCAAATACAATCATTGAACACAACAACAATTTAGGATAAACAACCCGTGACAAACACAATAACAAACAAAATGCCTGAAAAACTAAAAAACTGACAGATTAAAAAACAATGAAGTTTAAACACAATGACCAATCAAAGCTAAAACAACAAATAAAGATGCAGAAAATACATTGCTTTTCAGACAGTGAGAATTAACCAGAATTACAACAACAAATGAGAAAAAACAACATTTTGGACAAACACAGAGTTTCAAATCAATAATTAGAACATCAAATAGAAGAGCAAAAATAAAAAAGGGATACAACTTAAAACAAAGCATATGCCACAACAAAGAAAAAAACACAATAAAACATAACAGAAGCACAAGAAAAAATAAGAAACAGTAAACAATAAAATCATGATTCAAAAACAATTTAAAAAACAACTGATGAAAAGTTCAGAAAAAAAGAACAGATCACAGAACAGAACAGTTTGTTTTGTCCTTGTGTTTCTCTATGTTGTATTTTTATATGTGGTTGTTATTTCTGTTTTGATGTTTGAATTTTATTTGTAATCCCATATTCATTTTTTCTTTGTGTTTTTTAAGATTTGTTTGTTGTCCTTGTCTTTCATTGTTAACTTTTCATATGTTTTGTGTTGTTGATTCATTGTTACTTGAATTTGAGCAGGAGTCTGTCATTTGAGTTGCTGATATTTTATTAGTTTTTGATGTGTTCTGATGTGAATGTTTTTGTAGCATTTTTAATCACTTATTTAATTAGTTGTTATAATTTCTAGATTACCTTTGTTTGCTGTTTTATCTAATGACTTTGAAAAACTTTTTGTTGTTAGTTTTTTGCACTCCCTGGCCCCCGTACAGCAGAGAAAGCAGCTCACACCTGAATGAATAGACCTCTATCTATCATGTCTACAAGTCCTCGAGCTCCACTGATTCTCCTCACACTCAGCTGATCCCTACAGCTGCTCTTCCTCCTCTTCACCATCACTTCGTCTCCTCTGTGTCGTGGAGATGAGATCACTGCAGGGATGATAAAAAGAGACATCATAGTTCCTTGTGAACTGCCTATGTTCACACGGAACACATGAACTGCCTCTGCCTGCTTGGAAGCTTCATTTCAGGACCAGCTTTTGAGAGGGAGCCACAAGCTCTTGAGCAGAGGCCATGTTAAAACCATTATATCCTCCAGTCGTTAGAATCATTAAGCCTTCAGGGCTACACGCGCTCTCTGCTCCAGAGCTTCAAAGTTCTCTGGAACATCTGACAGAGGGTTCATTTTTTTCTATCCTTAATGTCGGGTAGGCATGTAGGACAAGACTCTGAGTCCTGAATCAACATGGGACAGTGTGTCCTCATCTTAAAGTGGGTTTTGTGGATCTATTTTATCACAACACAGGCTATAATATGACAGTGACAAAGAACAGAACGGTTTCTACCTCTGCATCGAATCGTTGCTGTAACTACAGTCTTCAGCGTTCTTGCTTCTGCATCGCTGTGTCCACTTAGCTCTGCAGTCCTTTTCCAAATGCTGATCAGCTCAGAAGATGAACTTCAAATTTTGTGGAACTTCAACAAAACAAATGAACATTCGACTCAGTTTGTTTGTTTGTTTGTTTGTTTTGTTATTGTTGTTTTGTTTTTGGCCTGTAATGTCCCATATCCTGGAGTGTTTGCCTACATAAATCATGTCTTGGATGGCTTTTAAGAAACTTTTGACTTAATTTAAATAAGAAAATGTTTTTTTTTCTCTCTGTAGAGGATCAGTTGCAGCTCTTATACCCTCTCCTTTGAAAACACTTGGATCTAAGGGGGCAGGGAGGCTACAGGAGGCTACAAAAGTGAGCTCTTTGCTCACTGGCTGCCCAAACAATGTCTGATAGGGTAAGAGGCTGCAGAGCAGACTTTCAAAACAGTTATTACATCATAAACCCCAGGGGGGACATTGTTTTTGATTTTTGTTCTTGTGTCTTGCTTCACTCTTGAGTCCACGACAAGAGAGACCATTCTTTAGGCTGTGTGTGCTGTAACAAGGAAGAGACGGGCAGAGCTGCTATTTAGCCTCTATTAAACACTAGGAGTCAATGGGTAGTATTAGCCTGCCTCTGCCTACAGTCATCATATAAAGTCTAAACAGTCCTGTGTGCTTGCTGTGACGCTTTTTGGACTGGGCTATGTTAGGATATCTTTTTTAAACTTAGATTTGCCCTTCATGTTATGTAAAAGAAATACATATGAAATGAACTGTTTCAATGCCTCAACTTCTCCTCATGCAGCTTCCAAAACATGTAGTTCCTCCTCCGTATATTCTTGTTCAAATAGGTAAGGTTGTCGATCTTTGTCTCTTAAAAAGTCGTCCATAATCTTTAGTACCAATCTTCTACTCTTAAACAGAGGCTTTGTTTTGTTGACCTACTTACGAGCATGTCTGTGGTGGTTTGGACATGTGCCCTGCAGTTTAGTTTCGTATGTATTTATTTCAAAAATTACATGATATGCTAATCTTAGTCTAAAAGTAGATAACATAATGCAGTAAAAAATGAGTCACAACAAGTTTACCAGACTATTTAGAGTTGCTGAACAGTCTGGTAGCTAATATTACCCATTGACTCCCAGTGTTTGAGTTAAGCTAATCAGCATTAGGTGCACTTGTTGCTTTAAAAAGGGCACAGAGTCTTTCTCCATGAACTGAGAGTTTAGGAGAAGGTGCCATGTTCCTCTGTTTCACAAGCTCCTTCTTACAACATTAAAGCAAAGAATCTTATTTTTGAAGGACATGGGAGCTTTAAGCAGGCTACAACAACACAAGAATGTTAGATATATGATCATTTATCATTCCACAACCTGATAGTGAAGATTTTTTATGCACATCCCAGAGCAATCATACCTTATATTTGAGCACATAATAATGTGAACAGCTGCACTTACAGATCAACAACTTCAGTGTAACAGGAGGCAAACAGCTGAAGCGAACACAAGGAAGGTGTGAGAAGAGTTTCTTTGTGTGGCATTTGTATGAATGTGTGCGTCATTCAGTATGCAGCTGGAGGGACAGTGGCAGGGTGTGTGGTGAACACTTATTGCTCAACTCCAGGGAAAATCCACGACTGTTAACATGTAAAGATGTGAGTCCCAATGTGTCGACAAAACAGGATGTTAGTTTCATTCAACAAGTCAGAGTCAGATGAAAAAGGGACAGATGTTGAGGCCCAACACTGTGCTGCTTCAGGGATGGGTCGGTCTGGACGTAAGGCTAATGTTCCTCCAGATTTTGACATGATTTTAGGTGCAGAATCGAAATCTTATAAGAAAACAGATTTTTTTTGTTTGATGCTGCACAGTTCCTATAAATGTTTTTATTTCACAACAATTTGAGACTTTCTTGTATTTTCCTAAATCTGATCTTCAACGATGTTGATTATTATTTGTGAAGATAGTTCTACAGTTTGTCAAAGAGGCATATTGGTGCGTGTAAGTTAAATGAAGAGTGAATACTTAAATCAGGCAGGTCATTCAGTTCTTTCATAGTAATAACAGCTAATGCAGAGAAACATTACAATTTTCCATCAGTGGCCACTTTTTTAGCTTGAGTTTGTTGTTTTCTTAAGAAAAGTTATTTCAGTGATTTGTCCTTCAGTATGATATTACCTTGAGTGCTGTAGATTAATAATACAAATAAAAAAGACCACATGATTTTCTCTGCTTTTAAGATGTAACATTACCAAGCAAACACGTTCACTATTTATCCACCCAGAGCTCTTCTATGTAAATAAAAGACGAGATTGCTAAGTGTCTAGATTCCCCAGTATCATGTGTTAAACATTTTCAAAGAATTCTTTTCATCAAGTTCTCCCTCTGAATATGTACCAAAAAGAGAGAAAATGAAAATGCAAGGCCAGAAAAGAACAAAAGCCTGTTTTGTTCATCAAAATACTTATAACAAAGAAAAAAGACATTTATTTTTACTGGGTTGAAAAGAATAGATTCGGTTATATTAATTCATTTTGAGTGTTTTTTTTGCAGACTGCTTCTTCATCAAAACAGACCATCAACAACCTTCAGTACTGTGGTACTAAAGATCAGTTGACAAACTCTGACTATGGTTCAAAAGTTGGACCTGCTTTGTTCCTGGTTCCCTTTTTGTTTTACTTTTCAAATCATTTTAGCTCGGACAGTGGGGTTATAGGTATGCCTATGTGATCGTTTAAGGACAGAAGATGTGAACAGATTTTGATTAATTTTCAGGAAATGTTGGTCATAGCACAAAAAAAGTGAGAATAGATCTGAATGTAGATGCAGACTAGGAAATAGATTAGTCATCCACATTGTTGCTAAAAATTCCATTATTTTTTGGGAAGTTTGGCTGAGCACAATAAAAAGAGATTTGCCTTTGGTGTTGCTTTGAACCAAGAGATGGTTCAAATAATTTCAAGGATTTCTTGAAAGTGCATGATGCAGTTTTTCACATTTTCATTAATACCCCAAAGACTTTTCAGCAGATTCACAGGAAGAATACGATTTAGGTGGTGATCCAAATCTGGAGGTGGATCCAGGAATCTTTTAAAGGATGTCCTAAAAGCGTGGGTAGGGAGGTTTTCCAGATTTTCAATGATAATTTGCCAGACAATTTTGACAATTATGTATGATTTTCTGCATTTCAAGCATTTCTGTTGGGATTCATCTGTGGAAAACACCATGATCTTTCTCAAACATTTATGACATCATAATTGAAAACACTTTTTGAAATGTAGATGAGGTATATGAACAAATCTGAGACTGGCAGACATTTTACCAGATGTGACATCACAAAAGGTGATTGTGTTTGAGCGAGTTCCACTTTATGTTAACGTACCAGACTGTTCTGCAGCTGGTGAAGAGCATGACAATAACATGGCTGTAATAACTCAATTCTCTTATTGTGTTACAGGAAAAACAGAAAATTGCTTTCATTCACAAGAGTGTTGCATAAGTAGGAAAAGGGAAATCATTTAACAATGCATGAAATGAGATTATTAGCATATTCTTTGATCAAAGTGTGAACTGATCAATATGAGTGACGACACTTTTGCTCTGAAGCAGGTTTGAGGATTTCAAAGGCTGACTGGGAAACAGCAGCTTTAAGACTGAACAGCATGATCACAGGTAGCTCAGTGACCACACTGAAGCAGAATACTGATCAATGTGAACCAGCTTTGGATGTCAGCACTGATATTTTTAAGCTTTGATTTATCCGTTCAATGGTAGTACAATGGGGCATGCATAGCGCCACTCCTAAAACTGCATTAATCGTCCAAAAACTCATTAGTTTCTCCAGTATTTCATCATGGTCCGCTCGCGCTACTCCTCCATTACAGCCTGGGGTCACTCCACCCATGGTTTTGTGACTGTGCTGACCTCTGAACTGAAAACTTTCTTCACAGCTGCCGCGCATGCGCAGTACGGCTCATTGTTTCAGGGGAAGACCGCCGGCTACTCAACAACTTTCTTCTTCCAGTTTTGTGCAAAATGGACGTATATGTATCGGATGAAGATGTTGTGGAAGAGAACTTTGAATATGATGGGTGTCCTTACAGTTTCGAGCCAGAGTTGACAGATGAGGAGCTCATCAAAAGGAGGAAGCCGTACTGCGCAGCAGGCGTGAAGAAAGTTTCCAGTTCAGAGGTCACCACAGTCAGAAAAACATGGGTAGAGCGACCCTGGACTGTAATGGAAGAGTAGCGCGAGCAGACCATGATGAAATACTGGAGAAACTAATGAGTTTTTGGACGATTAATGCAGTTTTAGGAGCGGCGCTGTATGCCCCATGTGCTACCATTATACGAATGTCCGCTGCTCAATTTTGGATCTAAATATCTCCTGAAGCACTGTTTGGATCAGGAAAGCCTTCTGGGTGAGTATATTGTTCTACTTCATTCTATAAACAATGTGAAAGCTGTAGAAACCGAACTTATCCTTTAACAATACTTGAAGGTTAACGGTGTCGACCTATGCTGCTTTATTTGAGCTCAGATTATTCTGTTCATGTGTGATTGGATAAGAGAGATTAAACTAACTACAGTATGAGTTTCTATAAGAGGAGATGAACCGTCCTGTTTATTAGTGTCCATGTCACTTTAATGATCAAACAGAGAGATGAGCAGATGTGTCAGAGGTCACAGTCATACACATCCAGTTTATATAAGTATACTAATCATGTAGATACACTTGTTTATGGGAACAGTGAAAAGAAGACTATCTAAGGTTTAAATATACTGAGTCCTTAGCATTCAGTTGGTTGGAATTTGAGCAAACATGCAGCTGAAAACCAGCTGAAATTCCTGTTCCTGTGGGTTTTGTAGCACAACTGAAGACCAGAAACGTAAGGTTTGTCAAAACCGGGCACCAGAAAGACAGCTAAGTCTGTTGTTTTCAGCAGAGGTCCCCAACCTCTGGGCCACAGACCAGAATGAGGCTGTAGATCATTTTGTAAGGACATGGATACATTATAAAAATGATTGATTCATTACCCATATTTGAGTAATGGAGACAGATGGGTGTTTTATTTTGAAAGGATGACTGGACTGATGCATATCCACGTGCAGCATGACTGCACTGACTTCATACTCAGACTCTACCAGACATTCTGTCGAACAGGCTGCTTTGTTGTAAGTCCTCATGAGATGTTTCTAACAGTGCCCATAGTGTACATGAGTTAACCTTTCTAGCACTGTGCTCTAATGTTTATTAAGACTGTACGGACATGCCTAGATATGTTCCCCCCACCGATGCCAACTGACCAGTGATTGTTACCCATAGTGGGCAGATATCATTTCCTCCAAATGACATCATTGACCGTTCAAGCACAAATTGAAGGAAAGGTTGATCCAAGGGGGGTGGCTTCTCATGATGGGGTAAGTGGGGTTGTAGATGTTTTCGTATAATACCTTTAACATGTGTATTTTGCACAATTTGTGCTAATTAATGATTTGAGGAACCCCATCCACAAGCAAGGTATCAACAGGATGAAAAAAGACCTTGACCTCCAAATGTAATAGTTTCATCCTCTGAGTTTAATTTTATACATATTTGAAAGAACTCCCATTAGCTTGATCCTGAGATATTCCCCCTAGTCCAGCCATGATTAGACCGGGCCTTTTTAGTGTAAATCTTCACAAGCTGTGTCCGGCCACATGTTTTTCAAGAAGCAGTGATGCAGTTATTCTTTCCAGGGCTGTGCTCTTGCCTTGGCAGCACAGACACACTTAAAGCCCCAGTCACACATGACCAGTGATTGTTACCCATAGTGGGCTTTGATACTGTTCAAAACTGACATCATTGAATCGCCGCTCAGTACAGCGGATGGAAGCCTAATGCAGTCCTAAGGCGAGCTGTATTAGCTCATGATGGGGTAAGTGGGGTTGCTGATCGTGCCCAATACCTTCAATCCTGAAAGCTTTATGAGGACGACTGACAAGGATGTAATGATTTGAGGAACCCCATCCAGTTAAAGACGGTATCAACAGGATGGACCTTGACCTCCAAATGTAATAGTTTCATCCTCTGAGTCTGACATCCTATCAGAGGATGAATCCGCCATATCGCTTGTATTAACCTAACTGAGATATTCCCCTAGTCCAGCCATGTAGACTGCGCCTTTTTAGTGTAAATCTTCACGGAGCTGTGTCCAGGGGTGAGCCACATGTTTTTCAAGAAGCAGTGATCACACCAGCCTCCTCAATCGTGCACAGTCGCTATGAGAAACGGGAATGTGTGACTTAGGTATAAGGTGCGTTCACACCGGACGCTACTTGTAACTTCGGCGATCACTCTCCATTCAAAGTCAATGTACAGCCGCGATGGGGCGGGGCTAACCCTCCCGCAATGTGACAGCTGCGTACAAGACGATCACTTCACTCGTTGCGCGATGTCAAAGTTAAAAAAAAGTTGATCTATTCAGACAATGTTGTGTGTGTCTGTGCGGCAACAGCCAATCAGCTCTGTGTGTACGTGTGACGGTACCCTAGACAGTCAGTTATTCATCCGGACTACAGAGGAACAATCCATGTCTGTGTGGGAAACATTAGTCAGTGAGGACATTAGTTCCACTTAGACAAACCGTGATAAACTCACAGATAATGCTGCTGCAGGGCATCAGCTGCAGTGTTTTGTGTTTGATAAGAGAATGAAAAGGATACAGCTGGAATAATGTCCGCTTATACATCCTATTGTATGATATATGATACAATCGCGGTGAAACTCATGTGGACGTGACGTCACGAGCGACGGCCGACGGCAACGGTGACCAAAATGAGGTATTTATGGACACGCAACGCTACGTCAGTGGGCGGCGCGATTTTGGTAGCTGGGTCGCTTGCGGTGTGAACGCAGCATAAGACATGTTCCCCCTACTAAAACGGACTATGGGCTGTACAAACACAGGGCTCAGAGTGTGTATCTTTCCTCGGGGAGGTGGCATATCCCCTTAATGGCATCATGAGGGGACTTTTATTTTCATACTGACTGGTAGAGAGCACTGATAGTCTAAAAGGTGGAGCTTGCTGTAGGAGGAGAAGAGGGGATTTACCATGTGGGGGATGGAGGGGGGCTCATAGACAGGCTGTTGGCATATTATTATGTTGAAAAAGTGCATTATGCAGTGATTTGAGATGAACATCGGGCTTAAAAAGAGTTACAATTTTGACCCATAAAACCTAATAATTATATCGAAAGAGTTGATATGTACACAAAGTCAGAAGAAAATCCCTTAAGATGTTCCTGAAACATGCCATTTACAGATTTGGCTGGCACTGAATGTCAACCTGAACCTCTGGCCAGGATGAAGATGTTCTATCAAAAGGTTTCAAACTGTGGCTACAAGCCAGTGATCACTGCCACAGCGGCAACATCCTCTTCTCTTACTCAAGAATGTTACGGCTCACTCCTAGATAGTGTTGTTGAGCACAACCTCTCCAAACCCGCTGAAATAAAAAGAATAAATTTGAGTTTTAACAAACATAAATCTAAAATTTCACACTAATAAAACTGACTTAAAGAATTAAATCAGTGTCAGCATCAGCCCTGACAGCTCAATCAGACACACCGAGTTTAAGACAGAGCGTCACTGGAGCAGATTGCATGTTAACAGAGCTGGCTCCACTTAGTGTTGACGGGAAAATGATAGATCTCATCTGGTCCACGCAGAGCCTTTAATTTAAGCTTTGAGTAATGACTCTGCTGGAGCCCTCTCACTCCTATCATCTGAGTCCTGTTGTGTATATACTGGCTACTGATCTTAGGCACTGGGTTTAAGCTGCAGCATCAATCTCATAACCTGAGTCTGTAGTGACCAGCGCTGCCCATACGTGTAATTACCCAGAATACCACATGGTTTGAGTTCCAGCTCCAACGGCGCTGGTCCAGTTTTCAGCTCGGTTTCATCAGCAGCAGGAGTCTGGCCTCCAGAAAGATGGGATGATGCAACCAGATTTCATGACAGGTGGGGTTGGATACTTAGAAAGCAGCCCTGTTTGAAAACTTGGTTGACATGCATCCATTCTAATATGTGAGAGAGTTCAAAAGAGTCCTGACGAGTGCACTTCAGGAGACAAACGCTGAGACTCACTTGGTGAACTTTTCTGCTGTTTGATCAAAAGTTCAAGGGGGTTAAAACAGTGAGTGTGTAGTCTTTTCTGATGTCTCTCTCACACCATGGTTTCATTTGTGAGCCATCATTAAGCTTCAAACATGGATGACAGTATGAAAACATTCGAGTAAGACTAAGCTGCTGCAGACACATGTTTCTCGACTTTTCTTTTCATAATCAAGCTTTTCTTAACTGTTATATAATCAGGGGAAAAGACATTGAGGCTAATTAGCAGAAATGGTGAAACAGAGTGAAATTTCTAGAGCAGCAAAACAAAGAGAAGCAGAGCCAACAATAAAGAGATGTTATGATTCAGAAATGAGAACATGATCTGCATGCAGCAGGAGATTAATATCTGCTATTAGACCTGAGTTTGGTGTGGTCACTGCTTCATGATGAATGACTGCTGAGCGGACAAACATGATGTGAATGAGATCTCCTGGCAGAGCGGATGAATGAGCATAAAAGCAGGACTGAGAGAAGTTTGGCTCCGTGCTCTGTAGGTGTGGTGCAAATTAGAAGAGAACAAGTATGGGAGTTGACTGCAGCTGATCTTAAAATTTGATGTGAAGTTGCTTGTTTGTGGTTTCCAGTGTGTTTGAAACAGACTGAAGGAAATACTGGACGGAGTTTTAGTGACGTCAGGCGTTCAGTTTCTGAAAGGAGGCTTCTGAGTCCAATCCAGACAGATGCCATGTTGAAAAGGCTGTCTCAAATGAACTCACAATCAGCCTACGAACAGACATGGAGCTGAAGTGGGTCTTCAGCCTTATAAATAACAGCTACAGCACGCATAAAGGGAATTTAGTCATATCAGACATGTATCATTAACACCAGAGAGCACTCGGAGTGTGGAAACCTCTGCCAAGGTAGCTGTTACATCCATAAGCAGTTTAGTTTTTTTTTAATGTTGGGCCTTTCCCAACATCTCCTGAAAAAAATCTATTCAGCAGTTTTTGCAAACATACTGACAAACAAACATACGCAGGCAAAACATAACCTCCTTGGCAAAGTAACAAAACAGACAAATTAAGAAAGACTCATCCCCCACACAGCATGTACCCCAAAGAAGAAGTGCAAGTTTTATGAGACTTGAGGTCTCTTTGTGACTCACCAGTGTTTCTGCACACAAGAAAAACTGCAGTTTTTGCTTCAGTTTTCCTTTTTAACAGTTGATGTTGCTGCCCATTAGACATACTAAACTCCTCCCTCCAACTCTACAGACCAATCATGTCTAGCAGCCACTCACTACATCTCATAGACTCCAACAGAAAAACTGAAAAACTTTGGCTCCTCTGTGGTTCTAATGTTTATAAAGTTAAATGGTCGAACGATGACACAGGTAACACTGATATGTGGTTTTACTTAGAGGATAGAGAATGAAGTGGACTTCATTCCGATCTTTAAACTTCACATAAACAAAACAGTTTTGCCTTTGTATTAAATCATGTATGTATTATGTATGTATTTAATTATGTATGTATGTGTATGTCAGGTCAACATAAAGATCTACAAGGATGTCTACATCTATTCTACAACAACACAGTGTTAGCAAAGTCAGTTGTTAAAGTTACATTGTACACAAATGTCCTTAATTGTTTAACCTTGTGAAGAAACATCTCTATGAAGCAAACTTTGCTTTGTAGCTTTTCCTTAGGTGAGCTGATGGCTGCTCAGGTTAAGTCAGTTTAATATAAGGTCATTCTTTTTAAATTAATCTGAGTGTTTCTATTTCTTAATTGAATCAGATTCAGTTAGGTTAGATAGAACTTTATTAAATCTTTGGGAAGTATTCTTGTCATTGGGTTGAATATTAAGTGTCTTCATCCAAAAGCTGAAATAACTTTGTTGTTGACTTAAACAAACCACAATAAATATGTGTCTGAGTTATGATGTGGGCATATTGAATTGCTCTGCAGACATTCAACCAAGACTTTGCTCTTTGATTGGCAGATTGAGGGACAACAAAACTTGGTTTAAAGTCATGCCTTTCTCCTTTAGTATTGTGTAATAAAAGCATAGTGCTTTGCTTCTGATTTCTAAAGTACCTTCAGTCATTTCTAAAGTTTAAATGACTGTTATTGTGATCGTTACATCACATGGGACTATCAGCTCTTAAATAACACTTAATGGACATCATTAGTGAAATTCTGCTCTATCAGATATGTTTTCAGAGATTGGGAAAATTCTGGGCGTGGTCTGAACTGTTCTCTCAGAGAAAATAAAAAAGACTTTGGAGTTCATATCAGGCTAAAGTTATGTGCTTGTTGTTGTCTGTCCAAATCAACAATCTGTGCAGAGTAGTGATTTCATAAACCTTCCAGGCAGATCATCATGCTTTTGTTTTTGTAAATGACACTTAAATGTGCCCCGTTTCACTTCATTTCATCCAACCGCCAGTGGTCCACATTTGAGCCTAAGCCGTGCATCTCTGAATAGAATTTGATTGCACAGAAATTCAATCATTCTTCAGTTTCATCTGTTCCTCTTAGCTTTCATTATAGACATAAGACAGAGAAGACATCACGTTCTCATGAGTACTTTATTCAGGCACTTCTGCTCAAAACATTTCTCTGTAGAGTAAAATACGTGAACATTTGGGGAAAATTCTTTTTCATGGCATCATTTTCAGCATATTTTAGACAAACATGAGTTAAGTGGCAGGTAACAATGTTCAGTATAAAATAAGCAAACCAACAAGATACCTTCATTTCATTAGATAGGTAGTGTTTATGTCATTTGGCCATGGTCCAAATAGCATCATTAAAATAATTTATCGAGCATTTACAAAGTCAGCTTATAAGTCTACATGAAATAAATTAAAGTACTGTTTGTTAAATGTTAGCATTGATTTAGACAGCATCACTAGAAGTCTACAACGGCAACATTGTTACAAAAAATGATCTATTTTTAGGTCAGGGTATCAAGTATAATTTACTGTTGAACAGACACAGGACAAGTAAGCAGTGCTGTGTCTCAAAATAGTGCCCAATTAAAGCAGCTTGGTAGTGGGCCATTAAGCAGATGTAAACAAACTGTAGCATGCGATGAACCGATGTTGTTTTTATGAGTTGTTTTCTCCCACAGTCCTTTAATAAGATGGAGAATCTGGCATCATGTAAAGCAATGTATAGCATTAGCACCTGTCACAATTTTTTTCTGAACAGAGGGAGAACTAAGCTGTTACACTGTGGCAAATGTTCAAATGTTGCTAATGCTAACTTATAAGCCCTTGCTTTTATTCTGTTTGGAATAATGCCTTTCCTTCACTCTCCAGGCATAATAAATCCAAGCACAATGGAAATTCATAACATCGTCTGTTTTTAAGTAGTGTAAAGGGAAGTATTCCCCATTATTATGGTATGTAATTATTACAATAATAGCAATTAAAGAGTTTGTGTTCTCTAGTGATTTGAGTACCATCCCAGGTAATGTGCAAGAGTCCAAAGCACCAATAACTCTCAGGTAAAATTAAAACCTTTGCTTCTCTGGAGTTATCATGAGATGCTGGAAAGAGTCTCTTTGGAGTTATGGGGGGAAAAAACGGTCTGAACCTCCTCAAAGTGTTCAGGGGTGACGGATTCATCCTTTACCTTTATGATTCTTAGGCCACTGCACCAATCTCATGATTGAAGATCATCCATCCATCAAAAAAACCTCCATACCTTTGTTATGTTTTTGATTTTAAAAAGTAGAACAACAATGTGAATGTAAATGTAAATTATACTTTGACACCCTGACCATTTAGGCCATTAAAGGTCCTTGTGTAATCGTCGAACACATTTTAGTTTGTCAAGGCAACAAAGACACATTCATGTGATGACAGGCATCTGTGTAAAAGCATTGTTACAGACTACGGCTGAACATGTACAAATATATTTTCACTGACTTGGAAACATTCTCTGGTTTGTTTAATAAAAAATACACATTTTTATTCTTTTATATAACATTTGAGAGTATAACATTTAATCATCACAGGATTCTTTAGAGTGCTTTAAAAAAGATGGGACAAATGTGGTCATTTCTTACAGTTTTTCTGTGCCTCTATAAATCTGGACAAAAAAGGGGAAAGCTGCAGCAAATGTGTGCGTCAGGGTCGTGCTGATTTAAAGCCTTAATGTTTCTCGAACATTTCACTAAGGAGCTTTAGATGAGTAGACAAATGGCCAACACCTGCACACATTTTCGGGAGAGATTAAGCAGCTGATAGAGCAAAAAGTTCTACATTTATCACAAAGCTGCTCAGCGTTCTGCCTCGCGTGTTTTATTTTTCTCCAAGTACAGCGGAGGCAGTAAGGCGCTCTGTGAGGAGTTAAAGCCAGGGCACCCCAAGGACACCATCACTGGATGTCAGAGTCAATCTTCCTTTGCAGAAGCTGAGACGTACGCTGAAGACTTTAAAACTTGTCATCTTCTCACATTCATGATCACCTTTTGATGTGAGATCAAACACGAGCGTAGAAAATGTGATCACACAATACCCTATTCTTACTGATGTTACATTTGTTTGAGCAAGGACATCTCCTCCCCATAAATATTTACAATTCATAAAGCATTAATGAAGAGCTTCATTTAAACCACAGGGTTAAGAGTAACAAGAGATTAAATCAATATACAGTACAGTAAAAACAAGTATACAGTACAATCAACAAATATACAAATATAGAAATATATTCTGAGGTTTTAGCAACCTTTGACACTTTAATGCCATTTCTTGTCAGAAACCACTCAAAGTATAAAAATATAGACAATGATTTTATACAAAATATTGACATCATGTATGAATCTCTGTTTGAATGTGCAAATTAACACTGATCAACAGAAGAATAAGGAGCTTCTTTATCATACACACACACATGCACACACACACTCACATATTCAATCACACACTTACACCAAAGTCCATTTTGGCCATCCATGGAGTTTATTTTCCTTCAGTCAGCACAGAGCTTCAAATGTTTGGACTGATGAGAGTAACCTTGTTTTTTGACATGCAGACAAAGCAGATGAGAACAGCACATGTGGGGTTTCCATCCAAATGTTTCACAAGATTCACAAAATATTAAGAAATTCAGCCAAAAAAAAGAAATGTATTGTTCGAGTTTTCTATTCACTGCGTTTACGCAAGAATGGAGAGCCAACAGGTCATGCAGTGGTTGACACTACTCTTAGAAAAACACATTGAAAAATAAAATAGTGCTCAAACTGCTTTGAATTACAGTTTCTGCAGTCATTGCAGGGATAAAGACAGAAGAGTCTAAGAAACTTATTCTAAACCTTGGACCTGTGATGAGTGCTTTTAACACGACGAGGTGCTTCCTGTACAACTCTGGAAAGCACCTTGAATTGCTTTATGTTTGAATGGTGACCTATAAATTTAAGAGGCTTTGCCTTGCCTTTACAGTCTAAACCAGAGCCACTTGTGGATTAGTGCTGGGTGATAATACAGTAGCAAATAATCATGGTATCCCTTAAATGAGTGTAAAAATCAGTGTAGTGTGAAAAGTCTATCATCAATGTCTGTGAGTGAGACTCACTTCAGTTGCTGCACCACTGCCTGTGTTCAAGGATGTTGGAAAAATGAAAAGCAACAGCATCTTGTATATCAAATGAAGAAAATTTGATTAACGGGCTCAGTATTACATCACATCTATGCTTGTGTGTAACATGAGAGCAGTGCATTATGGTCTATCCTAAAGTCAAGTGTAACATGGCTCTGCATGTTGCAATGACCGTGAAAGGTTTATGAACACTTTGATTATTCTTGAAGGGGCATTCAAATCTGAAAATCTGTTGCTAATACAGCAGAGGTGCTGCAGCAACTGCTTCTGAGTCAGTAATATGGAAAGACATGTTCAAATCATTGATGTAAAATTTTGAACTAGGTTTTAATAGTCTCCATATTGAATGGCAGCTCTGATGTAGTAACGCTACTTAAAAACATTCAAAAGTTCAATGCAGTGAACGCTGATGGTGCAGAGGTGCACACTCTCTAGTTAGTGCTTCGTCCAACCGGCTTTGTGTTTTTAAATAATTTTAATTAACAATGCTGAAATACCTTGAAACATTGTAAACTTTAAGATGGTTTAATGATATCAAAAAACAGATAGAAAAATAGACAGACTCCTGGATGACTGTTGCAGTAAATTCTAACAGAACTTTTTCTTTCTATTCATCAATATGCAAACTTTTCAAACTTTTCCAAACTAAAATCTTTTTTTCAAATTTGCTGTATTTCACACAGATTTTTGAAAAATCAGAAAACCTGGGTAATGGAAACCCCACCACTAACTCATTCCAGTCTGCAGTCTGTGGTCGTACAGTAGAAGAAGTCTGGGGCGGCAATGACTCAGTCACCCCTAAGAATTTAAATCCTCAGCTCGGCCTCCTCGCTGTGCTCCAAATGGTGCTCAGTTGCGCTGATCATCGATGCGGAGGGGCCCTGTGACACATTGAAGGGTGTGATAGCGGGGGATCGTGCTGCCAGCGGGGAGAGGGAGGGGGAGAAACTTGGCGACATGGCCACTGAGGAGATGGATCCCTCAGCGCTGAGCGGGGATCTCCGAAAAGATGCCAAGCTGGGATAAGTCCTGCCCACTGCAGGCTTTGGAGGAACAGTTTTGGCCCCAGGGTGGGCCACTGAGGTTATAAGAGGTGGGGGGTCGATTCTTGACTCAGCTTTTACTTTTTGATGAAAAGACCTGCGTGGATTAGGGGCAGCTGTTTCGTCTTTTAGCCGTGCTATTTCAGTAAAAACGTTAGCTAACGGTTGAAACTGCGGACACCAGTTTAGCAGATAGTCCCAGTTATAGCTCCCCCTCAGCTCCTCGTCACTTGCTACGATGGCTGTCAGCGAGCCGTCCACAGCTGGTTTTCCATCCTGTGGGAAGGTATAATCTTTAGGGTGGGAGATGCTAAGTCCTCGTCCCACCCCTACATACCCGCCCCCTTCATCCCTATAAACCGGCACCTGGCTGGCTAGTAAAGTCCCGTTTACGCTTCCCATTTTTTTCCCTCTGAACCAATCTATGGACGGCTCACATGAAACATCTGACAGCTGATCTGCATCCTGCTGGATCCCAGAGTCTGGACCTCGGGCAGAGATACGCTCCTGCATGGACGAAGAGATGCTCGACACTCGTGGATATTCATTTATCATTCTGATCTCATCGTCTTCTGCTGCTTCTGCCTCTGCAGAGCCACGCCCGCTGGAGTGGGAGGGATCCAGTGAGCCTCCACGGGTGTACTGCCCCCCGCTGGTCCCGCTCTGATCTGCTACATAACCAGGAAGAGCTTGATGGTATATCATCTCACTCGCTGCTATTTTAGTCTCCTCAAACTTCTGCAGCATGGTGCCTGACGTAGAAGAGCGTCCACATCCTTTTTGCTCCTTCGTTCGGCGTCTTAATTTGACAAAAAACAGCGCCAAAGCTATTACTATCAGTATCACTATGGTGCCCAAAGAAACAGCAATGACACTGATAAGCAGCATATTCATGTCTGAGGAGAGGCCAAAAGAAGTATGAGTCACATCAACGGTGACTTTAGCGACTGCCACGCGTGAAGTCTCCAGAGGACTCTGAGCAGTCACTTCCAAGGTCATAAGTCTTAGCTCTCTTTTGGCACGGCTTTCGTGTCTACTGTAGCTGTCCATCTTCAAGGAAATCGCTCCTGTTGATTTGTTGACTTCAAAATAAGGCGAGCTGTCCGCGAGAGAGTAGAGGACCACGCCATCCACTCCCCCATCCTCATCTCTGGCTTGTACTTTTCCGATGACCTGACCTTTCTTTGCCCCTTCAGGCACTTCAAATGAGAACTGTGAGGAGGTGAAGACAGGATCGTATTCATCCTCCCCTGTGATATAAATCTGCACTGTTACAGAGGCAGAATAGTTTCCAGCATCCATGGCAACAGCAACAAAGCTGAAGGAGTTCACTTTCTCAAAGTCGAAAGACGAGCATGTGCGTACTTCTCCTGTAGTTTGGTTGATGATGAAGGCCTCTTTTCCCTCCTTGGAGTTGTCTAACATGAAATACCTCAACTGTCCGTAAACGCCTCTGTCTTGGTCGATGGCGTGCAGCATGGTGACTAAGGCATTCTTGGGTTGGTTCTCCCTGATGCTGGCGGTTAGATGTTTAAGTGGAAAGAAAGGCCGGTTATCGTTGATGTCCTTTACTTCAATAGTGACCGGAGCTAAAGCATAGTGACCTTGACCATCAGTTGCCTGAACAATGATCGCATGTGTCAACTGGCTCTCGCTGTTCAAAGATCTCTGCAGCCTCAGGGCTCCTGTCCAACGATCCACCTGAAAAAGCTCTGTCACGTCCCCTGAGCTTATGGAATACTGCACCTCCCCGTTAGGAGCAGAGTCCGGATCTGTTGCAGAGAGAAGCAGGATCTCTGTCCCAGCTGCTGCACCCTCGCTCAGCACAATGCTGTAATCTGCCCGGCTGAAAGCTGGAGGGTTGTCATTGGCATCTGTGACGCTGATAATAATAGGCACGCTGGAGCTACGCTGAGGGACCCCGCGATCTGACACCACCACGGTCAGGTTATAACTCGGTACGGCTTCAAAATCAAGACGCTCCACCAGGATCAGGCTGCCGACCGTCTGAAAGCCTTGACCCTCCAAGAAGCGCACGCTGCTCTCAATCTGGAAGGCATTTCCAGAGTTGCCACTGGCGATTGCAAAATCAAAGCCACAGTTGTCCCGTGATAAGTCCGCGTCCACGGCTTCCAGGGTCAGCACAGTTGATCCGGGAAGGCCATCTTCTGACACCGTGGCTCTGTATTCTGACTGGTGGAAGATGGGAGCGTTGTCGTTGATGTCAGACACCTGTATCTGGACGGTGGCGATAGATGAGAGTGGTGGAGAACCCTGATCCCGTGCCTCAACCAGCACCAGGATGGAAGGATTCTCAAAATCAAACTCAGTCTTTTGGCTGATGAACAGGGTCCCTGTAGGGAAAACAAAACACAAAACACAAGTGAGTGATCTTAATCTTATTTCTGTGGAAAATCACATTACAGCTGCTCAGTCAGGAAAAAAATCACCTTCAACTTTCTATAGAGCTCACAATCACTAAACATGATCAGGCACTAAATTCATGCCAGCATTAAATTAATTTGTTAAAGTAAAATACTTTCAACACTTGACAGTTCTAGACCACAGCTTCTACACCTTTTTATCTGATTTAATTATATTTTCATAATAAATTCTTCATCTCATCATACTTATATTTTATTCATTTCACTTCAAAAATTCATGTTATTTGATTTCATTCTGTTATACTTTATTCAATGTAATTTGATCTTTTATCTCAAGTGTTCATTATCATGTTGTAACTTGATGAGCTGTGTGAGGTTCACAGTATGATGTAAAGGAAGATGTTGAAACCTTTAACAAGGTATGAGGGAAATGCATACTCGGGTTCTTTAGTGGGCTGCAGCCCCTCATAACAGACAAAAGGTCTTGTGGCTGTGCGATCAGGAGAGGCTTGGTAAGTAGTGTTTCTGTTTTGAATCACTGATTGTGTTGGCCTGATCATTCACACAATCACGCCCTGACAAAACTGAAGACCCCATTGTGCAGTGTTACACATCATTTTGACAAAAACAACGTCAAAGACAAGACTCAAAACTTTATGTTATTGTGCAACTAATCTTTATCTGGTCTGAACATAAACATAATTTCAGCGTCTGCAAACAGATATTGAAAGAATTTCATTTCAGGATGAGCTTTGAACGTCCTTTTAAAATTGGACACAGATTTCTCTCAGATGTCTTTCTCAAATGCTTATCAGATTTCATTTTGTAAATCATTCAGCCAATACATGAGGAAGCCTCCTGAGTATATTGGGATTTTTTTTTTATTTAATCACTTCCTAGTGGGGGAGTGGTATTATTGTGGAGCCTGAAGAAGAACCTGAGAGGAGGTCTTCAGCAGACGGCCTTGGCAATAATTGCACATTCTTCTTTTTCTACTTCTAAATGAACTTGAACCAGAGGGATTCAGTTTATTTTTTTGTATGCACAAAAAATCTACTTAAATGATCAACAATTTTTCTTTTGTGTATTGAACTTTCTTTCTGCTTTGAAACCCCCTCATGCATCTCTAACATGCTACAGCGCTCTGGCTGAGAATCTTATAGAGACAAGAAGCAAGGAACACATCTCTACATCATCTTTACAGATAAAATCACATCATGAAACTGTTTTACATGGGGCCTATTTCATCCAACATTTCTCACTACGTACAAAGTTAAGTGATGTGTTTTTGATTTTAAATTAAGCTAAAGCTCTGGCAGCCATGCTGCTCTGAAAAGTTTAAGGCATAAGCATTACACTGATGTTACCACTGAATTGGTGACCATACTTTTTTCTAAGATGGAAGGTGACTTACTAAATACATCCTTGTTTACATTTCCACAATTATCTTAAATAGTTAGTCATTTTGATATTGCAGAAAATAAAAAACAAACTGTCAACATGTCACTGGACCATGCTGATGTATCTGTAATGGCAGCATTGTGTAGATGTGACAGCATGAAGTGATCAAGATCATGTGACTGATACAGATCCAGCATTTCTTTTTCCCCTCCCTGCCAGTGGCCTGCCCATTTCCAGTCAGTTTTCAGTCAACTTCCAAGTGCCCAGATTCCTCTGAAAACATGCTCAGTCATGTATTTGCAGGGTGTCTCCCTGCAATGGTGCTTCCCTATAGCTTCAGTAATTTCCTTGGTTATTAGACTAACTGCCAAATCAACAGAGAGGAATCTTGACACCACAAATTACCACAAACATTACACATATGGAATTTTTTTGTGACTGCATCTGTATCACACTCTCTGATACATTAGTTGTGATGGTAAAACAATAACTCTCCAGTCCCACAATAAGATAAAATAAATCAGTCAGAAATATGGTGTCCCATAATATTAAATAAAAATAATAAATGATGACAAAAGACACCATATATGACATCTAGCACTATCGTTCAATCTTGATTATTTTGTGTGATCATGGGAAGCCAAACTTGTAACTGGAATTGTAATTCATTTAATTGCCAAACACTAAATCATTTCGTTACTGAAGGCTTTGAAACCATCTTTTTGTTTGCCATCAAAGAGATAATAATCAGGAGAACCATACCCAGGGCTAAAGCTCTGAAGTGGAGATAGAGTTCAAGACCTTGAGGAAAAAGATTCATCTTTACAGCACACTTACTTCAAGATGCTATCTCAACCAAAACATCTGAGACAAATAAGATTGGCGGTGTCTTCTGAATGGCTTCAATGAGGAACATTATTAAACATCTTGCAACGCCTTTTGCAAATATGTCACCCTGAGGTCCATCCAAGAAGGGTCACAGGAGGACAACATTTTAATGAGGGGTGATTGAAGGGAACTCTGGCTGAAGAGCAGCTAAAAAAAGAAAATGTGCTTAAAGAAATCTCACCATTGCTCGGGTCGATGTAGAAGGCTCCCCTTGTTGATGACATCACCCTGTAGGTTATTCTCCCGTTCTCCCCAAAGTCGGAGTCAGTGGCTGTTAATGTGATGACTGCACTGCCTGCTGGGAGGTGCTCTGAAACAGTCACCTGAGGAGAAACAAACAATGTGGATACAAACAGATATTAGAACAGCTCAACAAAAACATATACTCTTTCTCAAATAATACAAGAAAACTGGACCAAAGACTGGACAATTGCTTAGCTGACATACTCCATAATATCAGGTATGATATTTTTTTAATAGTCCCCCACCAAATCACCAGGGGTGTCAGGCTGGAGCCTCCTCTTCACCCATGTTTTGTCCAGTAAGTTTCTTATTACTTCAAATAGGCTTGACTTTGAATTCCAGTGTCCCAGAGCCATGCCTCACCATAAAAGCACATATGGCCCACCAAAATAATACCCAGAATTTCTTTATTTCACCAAACCTCTCACATGTCCATCACCACCAACAGCACTGACCCAGACCCAAAATCCATACATGCAAGCTTTTGGTAAGTGACAGTGCACCACACCAGCCCATGCCGTCTATGCCCCACAAACAAAACACAACAAAGTCTAAAGAAAACATTAAATATTCAGAAGTGAAGAAGAAAAGAGAATTATAAATGAGCTTAATGAGAGGACAGTGTAGTTGAGCAAGGAGGAAGTGTCCTTGTAGGGGACAGTACTACCTTGCCTGATTGGGCTGCTGGTCTACCTCCCCCTACTCCCCATATCATGAGGAACGGGAGAACAGGGAAGACAAAGAAAACATGAAGATAAGTTGTAGACTTATTATGATTCATCCAGACCCCCTGACCAGATCAGCTTCTTCATCTTTTCAACCCTTTGTTCCTGTGCTCACAGATCTCCCAGCAATGAGACCACATCCCACTTCTACTGGACAAACCCTGACTGTGAGTTGGGAGAGGGTACTTCCCTACCATATCTCCACACTGCTTTTTTATCTTTGCTTTTCCATTTGGGTTTGCTCCTGATATCTGGCACATTTTTGCGTATAACCTCTGGTCCAGGTATCACTACAAGGGGACTAGGTTTTATTAACACTGTTGAAATGCAGTCCATTGTAATCTCCTTTTCTAAATGTAAGTATATGTAGTTTACTTGTTCGTACATGTTTTGTTCCTTGTGATCATCTCTATGATCAATCCTACTTTTGATTTTTTAAGCTCAAATGTTATCATCAACAGCAAAAAGCTATCATCAGGCCACTATGGAACCATAACATCACAGTTTTCTTATATACTATCTATTTCCAATGTATAACATCGTGTTATGGCCTCTGTCTGAGAATTTCCTTTTAGTCAAATGACTTAATCAAGTTGGTCCTCCTGGCTGTGGCATTAGTATAGTCAGTGGTTTTTAATAAACAATTAGAAATGCTTGTATCAGGGTCATCGGCCATTTTTGAAATCATTAGCAGTTTGGGAGCAACCATCTTGTTAAACATAGAAACGGTTCTGCATTTTATCATTTCAGATTAAACATTAAAATCTTGTGTGGGTGTGTTTAATCAAGGACCTTATTTCAGGCATTCATCCGAACGTTACTCAAAGCCCCATAAACTTTCCGCCTTGAGAACCAGGAGGTGAAAAATGCTAACTTATCTCTGCACCGCTCTATCCTCTTCTGCTTTTGATAGAGTGCTGCTTTCTGCAAGTAACTTTTGGACAAACTTGTCTCTGAAAAAAAAAAAACACAAAATAAAAGCCAGCTACACTATTGCCTCTAAATCCTCCCTTGTTGTTGTGGTGGACATCGCAGTAGTTAACAGCCACACTAGGACAGCTTCACCAACAGTATGTTGTGGAAGTACTTAAGCATAAGCTTTTAAGAGAATCATAGCATCTAACTTACTATGAAATTTAGCAGAACTGAACCGAGTTGAGCCAATACGACAAACGTCTGGCCACAGGTTCCTGTCAACTATTTCCCATGTTATGAATATACCTTCTCAACCCACTTGCATCTTCTAGTCCCTGCAACCTCAAGGCTTGCCTTCTTAAAAATGAAAACCTCTCATGTTTCACTTCTTCACTTTTTTTCCTGCTGCTGTTGAAAATCACGGAGGTCATCTTTGCTGTTCCAATGTGCAGAATCAGCCTCTAAAGCAGTCGTCCTGATAAAAAAAAATCATCTTTGCTGTTCCAATGTGCAGAATCAGTCTCTAAAGCAGTCGTCCTAATAAAAAGTATGTATCTAGGTAAGAAGACAGGCGGCTGAAGGTGGTTTACCTGATACAGGTCTTGAGTGAAGATGGGGGCGTTATCATTCACATCGTCTACCAGGATGGTGAGGTTGGCCTCACTTTGATGTTTGGAGTCAGATGATCGGACGGTCAGGGTGTACCACGTCCTCTCCTCATAGTCCAGAGGCCCGGTCAGAGACACCCCGCCTCCAAAGCGATGAATCCCAAACATGCCCTGGCTGTTGGCCTCCAGGTGCAGCGTATAAGAGAGGGCTGGTCCTGAGTCCACATCATTTCCTGTTACTTGTGTGATCACCGTGCCAACCAGAGTATCTGTAGGTGTAGGATATAAAGGAAAGGAGGCAGGAGGCAAAAAGGAAACATTTAGGTTCCTGCTTTAAAAGGCACAGAGTAAAAAGTTCACAAAGTTTAAGAAAAACTTTTGTTTCTTGATAAAGAGATATCCTGTCCTGGAAATCCTTGATCTACCAGACAGGAAATTAAGAGAGGAACTTGGCAGGAGTTTTTTTATGTAACAGGTTCAGCCTCTTCTCTCTGAGCCTCTCTGGATGAGCTGCAGGGCAGAGTGATCGCGGGCTTTGAGATAAGATCACTGGTCTTACTTTGGCTGTGAAGCTGACTTACCCTCAGGCACTCGGATCTCTCGAGGCAGAGGAATCATGGGACTGTTGTCGTTCAGGTCAATGATGATGACAGTCAAAGTCGCAGAGCCAGCGAGCCGCGGGGTTCCCCGGTCTGTTGCTGTAACAACAAGCCTGGAGCAACAAAATGAATGTCAATGACTGAACTTCTAACTTCTGTGAACCTGGTTACATAATGGTCCTACAGCAACGCTTGAGAACACACTTTTACAAAAAATAGGGTTCAATAGTATATTTGAGATTATGACTCTTTCTTTTTTAATAACTTACTAGACAATTGGCTTGATATGATAGCAAAGAACCCATTTACATCCTGAATCAGCATACGAGATGTGCATTTAGGTTTCAAGAAGAATCCCCAATGCCAGCGTTAACACTCTAACTATAATATGATGTCCCTTAGCACAGACTGCATATGGAGGTAGTGAATGATACTTCTATCCTAACTGGTTTGGTAGTAAGGGGGGAAAGGATTCATAGATACCAATTCGATCTGTATATGAATCCATGTGTTTATGGATTTCTGTGCACTGTCTGTGCAGAAAAAAGCTGGCTCCACAGGTAAACAATGTCAAACATATTACACTCGAGATATTTAGCAGAAGCTTCTGCAAGTTTCCGTTGTTTCCACTGGTGTTTGAAAAAACACAGACACCTGATGTTATGCAGTCAGTATAATTTTGTGACAACTTCCTCTCCTCGCAATGAACATTCAGAACAAAGTGGATTTAACCATGAGGCAGAAATACAAGCGGAATGGATTTCTCAGGCTTTTTGTGTCTACACTTGAATTGTCTGTGTAAACATTTACATGAACTGCCATGCACCAAACATTATTTAAGACTCATTAAAGAGGGACCACTGGTCTTTTAGCTCATGGCGAGATAGCCCAGCATGAAATTTGTAGTAGAGCCACTGGCACTATGAATGGATATGGTCTTAAAGGGATAGTTCTAGTTTTTGAAGTTGGGTTATATGAGGTACATGGCATGAGCCTGAACGTGTGCCACAGTGTCACAGCTAAATTATCTTTCTGTTCAATAATCCCAGGACTGATGCTAATACTACACATTGCTGTACATGATAGCTCTTCATTACAAGAATTGTGGAAGAAAATAAGTCACAAAACTGGCCTGGGGTCACCACATGCTACAAACACTTAGTTCACAATACCAGCAGTGTAAGGTTCAAACTACAGTCTTATTTGAGTGACGCTGTGGCACACCATCAGGCTCATGCCTTGTACCTCACCCAAACCACTTTTAAAACCCCAACTACCTTTAGCTATGAGGTAGGAGGCCCACAGTGCTCAGCATGGGCTGGGTTAATTTCTGTTGAATATTCAATTTATCCACTGTCCCAAAAGCAGGAACAGCAATAACTTCAGTCTAAATTATTATGATTTTTTAAATTGATAATAGGGTAAGACAGCCATGAAGACAATACAGTTGAGATAAACACCACAGTGCCTTTTCTGTATTTGGGTTTTGTCACTTGTGGTCACTATTTTAAAGTGTCTATATATAGCCATAAACATACACCACAACATTAAGAATGTAATTTCTTTATCTTCTTCTGTAATTATTGTACTCTTCTTTTGTTTACTGATATTTTGCCTGATTTATTGTCAGTCATTTCTTATTTTTCAGTTCTGTTAAGTATTTTGTATTGAGAGTTGAAGTAATGATCCAGTTGCTGTAAAATCAATGAGAAAGTGTGTCTGATAATGAGGATCTTAGTATTCTAACATACATTAAATCTGACACTTCTACTCAGATTAGCAGAGCGCTGTAGCCTATCCCAGCTGACCTTAGGCTGGTCAAGTGCACTGGTCACCAGCCAATCACAGGGCTCTTGATCGAAATAATATGGATTACAATAATTGCCGTAAACAAGCAGTCCTATTGAGAAGAATATCACTGTTTCCTTTGAAACTTAAATTACATGAAAATAGGGGACAAAAGCTGTCAAAGACGCGCTGCTAGGCTCCTACCTTATGAAAATTCATCGCTTGAAGTGACACTTAACCACCAGTTAAGAGGTGAAACTTTCACAACTTTTCACTGTCATTTTGTCAAAAACACACTTAAGGAAAATCAGCAAATTATTTTAGAGTGTTTAAGGCTACGTTTACACGGACACTCCTGATTTTGAAAACGCAAAGACTTTTCCTTTGAGTTTTCAAAGCCGATCTGCGTTCAGACGGAGATGCTGAAACGACTGAAGCCACTGTAGTGTGCATGCCGGTTCAGTAGATGGCGGTGTAGGTCTGTAGAGAGGCAGCGCTGCTACAATACACGTACGAAGAAGAAAATCTTTTCACGAACAACAATGGCAAGTACACGCACAGAGACACAGGAGTTTCTTTTCTGGACAACAAATCTGTCCGGATAGATTTGTCTGGATAACAAACTGAACACGGTAAGCGGCCCACATGTTACGGGGCAGACAGCCGAAGCTGTTGTTGTTCCTGGTAAGCACGCACGCACAATCAATCAATCAATCAATCTTCATTTGTATAGCGCCAATTCATAACAAGTGTTATCTCAAGACACTTTACAATAGAGCATAAAGCTCTTCATTTTATGGATGCACAGCCTTCTTGTGAAGGAGTACTGTGCATGCGGTGTTGTCAGCGTTTCACCCTGAACTGCGCTGATTTAGGTTTACACAGCGCTGCATGGAATTCAGAATTCAGAACTTTCCACTCTGGAGCCTGGTTTCAAAAGTTCCTGTTTTAGGACCATCTGCAAAGAGCTTCCATGTCCAAGGCCAAAACGCCATGAAAACTGATCGGATCTGACTGTATACGGCCCCGTGTAAACACAGCCTAAATCTTGTGGTTTCTGGTAAACCAAAAAAGGGTTCTGAATGCAGGTCATCCCTGGAGACGTTTTATTAGAAACTATGAACTCGTGTGCTAGTGTGCAGTATTATTGTACCCATTTTCCTAGTACAGGTGTCAATTTAAGACGTCAGGGTCTAAATAAGGCTAAAGAAATGAAGACTTACTTGGTTTGTGTCCAGATCTCTCTGTCCATTATGGCTGCAGTGGTGATGCTTCCTGTCAGTGGGTCAATCTTAAACAAACCACTCATGGATGAGGACCTGATGGAGTAGGTCACCTGACCATTCTGACCCTGGTCCAGGTCATCTGCAGCAACCTGAGAAGATTACCACAACAGTTTTGGAACTTAAAAGTCTGAAACATTTGCAACATCATCTTCAGTGTAGCATGAACCAGTGAGGTATGTTTGATTTGGAAGTGGAAGAGTTCTTAAAATGGCCTGCATTGACTGGATTTCATGGCACAAATGATTCCACTGAGGAGGAATTTCTCTATAATGCTGAATGTTGATGCTTGACTTCCATTTAACTCCACAACTTCACACTGCACCACATGCCAAACATAATAAACATATGTGTGAGGTATGATACTGCACCTGGATGATGGGGAAATCGTAGCCCTGTGCCTCTCTAATGTACGCTACGTAATTCTGGAGCTGAAATCGTGGCAGGTTGTCATTGACGTCCTGCAGGATCAAGTTGACAGCCATGTAGGTGCTGGAGGACGCCGTCTCTGCCTTCACCACGAGGCGTAGTTTGGGGGTCTCCTCGAAGTCTAGTCCCTCAGACTTTTGGACCCAAATTTCACCTAATTGACAAAGCCATGAGTCACATTGTGGGTTTGGATTTTGCTATATTACAGTGCATGCTGCCATCTCTGCACTTACCGCTAATGGGGTTTATACCAAAAGATTGGACTCGGTTTCCACTGAAAATACTGTAGCTGATACCAGTTTGAGAGCCGTCAGGATACTGAGCCTGCGTCTGTGTTACCACTGTGCCTATAATGAGAATCACATAATCAATCAATCTTCATTTATCCAAGGACTGTTCACTACAAATTATATCTACAGACATAAAACAGGCCGAGAGTGGGAGGTCTTACTTTTCTACTTCAGGATACACCATCACCTCCTGAATGAGTGATCATACTCCAGTTTTTTAATGGCTAATTGCTGAACTCTAAAATCAGGTCTCTTCTCATCAGCAGTCAAGCTTTTGTTGCAGTGTGATCTCAGAAACCCTCATCCACCCCAGGCACCTGCAACCACCTCATCAGTGTTCAGGTCCCGCTCCTCAGAAGTGCTCTGCTCTTTATCTAATTCTGTACCCTGAACACGACCATTGTACAGTGTCTAAACCAGAGGTTTTCAGACTATTTTGGCCTAAAGCACACAAAAACAAGACCAAAATCTCAAGGCAAACCTTCCTCATATTCATACAAAATATATTTTTTAATCTGTGATTATGCAAATTTCCAGGGCACACAATGACCTGCTGGAGGGCCCTGCTTCACCTTTTGAGACCCACTGGTGGAAACGCTAAAGGTGAGTATCTTTTCCTATTAGCCTCACCACCCCTTTAAGAACATAAAAACATCAAATCTGAGTTTAATACATTCAAACATATAAATCACAAAAGACACAGCGCATTTATTGCTTATCTTAACTTGTAAAATGAATAGTTTTGAACTCAAAAAAAGTCTCTAAACCACAGCATTGCATCCTGCGGCAATGTGCTGTTGTAAAAAAAATATTCTGAAGGTAGCGAATAGAAATGATCTGACATATATCTCTAATGAACAAAAGGTGTGTGGGTGCAGCACCACGATCCAAGGGAAAGAGCAAGGTCTTTTGAGTCAATGCTTATGAACTCAAAATGAAATAAAACTCCATTTGATCATCAGTTCTATTACAACAAACTCTTCTGATGAATTGTGTGAATAACACTAACTATGCGTCCCCTCCAGCACTCCTGCAATTAACACTGAGGGCCTTATTGTTTTACAAACTCAGTAAACAAAGCAGTAATGGACTGATTGAACGTGTTAATTGTTTAAACTCGGAAAAACATCAACTGCGGAAACACAAACAACCAGACTTGTTTTTACTAGGTGCTAATAATCTGCATTGTGTTTCAAATATCTAATATCTCTAAATACTTAATAAGTAAATTACATACAGAGTGTTTCACAGTGTCAGTCCGGGGTCATGCTCTGTTGATGGGTGCTCACTGCTTGTAGGCAAGTACTCACTTTGCCTAGTGCATAATTAGATTTTTAATATTGTAGCGGTGTTACTGAAAACTGGGAGAAATTGGGGGTTTAAGGGAAGCAAATCGTATAATTTTTACTCCTACACTCAAGTCAATTTCATAAATATGTTGCAGTTTGGACCTTAAAGTTATAATAGTTGATGAGAGTTGGGTTGTATAAGTTAATATTAACAGTAAAGGCCTTAGGTTATGTCCATATTTAACAAAAAAAAGAAATTCTTCACCATTTTCAAAAATTACCTTCCAAAAGTGTGAAGATTTTAAAAACATCTCCAACATTAAGAAAACACATAATCGTGCAAACCCATTGTTAAACACAATATATTACCTTGTTACAATGTGCACAACTTAATTCTTATTTTTCGCAATTTCCAGTTACAGGCATCAAGCAGTTTCCTTTTACATCTATTCCATCCATGAAATTGACTGGTGTTATGATTTAACATTATGTTATTCACTGGTTATGTTAACCTGTGAATATTTCTATGTTATTAAAAACTTTCATGACTATTTATTTGTTTCAATATCAGTTGCAACCATGGCAAACACTGACATGGGTGGTCATGGGTCACCAGTCAACGTGGTCACATTTGTTGGCAGGGTTTGTGTCACTGGTGTGTTTATAAAGCAGCATCATAGTGAGTTGGTAACAGAATGTTTGTGTGATCACCCCTGACAGCAGGCCAGCATAGAGTGACAAAATGCTGTTGCACCATCTCCACATTGAGTTACCAAAAACTCAGTTCACTGCAGATTTTAAGATTTTAAGAATCTTTAGAAAATAAACTGACAAACTCTGTTGATTACGGTCTGAAGCATCTTTCTGCCAGGAGCTTAGCAAAACTAAAACTAACTTATCATTTTGACATCCATTAAAGAGTCGAAGTTTTCTACGGAAATCATTTTTTTATTCAAAATGAAAAATACCTTGGGCAGCGTTCTCCTGCAGACTGACATCCCTGGCTGTGCGAGGGAAGCGGATCCCGCTGTAGCTCTGCTCCCTGATATAAATGATGACCACCCCCAGAGAGGACTGAGCTGGGTTACCCTGGTCCATGGCCTGAACGATTAAAGTCCTCTGGCTTTGAGTGAGGGTCTGCAGCTTCTCTGTGGCCTGAATGTCTCCAGTCAGTGAGTTTATAGTGAAGCCCCTCACTGTGTTGGCAAAGCGGTAAAACACAGAGCCATTAGCCCCAAAATCTTTGTCCTCCGCCCTCATGGTGGCCAGCACCCTGTGATTGGACACACTGCTGGCTGAGATGTTTACAATAAGGGGGTCCTGGATGAAGAATGGAGCATTGTCGTTCACGTCCTGAATGTAGACGGTCAGAGAAATGGTGGAGTTTAGAGGGTTCACGGGAGAGGAGTCTGTGGCGATCACTTCAAATGTGTAAGAGGCGGTTCTTTCTCTGTCCAGAGGGGCTGCGGTGATAATGCGGCCTGTGTTCTGCTCGATGATGAACATGCTCCTGGATCCACTGCTCAGAAAGTACAGCACCTGGCCGTTCAAACCCTGGTCCAGATCAGTGGCTTTTACCTCAAGAACCAGAGAGCCAATAGGAACATCCTCAGAGATGTCTGCAGTGTAGCTGCTGCTCTCAAACTGAGGGCTGTTATCATTCATGTCTAGGACTGTGACCTCCACTGTGGTGCTGCTGCTGAGGGGAGGGTTGCCCTGGTCCTGAGCTGTGACTGTTAGCTTGTATGCTCCCTTCTTCTCCCGATCCAGAGGCCTCGAAGTGTGGAGCACACCAGACTTTTGGTCCAGGCTGAAGTCTCCAGATGGATCTCCAGCTGCAAGAGTAAGATCATCCATGGTCAGTAAAAAGGTGAGAATGAAAACTAAAAGGTCCAGTTGAGCTGATAAGTGTGTTTACATGAAGTTTAAAAAAATATGAATTATTTTAAATGTGCAACTGGCAGTGGAACATAAGCTGGGCTAAGACTGCACAAAATGAAACTTTTTTCAGATAATATGGTTGGAAAGTGATTTGCTCTTGCACTGACATTATCTAAATTAAATCTGACAAAGTGTTCTTCACATTCACCACTGTGTTTGTGCTGGATTTTTACCAGGGAGACGAACAGCATGTATGCCAAGTAGGGCTAAACAACACTTAGAAATAAATAATGCCTCTATATTTTTGCTTCTAGCAATATCTATTGCACTTTTAAAAAGATCTGTGATGTCAAGAACATTTAGATCTTAGGCTCAATTGTGTATTTAAAATCCAAATCAACCTTTATTGTTGATTTAAGCCCACTCTCAGCAGCCTGAAGGGAAGAGCATGCGGAGCAACAATCAAAAAGTGTCCTCATAAAGTTTACAAATATACTTGTGGCCTGTGTAATCAGACATTTATACTGATTTGTTATGCTGTATGTAGACTGGGGTAGGCAGCTTAGCATCTGCCTCAAACCTTGAGCTTTTGTGGTTTAAAAAGTGACCCTATTATCAGATAACTGTCATCATCTGTGGTTGTCATGTTTAAAGTTTTAAAAGATGAGATATCCAAACAAATGCCTCTTTGTTTGAGTCTCATTACAGAAATAAACCCCCTCCTTATGCATAACCCCGGTACAAAGGAAATTGTATACTTGATTTGTTTAGCTGAGTCTTACTGTAATTCTGCTTAAGTGTGCATGTAAATGCACTGATTGAGAATCTGAAAAGTTTAATAAAGGACATTCTCACCTGTGATTTTATAGTTTATTTTCCCACTGTCTCCTGTGTCTTTGTCAGTGGCTCTTAGTGTGAACAGAGGTAAAGCCTCCAGGTTTTCAGGTACATCTATGCTGTAGTAGAGACGTCCAAAACGAGGGATGTTGTCATTCTCGTCCAGAACTCTGATCCTCACCGTGGCTTTGGCATAATTTGGGGGAAGGCCTCCATCTTTTGCATATACTGTGGAGAAAGTTCAAAATCATACGTAAGCTTTGTCTTTCTCTATTAGTGGTGAAAAGAGTGGAAAACATTTGAAGTAAAGGACAAAGCTCAATATGCTAAATCTAAAAGCAGAGTTCTCTTCAGGACAGTGCAGGAGTCTGAGGACAGTACCTGTTAAGGTGTAGTACTCCTGTAGCTCCCTGTCCAGTGACTTTGTTGTTGTTATCACTCCTGTTACTGGATCGATTGTGAAATCCTCCCCTGAGATACCACCATATGTCACCTGGCCATTGGTTCCTACAGAGAAACAAAATAAAAAAGACAGACAGTTACAAAAAATGTGACTAAATCGATTCTAAATGGTATAAGGCCCTTTTCCTTTCACTACAACAACTTTACAAAGAAGGAAAAGAGGATTTGGGATCAGTCTTGTTGAATGCTTTTGTTTGTTTGTTTGTTGTTGGCTTCACTCTCTAAGACTGGAGTAGTCACGCCCTCTCCCTCACGTGTCTGAATGCCAGATTGCGTGCTAACATAGAGCAGCCTGGCAACCCTCACCTGTTTACTCCACTGATTGCTTTTGGGGAGAAAGTTTATAACCCCTCTGTTTTATGTGATCCTGACTAAGTCCAGGAGAATGTGCCATGTCTTTACCCACCCCACCCCGACAGAGGGGCTCTCAATTAGAAACAACTGTTAATGTCTTTAATTTACACACAGACCCGGCACATGAAGGCTGAGAGAAATTAGGAGCATTCTTGTTTGTCTTACATGCTGAAGCAGCACAATTTGGTACCTAAAACCAGGAACACGTGCTGGTATGAGGGGCTGGAGGCAGTATGTGTTTTTGGGTTGTCTGTCCCTCAAAGCCATTCTTATGAACATGATATCTCATGAGTTCTTCAAGAAAGCTTCCACTAACTTCGCACACATGTCCTCTTTGACTCAATGATGAATTTATCAGCTTTGGAAGTCTAAAGCCAAAGGTGAAGATCAAGAGCTATCTGTTATTTAAAGGCAATATCTCAAGAGTGCCGGGGGAATTTTCTTGAACCTCCCTGCAAATGTCAAATCTGTCCAATACAAGGATGAAATGTAAAAGGCTAAAGGGCAAGGTCCACTTGTTCATCCCTTACTTTTGAACAGGATATTTAAAAAAAACTTTTAAGGGGGTTTTCACCAGCTTGGCATAATGGTTCTCTCTAATTTAAGACTTAAGTAACCAAATTTTTAGGATCACGAGTAAAAGGCAATGTTCAGGGGGCCTCATATTCACCCCTTTCTTGTAAAAATCATGGTCTTAAAGGTCCCATGTCCCAGTGTGTTTGATCTGTATCATGCCTTTGGTGTCAATGAAGCAAAGATTTGATTGAAGTTGAATAAAATAATGTAAAACTTCTCTGTAGAAGATCAGATGCAGCTCTTTTACTCTCCCCTTTGGAAACAATTAGATCTGGGGAGGCTGCAGGTGGTAATGATAATGAGCTCTCAGATACCCAGATGTCCACTCTGACTCAAGGATGAACTTATTAGATTTGGAGGTCATACTTCAAAAGTCAATACCACTTGGCCCCATGATCATGTCTTACCTATAAACACTAAATCTCAGGAGTGTTTTGAGTGTTTTGCTTCGAACTTAAAACACATCCATTCCCTCTTGGATACACGGATCTTATCAAGGCGGTTTATTTTAAAATAAATCAATGATACATGAAGGATTTTTGAGAAAAACTGGCAGAAACCCTATTGGAGTTTTTGGTGGACTCGTTTCAGTTTGGAAGGAAAACGCCACAGCTTTCTCACAGAAGCTTAAAAACAGCCTCAGCTTTTCTTCTTGACCCCCCACTGTCGTTTCATTGACTGGCAGCCACATGCCTCATATAACTGCCTGGTTGTGGTTCCAGTTTTTGCTGCAGTTTGGACTTGTTTTAGACGAAAATACAGGCCGTTGATGTTCAACCATTGGTTGCATTTTAAATAGATGAAATGAACAATTTTATACTAAAAATGATCAGCTCAGAGCTCATCCAGAGAGTCTTGTTGATCAAAACCAGAGACTGAGTTAACAGTATCTAACCCTGAACTCACTGTGTTTCTCACCTTGGTCCAGATCAGAGGCAAACACCGTCAACACACTCGTTCCTGGAGCCTCGTTCTCTGAAATCTGGGCTTCATACTTGTTCTCCTCAAACCAGGGTACCTCATCGTTAACATCAATCACATGGACACACAGCAGCTGGCTGGATGAGTGTTGCGGTATCCCATGATCCTCAGCCACTATTGTGAGGTTAAATACGTCCTGCTCCTCACGGTCCAGAGGTTTGAAAATAGACAGAGAGCCTGTGGAGAGACGAGGAAGAGTAAAACGTGAGGGGAAGTTTCCTGCATCCATGCATTGAGGCAAGACAGTATAATTATTCTTTTGAATGATATCTAGTGTAAGTCCATGTCCTCCATGATGATTAAGGCTGAAATAAAGTGATGTTATACATTTCTTTTTGCTTGATCCAGCAGTTTATGAGCAAAATCTTAGATTAAATGATTGAAAACTAGATTCCAGGCCAATCGCTCAGTAAAAGACATTTGACAAACATGAATCATTCCTGTTAAATTTTTACTAGAACCATGTTTAAATTACATATCTGGTAAAAACACTTAAATAACTAAGGGAAAACTTTTGCTATTTGTTTGTCGAGCGAATATGTAGAAAAGAGTACCACCATGTTGCCAAAAGTGATTGAGACTCTCTTTAAACCATTCTGTGCAGCCATACTCAGTGCCTGTGGTCTTTATCAAACTCCCACAGAGAAGTTACACACAGTGCACACAGAACCAAGGGGCAGAAAACATGCCTCCTACTTCCCACTGTTATATGTAGTCACTGATCTCTAAAGAAAGTGTGAAGAGTTGCCGTGTGAGGGCCAAATCAGCCATAATCTCCTTCACACACACTCAGCTCTGCCTACCTGACTGCTACCACCACCACAGCTCTAACAGCCCCACAGTCTGGCCACAGTTTACGAGATTTTCCATTGGAGAGCGCTGCAGCCATCGACAGAGAAGCAGTAAACACACGCTCTAGACACGCAACAGCCAGGCCTGCCGTGCTGCGTAGAAATTAGGGGCACTCTTTGCCTTTTCATTATCCTGCCCTGAGAGGGCTGAGCCTGCATTGATTCAATTTCAATTTCATGCTTTAAAACCAGCTACAACAGTTAAAGACAGAAGGCCAGGCCTGCTTTAGCTTTAACTTCAGCATGTTTGTGCTCTGTATCGCACTAGGACTGAGATAACTTGCCCTCAAGGCGATAATCTGGTGGGAATTACGCAGGAATATTTTCACCAATTTTAACTCCTCTGCAGGATTCCTGGTCCCAGATAAAACACTGGCAGGAGCAAGAGAGAGGCTGGAAAACAGGAGAAAGTTTTTATTTTGGATGTTTTTAATTCAAACAGTTTAAGCTGACGAGGAGCTTGTGGCGCCAACACTTTAGGCTGCTGCGTGAGGGTGAGTCGAGGCTACTCACACCACAGAAAACATCTTTCCTCTCTTATTCACTGAAGTCATTTATCACTATTTGATGTGTAAATCCCTGAATGCTGTTGTCTTTTGCAAAGAAGTAATTCACCTTATCACCAAGTGCACGCTCCCCTCGCTGCAGAAGTGAAATTAATGACCTTCCTGCTGACAATGACTGATGAGCCTGTGTCCTTCACTCCTGGACTTTATATAATCCTTATAAGAACCTCACAGCACTCTCTATTGTGGTTCACAGTGATGCCAAAGTAATGAAAACAGAGTGTGCAGAGACCATCCAAGGTCCATGCTCCCTGACCCCAAACAGGACCCCGAAACCAGGCGTGAGGAGGATTAACTCTGTCGTTCTTTCACAATAACCTGAACACTTCAAGGTGAGTGCACACACAGGGCAAGAGAAGAAGAAGGAGAAGAAGAAGAAGAAGAAGAAGAAGAAGAAGTGGCACGCCTGACAGCTCCTGAACATTTCCATCCTGCAGATGCTCCAGGGGGGCGAGCTGCTCGGCAAATGTACGCAGGAGGCGGAGCCGGCGAGGACACGTGTCTCAGAAACCACAACAAAGCCCACAGGACCAAACAGCCCAAGGTCAGCAGCATTTACTAAGTGACAGAGTCTCATGCGAGCACAGAAACACATATGTGCATGCCAACACACAAACACAGACACACACATACACACACGTGTGCACACATAAACACGCGTAACTGATCCTCTCTCTAATGGTTCCCAGAAGCCCGAGCAGGAGGTTCTTTGGTCTTTCATGGGAATAGATCCACAATAACAGATGATGGGCTGTGTGTGTGTGTGTGTGTGTGTGTGTGTGTGTGTGATGTATATTTGGCAGGCTGCTCCGTCTGTCTGGCCTCCAACTAAGAGAAATAAGTCATGAAAGGTGAAGCAGAGTTGTGCTGCTCAGACGTAAGCAGACACATTACATGAGTTTGTGTTTATGGAGTTGGATGTTGGATGATCGTATGGAGGAGGAACAAAGACGAGGGAGTAAACATGAAATGCAAAGTAAGATGAAGAGGAGGCCCAAACACTAAAAACGTCCATGTAAGGATCCAAACAGAGGTGTACAAATGAACATTTACTCATCCTCGTGAATTCATTTTTAGTGCTTTTGCTGAAGTGATGGAAAACTCATCCAGGGTTGGAAATACAGTCTTAAAATTATCAGTGTGGACAAATAGAGCCAACACAGCTCAGCAGTGGTCAGAGGATATATCACGACAAGTGAGCAGCAAGGTTCAAGTTCAACCTTTGGCCCCTTCTCCACACGAAATTCCTCAGTTCCCCCAGTCTCCCCATCAAGTGGTTCCTGACCCCTCCTCTAACCTGCCCCAGTTGTACATGAGAAAAGTGGGGCCACCCTGGGACCAACATAAAAAACAGACGCATTGTTGTACAAAATAAATGTCAATTTAAACAGTTTACAGTGATAAGAATAAGAGAAATAAGCTGACACTCTGTCCTTACTGTACTCAAGCACTGGATGTTGCAGTATTATGCACCTGCATCTGTTAAAACTGTGATTCTATAGAATTATTTAACTAAACAGGTGGAGAAAACAGTGGAGTATTGACAAGTGGTTGATTAAAGGCTTGTAAATACACAGCTCTCTGTGAGCAGCATCGCATGGTGTCAATTAAGTTCACATATAATGGATCATGCCGCTTTGGGAAAATCACAATCATTGTAGATTAGAGCTTTGCAAGAGGGATCTGCCTGAATACAGACACTGAATCAGGTGGATCCAACTGCACTGAAAGATTAAATTCAAGTACCATCCACACTCTTAACAGGAGGGGAGAAGAGTAGTAGATCACGCAGTATTAAAGTTACAGCAGAGGATTTGAAAAAAAAATCCTGATAAGACCCTAAAACAAACACAGCAGCTATCTGTCTTTATCAGTGATTAAAACAGACATCTCTTCAACGTCTGTGTAGATTTCATATCGCATGTTTGGACTTCTTATCTTCTATGGCCCGCAAATGGAAGGTTTCACGTCTGTGGTGGTTGTGATATGACAGGAGGTTATGATATTGAGCTCTGTGCTGATTGGCAGCCCAAATTATGTCTGATGGGAGGGTGGTGGAATTACAGGATGTTGGCCTTGAAAATAGTCATGGCATTTGCCTGTGATGAGCAGAAGACACATGTGTAGGTGGAGGCTGTGTAGCTGTTACATAATAAACCCCAGGAAGTAAAAAAACAGAGCATTTTTGGGGGAAGTTTCTAAAAAGTTAGCACCTTTCTCCATGAAGTTACAGTTTAATAAGATGTGTCAGCATCAGTGACTCAGGCTGAAATGACTTTAATAACCACTTCTCAAGTCTGTGAATAACTTTTGGTTGAGTGGGCAACAACTCACTTCCTGAGTACTTCCAAGGTACCAAGGCACTGAACCCCCAACTGATCAGGTTGTTCTTATTTATGGGCAGCAGCTTTCTCTCTGACACTTGTCCATTACTGCATGTCCATGGCTCTGTTTGAGCTTTAGCAGGTGTGCTTCTGCCAGTGTGCGTGTGAAGAATGAACCAGAACATATTGTGTGGTTTCCCCTTGAGAGGTTAATGAAGTTTACCAGGCTGTCACTTCATTGAAATAATTCATAACTTTGCTCTGGACAAACTGCTGGACATAAGTCCTCCTCTGTACACCATCATCAGCAAACAGAGGAGCCGGTTCAGACAAAGACTGCTCCTTCCCAAGTGCTGAAAAACTCTTCTGACCCTCAAGCCATCAGACTGTACAACTCAGGGGGAGGAGGAGTAACAGGAAGACAGATGAGGGAAGCAGCAGTATTCAGTCATTAGCCATATTTCTGTTCATAATTATTTATATTTTGTTTTATATCTAACTATATTGGTATTTATATATATATTCATATGAGGGAGTCTCCCCAAGGGATTAATAAAGTTCTATCTGATCTAATCTAAATCCAAACATGTTTAAAACCTCGGTCATATTTGCAGTAAACCCACCATCACCACCCGGCCCTCACACCCTGCACCGCCTCTGTTTTAGACTCACCGGTGTTGGGGTTGAGGTTGAATGTCCCTCCAGTGTTTCCAGACTGGATGCTGTAGGTCACTCTGCCGTTCTCACCCTGGTCTGCATCCCTCGCCATGACATAAAGTGCCACGAAGCCCACCGGCTGGTCCTCCATCACGCTGACTGCTGTGGGCGAGCTGAACACGGGTGGGTTGTCGTTCTCATCGGTTACGTACACCCTCGCTGTGACAGAACCCCAACGCCTCTGACTAACATCTAGGGCAGAATCTGTTGCCTTGACAACCAGTATCAGGTTTGAGGTGGTCTCATGGTCCAGCTCTTGGCCTAATGACAGGACCCCAGTGGAGGGGTCCAGGGTCAGAAGGCCTGGAGTGTCTGGCCACTGGTGAAGGATGGAGTAGGTCAGCTCGCTGTTCGGCCCACTGCCGTCTTTATCTGTGGCCTGGAAGGTGTAGACTGACGACCCTGATGCCATGCTCTCTGAGACCACTATGGTGATGGGGTCTTCTGGGAACTCAGGGGAGTGGTCATTGCTGTCCTCTACATCAATGTCAAGATGGACCAGAGTACTGCTAGGTGGGGACTGAGAAAAGTCATCCACCTCGATCTGCAGGGTGTAGCGCTCGTCTCGTTCATAGTCTAAAGGACGAGCTAAGTACACGTCTCCGGTCAGTCGGTCAACAACAAATGTCCCGTCTCTGTCCGTGCCCCCCACCACCATATAGGTTACCTCCCCCTCCTCTGAAGGCTCTCTGTCATGTAGGCGGACTGATCCAATGACAGAGCCCGGCTGTGTCTCCTCCACAGAGTTAAAGGATATGGAGAGAGAGTTGGTCTTCGAGGAGGGTTTGTTAGCACTGAGGACCTGCAAAAGAAGAACAGTGTGAATATCTGAGGCAGAGAGGGGAAATCTGACTTAACAAGAAGGTCACGTTAATACAATTCTCACAGCAGAGGGTTGGAAATGATCATCACTTAACACAAAGAACAAGATGGTGTCAAAGGGAATGAAAATGTTGCATTTAAGTAAAAGCACATTTTGTTCTGTCAAGTTTGTCTAGTGTCAAACCCTAAAACAAACCTGAGATCACCTGTTAGCTGCATTAGTGAGCTCAGGGGGAGCGCATTAGACTTGACCCTCAAATGTTCCTGTTGCTGCCCCAGGGTTCCCCCTCCCCCACATCTCTATTGCAAACTGCAGCAGTAAAACATAAAGCTGTGGTTTTCAGCAGGTTTACCTTCAAAATCAACCACCTACTTCCCTAAATTTCCATAAACATTTTACCACTCAAATTTGGCATGTAAATATTGTAAAATCTGCTGGAACAAAACATTGCTGAACAAAGAGAAGCAACATTACAAACATGTTTAAAAAGGGCATAAATAAAGAGTAGTCAATTTTCAAAAAATAAGAGGCAGTTTTGGTTGTTTTCTGAAGATCCCCTGTTGTTAACTATCTTGTTACAAATGGCTTTGCTGCCCCTTAAAGAGGAAATATGTCAGTAGTGATCTGAAGGAAATAAACAAATTCACATGTTCTTACAGGAGACTGTGTCAAATTCAAGGTCCCACATCCTGATGTGTTTGACCGTTCACATCACGTCTTGTGTGTCTGTTACGCAAGGATATCATTAAAGCTGACTGTAAAAAATGCAAGATTTCATCTCCATAAAGGACCAGGTGCAGCTCTTTTCCCCTCCCCTTTGGAAACGCTAAGATCTTATGAGTCGAAGAGGCTACGATAACAAGCTCTGTGCTGGCTGACTGACCAAACAATGCCTGAGGTGAGGGCTGAGGAGGGGTGCCAAGGGCCTGAGCAGAAAATGGTCATGCAGGTGGAGGCTGTATAGCTATGACATTATAAACCCCATTAAGTAAAAAACATTTCACTGCATAAAACCCCTTCTCACAACATTAAAAGAAAAGAAAATTAGTTTTGCAGGACACGGTGCCTTAAACTGAAGTGTGTCTTCTTGAGGCGTTTGTGCATCAAAGACTTTATGCTAATGTTTTTGGCAAACTCATGCAGCCCGCTGAAACAGCTCATTTGTGCATGGTGTTAACGGATGACTCAAGAGTCAATCCTTTGTGGTAGATTTAGTCATGTTTTTCTGAAGTTCACGATTGATTATCATCAAAAATGTATTAACTGGCAGCAGAGAATGAGAAGAGGCTTCTCAAGTGTCCTCCAGGCCTCCAGATGCACACTTCTGATTTGTGGAAACAGAAACCTGAAAGTGGATCCAAAGCTCCATTTGGATACAAAACAACAACAACAGGAGTTTCCAATTTTTGGAGCAAAGAATGAAAATAATTTATGGATAGAAGGAGAAACAAAAGTGGGTTTTGTCTTCTCCACTCACTGGTGCTGTGTGTGAATAAATGAAACCAGTCACAGGAAGTTTTCATAGACTTGAATAACACGCCTGCTAACCTTAATCACACTTAATGTGGTAGTCAGCCCGCTGCCAGGAAAAATAAAAAAATATTGATGATAAGAGTCACACAATCAGAGGAGGAAACAGTGAAAGGATTGGAATTCAGCACCTCAGCTGTGTCTTGTACTGCGTTGTGCTTTCTTTACACTTACTTTGATGAAAAGTTTAAGAGAGCTCAAAGAATGAAACATAAAAACGGTCTTCTTGTTATAAAGAAGGACCATCAGTAGCACATGATATATTGCTTCAATAAAACAGACTTTCTTTGATTCAATTTCAGAGACTTTAAGAGTTTTACATGAGGGAAAGAAGAAGAACTTTCTTTGATGTTATTTTCAGTAGCCCTGCTAACTGTGATTCATGAGCTTAATGAAATATTTTGATGCTCGGTTACTGGTCCTGAGGTTTGAAAGATCACATTTTCAAAATGCCGATATTTTTAAACAAGCTTTAGGTCAAGACAGTATTGTAAATATCAGTCAATGTACACTTAACATTAGGTACCTGTCACATTAATGTAAATAACAGATCAACCAATTACATGGCAGCAATTCAATGCATTTAGGTATAGTCAATGTAACCTGCTGAAGTTTGAAATGAGCATCAGAATTGGAAAGATTTAAGTCTTATTGTAAGACTTTAAACGTGGCATGGTTGTTGGAGTCAGCTGTGCTGGTTTGGATGTTACAGAAACTGCTTAATGATTGGGATTTTAACACAATTTAAAGGCTCTGAGAATGGTCAGGAAAAGGGAAAATAGCCAGAAAGCCGCAGTTCTCAGGGCCAAAAGCAAAAGTGACCAAAATAACCACTTATTACAACCAGGCTCATCAAGCCATGGAAGACTGGGAAAATATTGACTACTCTGATGAATCTGGATTTCTGCTGTGAAACTGACAATTTGATGTTTGCATGGATTCATCCTGCTTCATATCAAAGGTTCAGGCTACTAGTGGTGCTGTCGTTGTGTTTGGGATATTTTCTTGACACACTTTGGGCCCTTTAGTACCAACTGAGCTTTGTTTAATCACAGCTACCTGACTATCAATGCTGACCATGTCTGCTCCTCTATAACTGCATCTTTTCATGGCTACTTCCAGCAGGATAAATCTCCATGTCTCCAAGCTCAGATCATCTTAATCAGGTTTACTGAACATGACAATGTGTTTACTCTGCTCCAGAGGCCTCTTAATTCAACAGAGCACCTTTGGGATGTGGTGGAGCAGGAGATTGACATCATGGACGTGTAATCTCAGAGGAATGTTACTAGTACATTGCTGAATCCATATCACAATGAATTAAGACCGCTTTAAAGGCAAAGGTACAACCAGTGCTTGAAAGGTGCACCTAATAAAGTGGCCAGTGATAGTATATAAATATCGGTCACATGGGGGGTGCTGGTTTGGCGGAGTGGTTAGCAACCAGACACCCCATGTACTTGCTTCTGCCGGTCCGGGTTCAAATCCTGCCTGTGACCAGTTTGCAGAGTGTCTTCCCCTGCTCTCTCAACCCCTTTCACAAGCCTATCCACTGTCTCTCTCCTCTCAATAAAAAGGCACAAAATGCTGAAAAAATACATTAAAAAAAAAAAGTAAAAAAAATAGATATATATTTATATATCGGTCACATGTTATGCTACACCACTTGTGGGCTCATGTGCATGTCACTGAGCAGACCTGAACAGACCAATTACCACAGAGTAGACCTAATCAGCCTGAAGTGCTTATTGAAGTGGCAGGAGCTTAACCAGAGCATCATCGAGCTGAGAATATAGGTGGACCAGGGTTATATGAAACCTAGAAACTTTTCTGAACATTAGTGATCATGAATATTTTATAGCAGTTGTTACAATTGTCCATAAAAAATCTGAGTTAGAACAAAATATGAGCTCTTCAATGCACAGACTGAAAAAAGAGGCGTGTTGTCCCCCTGCAAACACAGATATGGCTGTGAATAACATAAAGTAAACATTTACATCATAAGGTTAAGACAAAGACACTGTTATTTGTGATATAAACTGCATAGCGTTACAGGAAAAAAGGACTGAGATATGATTTTAGCCTACGTCACCCAGCATTAGCAGCTGTGAAGACTACACATTAGAGTTTTCACAGTCGTTGGGCATTCAGAACAAATCTGCTGTGTTTGTTTTATAATCTGACATGACTGCTGTAAATTGGTTCCATGTTGGATGGAAAAGGATTGCTCCATAAATAAATTGATATTGCCCAATCCCATCACTAATAGATTTAGAGAATCTGTTTGAAATGATAATTAAAGGAAATTACTAAAGTGCGTCAGCGGGCCAGAGCAACACCGCTCTATTTAATCCAATTATCTAATAATTATGATTTTCATTTTATTTCTTGTTTTTGGAGAAGTGAACTGACTGGCACTTCTTGTAGCTGTTTATATAGTAACTCTACTTTCCTGGAACATTTAAATGTACAGTGTTCAGAGTTCTTCCATTGTGCAGCCTTTCTGCTCTTGATTAAATATTAACAGAGTTACTCTAAATGCTGTGTTTTATGTGAATGTAAAGCCCCGCTGCTCACTCCAAAAGGGCTACTGTATTAAAAAAGTGTTGAAGTCTTTGAGTTTGACCTTGAACGCAGCGGCCCACAGCTGGCCCTCATCACCAGCCAGCTGGGAGTATTTGATTCAAACCCACTTTTCCATTTCAGATAGAAATTTCCCTTTTGAAATTCACGGGGGAAGAAAGAGGAGGGAAAGGGAGGGAAGCCTGTCAGAAGTGCGGCTGATATGTCTGCAGCAGGTCTGAGGGGCCCCCGAGTCATGGATCCTCTCAGCCCTCGGTCTATTCTTTGATATTAAATAGGTGAGCGGTGAGGGTGTTTGTGCTGGCCCGGCTCCAGCGAGAGTCTGACCTGAATGGTGAGGGAGCAGGAGGTGCTGCGAGGGGGCAGGCCCCTGTCAGTGGCTGTCACTGTCAGGGTGTAGTCGGCTCGCTCTGAGTGGATGAGCGGAGATGATGAACGAAGCTCCCCAGTGTTCGGGTTCAAAGAAAATCGCTCAGCCCGCGGACCTGACAGAGACAGAGGCCAAACTTTAACCATGGAAGACGTATGATCAAGCAAAGAAAGAAAAGGAGTGAGTCAGATCTCCAGAGGTTCAACCATGCTGTCATATGTTTACAGAACTCACTCAGCAGTACAAGAACTGTTTCTCTAGTGACACTTAATTGCTGAATTTTAACAGTAGTTAGTGGTCTGTTCAAGTTTATTTATATGTTTCAAATATAACCATCTTACAATTCAAGACTGATTCTAAAAATCCATATCAAAACATGACAGTTTTTACTGATTTCCTGATTTGGGGATTAAATAGAGGTGAATACTGTGTGTGTATTTTATGATCTGAACTTTTAGAATAATCATTTAAATGAAAGCTGCATTGTTGCTCCAGTGTGACCTGACACCATGAAACAGTGATGAAAATGCTTTGCAGTGTTTGTTCTGTGGAACTAAAGTTTAATACTGATGTACATTCAGATAATTACATTTATGAATAAACAGAATGACTCACTGAAGTCCAGTGGTCTATATTAATGTGAAAACACCTAAGCATTTCTCAGGTTTTCCACATCACCTGCTTTCTCTGCTTATGTTAATACAATTAAAAATGAAGCTGCTAGATTTTCTCACAGTGAGACTGATTTGAAGGTAGGGCAGGACTCCTGTGGATCTTTAAAAGGTCTTAAAACTCTTGTTTTAACACATTCAGTTTCTATTTTATTACTGTAACTGAAAAAACAACTTATGAGTGTAAATCAGTAGTGTCAAAACTTTGGCCAACCGTAACCCTGTGTGCTGCTTTAATTCAACTCTATCATACTCTAAAGCTTTTATTAAATATAAAACATTAACCTTTAAGCCTGAAGCAACTGATGACTTATAAATGAAGACAAACAGATTGTGTCAGCAATGTCATGAATCTGTTCCAACAATCTGTTCTGATTTATGTTTTACAAGCATTTTGTGATCATCATCTTCAATCGTCTTTTACAAAAAAAAACCCTCTATAGTGTTTTGTGCAGTTTGCTCTTGTGTTAGCCTCAACGTGAAGATGATCCATCAGCCTCTCCCCTCTGCTGCAGGGGGTGTCTTTATTATCTTGGCCAGGGGACAACCAAGTTTTTGCAAGGACTGACCAGGCCCCCCTGAAATCTGACTACCTTAAAACCCAGAACTTAAATGCACTCAGAATAAGAGCCTGCAAAGCCACCTGGTCATCCTGTATTTTTCTGTATGTGTCCCTCTGTGAAAACAGCAATGCACCCCTGGTCTTAAAGGGATATTTCCAAGCTTTTGAAGTTGGGTCATATGATGTTTACTTTAATGAAAATATATCACCCAAAGTTATTTTGATCAACTCTCTCCCTGAAAGGTGGGGACCAGCATAGACAGTTGAGTTCATATTGCTGCAGATAGGGCCAGAGCTCTGTGTTATGAATGTTAGGTGAGGCCAACTAAAGAAATAATTTTAGGGGTAATCATTGCACTGAGCACATTTCTATCATTGTGCCTTTTATTCTTTTTATTTTGGTGTTACTTAACGCAAGCTATGCAGTATTTCGCAGAAGTACAAAAACACAGGAGCTTGTTAGCTTAAAGTCACGCACTGTTATTGTGCTCAGTACAGTGTTCAATCACCCAAACACTGTTTTTCTCAGCCAAGTTCCATGCCAGTTTTTATAAACAGAAGGAGAGTCAACAGGCACTACTGTGGCTGGTGTCTTTACTAATAAGATTAACTTCATATATTCTAAGTACAAATACACTGAACTATCCCTTTAAATACTAAATGGCCAAATATATAGGTTGTATTTTTAATCTGTCTTTTTCATGTCATATATTTTTATTTAAATTGTAATTGTTATTTATTTTAAGATTTTCATTTGGTGTGATTTTACATATTTTTGTCCCCATTTATTTTAATGCAATAAAACTTATTTTAATTTGTCTTTTCCTAAACCTGCTCAGATGTCCTACCCCTCATGTTAGCTCTGCTATGAATATTTACTTCATGTATGTGGAATAAATGATTAAAAATTAGTAATATTTTCCTCATATATATTCTTAAACATCCCTTCATTACACATTTTTAGATGTTACAGTGGTCTGTTCCACTCTTGCAGGTACCATACCTGACAGGGAGTACACCACGGTGCCGTTCTCTCCTTCATCGGGGTCTTTGGCCTGCAGGCTGCCCAGCAAAACCCCAGAGGATTGACCCTCTATCACCTACAGATTTATGAAACAAAGACATGTCAAAAAAGGGGTGGCAGACATTTCATTCCTGACAGTATGAGCTTCTGATCCTGCAGCCTCACCTGTATGATGAGGTTCTTGCCTGACTGGCTGTGTGTGAAGCTGGGATCATTATCGTTGTCGTCCAGGACAGTGATGAAGGCCGTGCCTGTGGCGCTGCGAGGGGGGGAACCTCCATCCTGAACCACCACAACCAGCTGGAAACTCGACTGCTGCTCTCGGTCCAGAGTAGTCCTTGTGCTGATCTCACCTGGGAAGAGGAGGGGGTGGATGAGAGGAATTTTATGCCAAGGCACCCGTCCAGACGACTAGAATAACGATGAGAGACTTAGAGGCCAGCAGGCTTTGATCAATGACACACGAGTAATCGACATGCGCTGTGTGCAGATGTTCACATTGACGCACACATACACACTCATGGAGGAAGTCTGAGGGGTTGGCAGATGCTGTAAAGAGTCATAACTCAGCCAGAAAGTGATCACAAATCAGAGAGTGTGTCTCCACCCACAGACTAACAGACTCAGCAGGCCAATTAGAGCGCTGCGAGGCACTCAGTGCTGCTGTCACCATCATCTGACTAATTCATGACTGTGAGCGATAAGCAACTGTAGATTCTCCTCTCTTAAATGTGTTTTGGCTCTGATGAAATGTTTTTCCAAATCATTTCAGTTTCTGATGACAGCAGAAAATATGTTTCCTGTGGAATAGAGATGGCTTGTTTGCATTTGAGTGTGTCTCATATAGAGTCCAGTTTTATCTTGTTTAATCTGTAATGTTTTGCCAAAACGGAGCTGTTTGTAACTCAAGTATGCTTTTGTATCTGGTGAAAGCAGGCATTTCCAATAAACCTGAGGGACATCAAAAATTCAACAAATAATATCAGCGGTGCATTCTTTTGTCAGCTCCTTTGTCAACAGCTGCATTATTGAAGCCTGATGTTACACTCTGCTTCTTTCTTCCTCGTCCCTGCTCTGCTATGCTCTCTCTTCAGTTTCCCAAAAGAAATACTTATTTTTGCTTCTTTTAGCATAAAAAAATGCAAATTTTTTTTTGTAGCATGATGAAGTAAACGTTAGAGATCCCTATGAAAACAGTCAATCATATAAACCAGCTGAAAGAGCAAAAGTTACTTAAGGACAGTGGTTCTCAACAGGCGAGTGGGGACCTAGAAGTGGGATGCAGTGTTGGTTTGAGAAGGTTGTGAATGTGTCCTTGGAAAAAACGTTAGAAAAATCAATGATTTATGATAGCTCTGAGAAGACATCTATGTATTTTGTTTTCTTCTGTCTTGCTGTGATAACAAGCGAATTATGGTTGTTTTCCTGAGATCTGGGCTCATTTCTCCTTCAGTCTTACGATGACAAAGCTTTGTGGGTTTTACAAAGAAAATTTGTCTTGTGGGATGACATTGCAACAGTCAGTGGGTTTACATGCCTGAGTCAAGCCATTTAATAACCTTCTAAGGTATTTTAAATGAACTATCATTGCTTTAGACGTTTATATATAAACTGTTGAAACTGACTTTATAAATGAAGGTGTGTTTGCCTCCACTTTAGTGGATGGCAATATGGACCTATTCTAACCAGCGACTTTCTCTGCTTTTGTAGTCACATGTTGAAGAGTCCTTGGGCATAACACTTGAACCATAGTTTCTCACACCGCTGCATCTGTGGTGTGTATGTGTATAAAAGTGTACGGCTGTGATAAATTACCAGACGCTTTCTGTGCTTGTAAACTATGTGGCCTTTCTTGAGACAAAAAAGGTCCTCAGTGTTAGTTAGCAAGTGTTGACCGATAAGTTGTTCTTGCTTGTTATCAGCAACAGCAGGGAGCAACATGGGACTCTGAATATATATGAGGTCACTTACTCTTCAAGGCCCGGTGTGTTACTTAAAAAGGTGACACTAACTCTAACAAACAGGAGCAGGCTGGACAAACACCAGCTTTGAGTCATTACTGCTGTCTGTCACCTTCTATCTGATTTATATTTAGACTCAGAGGCAGCCAGCTTCCCTGTGGTTATAATTAATGTTTGCCTACAGTATTGGATTGTTTTGCCTCTAGCTAATGACCTCACTACCAACAGGGGTCAAAAAGAGACTAAGCTGATGGACATAGTAACTTTGATCATTGTGTATATGTCATGTGTGGGTATACTAACGTTTTTCAGTTCATCAAATGACCATAAAAGTGCTACGTGGAGCTATAGATTCTCTACAATACAACAAGAATGTGCACATTATCACTGGAAAGAGAGTAAAATAATGTATGCATGTCCTCATAGGCTTCACTTCTGATCAGTTTAAAGCTTTTTGTTTTGACCTAGTTTCTTGTTTTATTCCATCTCAACTAAGACAAAACATTTTTATAATTCCAGTCATGAATTCTTCCTAATGTAGCTCTGGGTCCTGAGGTTGGACCAGCCGAGAGACTCTGCTTCAGTGTTTTCAATTAACCTGTGTGGGAGTTAATCTGGAAGTAGCGGTCAGGGTGCAGCAGGCGGTAGCCGAGGCGTCCGTTGGGGCCGCTGTCTCTGTCTGTTGCTGTCACGTGACCGAAGCCCGTCCCTGCAGGAAGGTTTTCTCTCACAGCCATGAAGACTCGCTCCTGCGTGAGTCGAGGAGAGTTGTCGTTCTCATCAGTCACAGAAACCCGCACAGTGGCGCTGCCCGTCTTTTTTAACTGTCCCTGACCCTGGCTGGCCATCACCGTTAGAAGATACATGTCTTTGACTTCTCTGTCCAGGGCGCTCTTCACATACAGCCAGCCGCTGTCTGAAGAGATGCCAAACCCTGCTGCATCTCCATCTGGGCGCAGGTGATACGCCAGAGGGCTGGTGTATCCAGAGCCGGGGGTCTCTCTGTTCAGTGCTCTGACCTGTAGGAAGCGAGTGTTAATCGGAGTCCCCTCTTTGAGCTCTACTCGATAGGTGAGTGTGTCAAACACGGGTCCCTGGTCATTCTCTGCTTGGACATGAACCACAAGCACAAAGGTAGCGCTAAGCTGGGGCACTCCACCATCTTTAGCAATAACCTGGAGGTCATAGCGAGGAGTGGTCTCGTAGTTAAGACTCCCCACCAATCTGATCTCCCCACTGCTGCGCTCAATGCTGAAAGTCCTCTGATTACCACTGAGAGAGGACAGATCAAAAGTGAGCTGTCCGTTAACCCCAGAGTCTCTGTCTTCAGCTTGGACCCGATACACCACTGAGCCCATTTCTGTGAACTCAGGCAGCAGCAAGGACTCCGAGGACGAGGGCAGGAAAACAGGTGGGTTATCGTTAATGTCTGCAAATGTGATGTGGACACGTGTCTGACCAAAAGCAGGGGGGTTCCCACTGCGGGCCTGAACCTCCAAATCAAGAGAAGACTGCGCCTCATGATCCAGGGGCAGACTAGTCCTAAGTGCTCCTGTGTCAGGGTCCACGGTGAAGTAGCCTACAGGGTCCCCAGAGCTGATAGTGTAGGATATATCTCTGGCAGCACCTAAAGAGAGGGAGACAAAAACCAGAAACGTCAGATCAACCTGGGGGGCTGCACTTAAAGCACTCAAGTAACAGTGCACACTGAAGATGTGATTTTTCAGTTTTCATGGCTGTGGTGGAGCTCTAAAAACTCAGAATATGAATATATAAACACAGCAGAGAAATGGAATTCTATGATTGATGTCACTTCTGAGTTACGTGCGTACAGTAGTCCAACGCCTGTTTGTACAAGTGCAGGAGCAGAGAGAGAGAGCTCTCCAGCTCGATCCAGTGTGACTGATAAATGTATATTACACTTTTTAATATGGGCTGGGGGACAAATGTTTGAGTGTGAGTGAGTGAGGGAATGATTGAGTGAGCGAGTGAGTGATGGAGTGAGCAAGCAAGCAAGTAAAGGCATTTTCACTGAGGCATTTTAAGGTGTGATATTTTAGCCTGTGTGACATTGTATATTCTTTATAACTGTTTCTGTGATGTGAGGGGGAAAGAGTGATACCCTCTCCGTGCCAGGGAACAGAGTGATACCCCCTCTGTGCCAGCCTCAGAGGTAGAATCAGTGTTAATACTGAGGTAAGATGGATCAGCAGACCTGGCAGGGGAGCGCAGTGCTGTGTTTGCTTTGCTGACTATAACTGTGAACCTTAGACTGTGAAAAATACTGGACAAAGCCTGAAGGACGTCAGCCATTTGGTTACTATAGGGGGCTTCAGCATCCAATCTGCAGCAGCCATAATGTAAAAAAATGCTGTACTGGTTTCATGTTTTTCCATCCTTTACTCTGCTCTACAATAGTAGATAAAGTAGAGTCCTCAAGCCTCCTAACAATCAGCAGACGTGAGCTTGTTTAGAGCAGGAATATGCAACTAACGTTACGTCACTCAAAGCTCCGACTTTGCCGTGCTCTCCTGTGCTTTTTCAACATTGCATTGCATTACACAAAAGTAATTATGTTTCAAAATGCTGATAGACCTTTGCTGTGGTGCTGGTAGCACTGTGAGAAGGGCTTATTTGAAATCAGTGTAAATGACCATGGTCGGACACCTTTGTTACAATGTTGTTGAATAACAATTACGATGAAATGACTCTGGAGCTTGTTACGGTGCTGATGTATCACTGTGAAAAGGTTATTAGGGAGTGTGGAGAGATTAGAGTTTATTTATAATGATCACCTGTCTTACTGCTGGCCTGGACAATGCCAACAGTTGTCCCCTGCAAGGCGTCCTCTGACACAGTAAAGTAGTACTGACTCTGTTCAAAGACAGGTGGTGCCACCAGCCCTGCAACAACACTGATGTTGACCCTGGCATTGACGAGGGCGGTCAGGCCTCCCCCATCCTGCGCAGAGATTATCATTGGAATGATGGAGTTGGCCTTTCCATAGACTGATCGGGACAGTGAGATCACACCTAGAAAAGGGAAGGAGACATGGTTCATACAAGCAATATGTCCACATCACAGTTTCATAATTCACGTCACAGGAGGATATGATCATTTGACTTCTTGTGGGGAACTATTAGGCTTTTCCTCTATTCTGAACAATAAATGTTTTTATAATGTCAGATACTTGTATTAAACAATGCCAAAGCTTCAAACAATGAGGTCCAAGCATTTGGAAGTGAGCCTTGCACATTGTTTTGTATGCTTCTGAAAGCTGTGTTTTACAGTCTTTTTTAACAGTTCAGTCCCACTGACGTCAATGTGTGCTGAACTCCCTCATAAGGTCAAACCAAGGCATATGCTCTAGGTGGGCTCAGCAGCCCTTTGGAGGTCCTCTGGGGTGTGACCAATCACAGTGGAGCTGGCTCTACAGGAGGCATACATGTAGCTGGGACGGGGGCTGAATAAATACACAAATTTATGCCGTTTTCGTGTGATGCAGGAAATACAAGGAAGCAGTGTAATTTTGTGTGCACTGCTCTATACAAAGATCAAAAATGAGTGTAATAGTTTTCCTTTAAGTAATGATAATGATAAATTTGAAGACACTAGTAACACTTGGAAACAACAAGATACAATATATTTTGGCAAGCATGCTATGTGATCTGCCAAGGATCCATGATTGTTCCAGAACAGTTCAAACATTCATTGTCTCCATAAATAAAAATGCTTAAATTATGGTTTTATGGTTTTAGGAAACCAACATAAAATGGTAAGGGTGACTACACTGAAAATTTGTCATTCTAATTTTTAAAGAGTGTTTGAGGAAATATGCCTTTGGGTTGTGATTGAAAAAACACAAAATATTGACTTAATCAAACAAAAACTTTCCAAGTCAATACAATTCTTGAATAAATCTCAATTTCAATATTAAATTCTCAGGCTCTGCATGTAATCTATCGCTCTTGACTTGCTCCTCATATTTATAACCTTGTGGAATTGAAGAGATTTACTCTCAGAGCAACTATGAATTCAGTTGATGTACGCTAAAAATGAGGCATATGCATATTAAATAAGATAGATTTTATGCTCAAACAAACTCATTCTTTCTAAATCCCTGTCTGATAAATATTTAATGCTTGATTTATAACAAAATGGAGCAATAACAAGGCCACTGTTGAAAGCTTCTTTTTAATCTGGGAAAGCCAATTAAATTTGAGTTTGTGTTTATACTACACAACAATCTTCATCGTGCTTAGCACAGTCCAAATATTAAATAATTATGGTTTGTCTTTTGTTTTCTTTCTGTCCAACTGAAGGAAAACATTGATTCAACAAAGTATCAAGGGTGGGCTTATATAGGCATTTTGATTCAAGCTATTCATCTGCAGTCACTACTTCATACAGAATGAAGTCTTTGTTTAAAATGTATTAGCTGTAATAAATGTTGCATTAAGTTTGATACTAAAAATAATTTGCCAAGACTTTAATGGAGCAATCAAGTGTATATAAGAACTACAATAGAACTTAAGTTTAATAGAAAAGAATGCTACATGTCTACATTATTTGCTGTTCATTATGATCATAATAGTTTGTCCACTCTATGTCTTAAAATACATACACAAATAAATAAATGAATAAAGCAGGCCCAGCTTGACCCGACCCAAACAAAAAGAATAACCTCCAGCCTGACCCGGCTCTGGGTTACCTGTGTCTCGGTTTAGAGTGAAGTACGGTGAGCCTCCTCCTGGTATGGCTCTGTACGTCACTTTGCCATTCTCGCCTGAGTCCAGGTCATAGGCCGTCACCCTGACCACAGATGTCCCAGGGGCACTCTGGGTGCTCAGACTGACGGCATAGCTGACGGGGTAAAAGGCGGGTCTGTTATCATTTACGTCGAGCAGATCCACCCTCACATAGGCTGCTGAGCTGAGTCCACCCTGCAGAGAAAACAAGAAGCTCTTTAGTAAGACCTTCATGTATAATAAATCACAGACAGAGGAAAACACACCTGAAAGCAGGATTAGGGCCACATTCACGGTGCGAGTATAAAAGCAGCAGAAAACCCTGTTAAATGTGAATGTTTAGCGTAGCCTTTAAAATATAGTCCCAGCAGGCTACAGCAGGGAAGCAGATTGATAGTTTCCCTTGGGAAGAGTGATATGTCATGACCCGTAGAGGGTGAAAGCGCTCGCCGCAACCAAACAGTCTGTTTCATAGGCTATTCATTTGCAAAAAACACACTGCAGGCTTTTCATTTGGACCAGGTGGCAAAAAGAAGAGAGGCTGCAGTCCAACTTGTTAAAATATTACAGCCTGACAGTTGAGGCATTTCTCCATCTGATTGCTTTAACATGGCCGCAGTAATTTACTTTCATTTTCAAGCTTTCATTTTTTTAAGTATGATTTGGCAAAAAAAGGGGAACAGGATATATTTTTAAGTAAGCCTCTTATGGAGAACCATTCATGCTTGAACTTTTTTCTTGGCTGCTCCAATCAAAGTTTTTCTGCGCAGTTGGCCGTGTCTACTCTCTCCTGCCTGTACGAGAGGCACGGCTGCTGTTTATTGGATTACTCTCTGGCTCAATGGATTCATATTAAGCATGATTTTAAAGCTTGGTGGCTCACCCCATCCACTGCAGTTACAGTAAAGTCGAAGCTTGCGGGCCCCTCGTCTCTGTCTAAAGTGGTGGTGGTGCAGATCTGACCGGTCTCTTTGCTGATGGTGAACTGAGCAGGAACAGCGCTGTTGATGCCAGAACCGAGGGAGTACGCGATGGAGCCGAAGGAGCCTCCGTCTGAGTCAGTCGCAGTCACCTATGAAGAAAAACACAGCTGAATTTATTACATTGGAAAGGATATATATTTCTGGATTAACAGATCATTTTCCTTTTACATTTATAGCTCAAAAGTGAGGGCGTGGGGCGGTGGACGCCTTACTTGTGTTCACCTCATGTACAGACTATTGTGCTCAATGTGGAAGGCCAAGGTTCAACACAAGCTTTTTCTCCTGTCCTAAACGCTGTTATCCCCATTTTGGACTCTATTCAATGTGCTATTACCATAAATAAGACATAGGAGTCTTTAATTTAGCCTTACATGAGTAAGGCTTAGTTTGGTCTAAGGGGTCAAGTGACAAATGAGTGTGAGCAAAGAAATAATCATCAACATGGCAGCTTTCATGTCACTCTCAAAGTTACTATAATGGCTTGTACTACAATACATGTACATTTTTGCTTACAGATAAAAAAAACACTGAATGGAGTAACGCAGAAGGATGAAACAGTGTATCTGGTAAATCCACCTGCCTTTATAAATCAGTTTTAAAGGGAAATGTGGGCTCGCAACCAAATAAGTGTCCAGCAACTTCTCCATGCTGCTCTTCAAAGAGAAGATACACTGAAGTGAATCTAAGACAAGAATGCAAGACGAGAGGAGCATTTCTTCAAGTGTCTATTGAAGTACTACGACCCTTTTTAACATCTAGTCTTGAATAAAAAACAAGTCTGTGATCAATAAAATCCGTAAAGCAATTTACAAGTACACTATTAACAAACTGATCTTTAATGACACTTAGTCCTATCTCAGTCATTAGTTTTAAGCACAGCTCATTATGATAAAATCCATCATAGTTCTGAATAGACAGAGGAGAAATGCAATTTTATTATCTTAGACAGATCTTAGATCTTGAAAAGTGCTTCAAACACACTAAAAATATTTTAAATAATAAAAAGACATCTGCATACAACATCACAAAGAGGTTCTGCTGGTCACAGAGAAAGTTTTTGTAGTTTGATAAATGTAAGTATGTACAGTCTATCTCTTGTTTCGAGCTAGCAAACAGTAGAAGGGTATTTGCATTTAGGTCAGAGGTGAGCTTATATTTCTGGATGTATTCAATACTTGTGTCCTTGGCAGACCTATTGAGTAAGCAGGGACTGTATTGTATCTTTTAATTTTACCAAATTGACCCATGAACCACAGTAAGGCAGTGAAGCCATCAGTGCTGATCCATCAGCAAAACCACTTCATTTTAAGAGTACTTTTTTTTTTAAAGATTTCATTCATATTCTGTCTCATGGTACTTTGAAATGAAAATCTGAGGAGAATACCAAACAGGTACCTCAAAACAGACACAAACTGAATCATTGCACCCCAACTCAGAAGCCACTCAAGCTGATCTCTTAATATTATTGAATGGATGTTAATGACGGCAATCCACAAACTGAAACAAGAGCCTCGTACCAGGTGTCTTCTGAAAGCATCTTTGGACCATTCTTTGCACTTTATCGGAGTCAGGGCAGGAGCCAAACAGGCTCTTTGGCAGAAAAAGGCCTCCGAGGGAATGAGAGAGGGTGGCAGGGCGGAGAACGACTTGTGCAGACATTGGGCGGTCTGCCAGCAGGGAAAACTGCCCACTACGGGAGCGGCGTCTGTCTGCAGAGGACAGTGACAGGGCCGGCTGGGGAACAGTGGGATACCACACAGTATGCTTCAATGCAGCACATTATACCCTAATGTAATGCCCCGCTCGTGGTCTGGTTTTAATAACCCCGCACATCTACAGAGGGCTGGAACTGCTGCAGCTATAAAAGCAGCACACAAGCCTTCAGCCCGACAGCCGACTCGATTACTACACCATCTCCCATGACAGCGTAAGGCAAATACACCAATCAGAATGAGCCCCTGGGTACCAGCAGCGTAATTGTTTGCAAGTGTTGGCTTCGGATCGCAGTTTGCCAGAGATTACAGTAGGGTTAAACCTCACAAGTTGATTAAAATTCTCCCTTTAACTCTTATAAACGGATCTTTTTAGGGAAGCACTAATTGGAGGCCAGATTCCTGCTCTTGTGCTCTTCCTCTCAGCAGCAGGGAGCCGAGTAGTCATCAGGAACGTTGCCAAGAAAAATAAGGCGAGCCATGCTTATCATCAAAGCCGGCTTTGTAAAAGATGGTATTGGTGTGAGTGTGAGTAGATGGAAATCATTCATTGGAGGTGATGAAGGCTCTGGCTGTAGTAATTCCGGCTCTGTGTCTTTCCTGAGCAGATGGCAGATGGGGACTCAGCAGAGAGCGAGGCCCACACCATTGACTGTAAGTCCTGACAGAGGGGGAGTGCTGTGGACCAGTACAGGAGTTGTAAAGCTTGCAGGGACACAAGCCAAGGAGAAGAATAATAAACCACACGAGGGAAGGGGAAACCAAGAGCGATGCAAGAAAAGCTACTCTGTCTTTTAACATGGGGAGGCTGCAGCAAACAGCAAAATTTGATCATTTTTCAGGGCGACAAGTTATTCATAACAATCCAGCAGCTTTACATGTTGTTTTACTCTCGGTTGTGTGATGGATATCAGCTGGAGCGAAAGCTAAGGGAGCGTTTTAGCAAAGCTTAGATCATGTAAAAAAAGGAAAAACGTGCAATGTTTCAGACATTTCCCAGCAGATCTGTAGGAAAATATTTCTCCTGTTTTCTGCCTGACCAATCCATGCAGGCGGTGAACATCGGAGCTATTTGAGGAGACTCTGTGTTGCTTTTCACTTTGGCCACAAGCAGTCATCAATGATTTTTCAACACAGTGCAACCACATACATATAATAAAAGAACAATACTGCCAAAGCAGTAAAATGGGGGAAAATAAGATTTAAGGAGCGAGAAAAAGAGAAAATTGCAGTTTCTTTGGACAGAGTGGAATCTCTTTCACACAACAAATCTTTTAAGATACTCAATTTTAGAGTTTGAAAGATCACTCTTGCTCAACTCAAGGTTCCCTTGGTAAAGTAGCTGGTATGAATGAGTCACAAAGGCACGAGCATTATTGATGCTTATATAAATAAGAGAAGCAGCCTTTCAGTCTTTTTGCCTCTGGCTGATATACTGAGGCTGTGCAGTGAAGAAACAGAGGAGGGTCGAAAAGGCTGTGACACTGTGGTTTGAAAGAATCTTATGAGCAACAACAGGACCTTTGACCTCCAAAATCTAAGCAATTCAACCTTGAGTTAGAGTGAACTAGAGTGCACAGTTTCAAAGTTTCTGAAATGAATCTGAGGCCCTGCGTAAAATGAACAAGGCCTCATGACTGTGACTTTTGACTCATGACTGAAACAATTAACACAGTTTAGAATGAAGACCGACTAGAAATTTGTGCAAAGTTTTGGGAAAAAAACAAAACCTTGACACTATCTTGATACATTTTTGTTTTTTAAGCATGGGGTAAACATGTGATTCAATGATCTTTTACCTTTCCTTCCAAAATCTAAGTTTATCCTTAAAATCAGAGACAAAAACAAACCTTCCAAACACTCCATTCATGAGCCAGAGTAGATATTCAAGTAAAGACTGGAGATTATCCCCTTAAATGTTCTTTGGACATCACCCTAATAAATGAAGAGTAAACATGAGGGTCCATGACCTATAACCTTTACTTTTCAAATTCTATTAAGTTCAAACTTCAAAGAAAAAATTGATGAAAAAATTGGAGTAAAATCTCTCAAAGTGCCGTTACACCTCGTGATATTGCACATGAACAAGCTTTGTGGATGAACATGGATAACCCATAGACCTAACATCTCCCCTCTTGGCTGTTGTCAGTGTAGCTTTGGCAAAAAACTTAAACTTTAAATGAGAAGAGGAAAAAAAGATGTAAAAGAAGGAAAAAATAGAAAACAAAGGGTACTTGGGTGGAGTGGGACCTCCTTTCACACAATAAATCTTTGAGAAGTCTCACTGCTGTGTTTGAAGAAGTTGCATTCACAATTCCTCTTGAATTGAAAGGTCCATGCGCGGCTGTGAAGCTTCACTTTAACAGTAGGTGGTACAGTATGAGCTATGAAGACTCAGTACTTTGATGTGAGGGAGGCATTCACAGCAGAGGCAGCTGATTGATGCGTACAGCATTAACTTCATTTACATGAGGCTCCGGATGGTTGGATCCCACTTTGTAATAATTACAGCTCTACTTTCCCCATGCTGCTCAAGTGGTAAAGATATCTGGAGCTGGAACAATATGTTCCGTGAGTTAACTTTCGGACTTTTGGAAGAATATACCGTAAGCTTATAAACCACATAATCACATTTGCATAAATCTTTACCACTCGCAGAAAAATGCCTGCAGCAATCAGCCTGTTTTGGAAACTAGAGAGCCTGCGATTTCAATTTTACTCTCATTCTGGACGTAATAGCAGCATATCAGTGTCATCTTACTGGAGCACCGAGACTTGTCTGTCCAGGAGATTACAATTTGCTGCCCACCCATAAAAATGACAAATGAGGCCATATGCAAATGAAAAATGAGCCTGACAATTAGTCAAAGCCTAAACCATGACCCCTGAGAGAGGATAAGCTTACATAATGTGGCCTTTGGCATGAGAGATTGGGATAAATACATTAAACAATGAGTGTAAATCTCAACCCATGAAACAAGAATCCCACTAAATCTAGAAATAGGATTGAAGTTTAATGCTGCTGCTCAGCATCAATCTCACAGTCATCCATCTTTTATTATATATTTCCTTTACAAATGTTCCCTTTTCAACCACCTTGATTCCTTTATTAACAGTCAAAACACTTATATGAGAAAGGAAAACAATTTCATGACCAAGAAAGTTATTTAATATTTCCAGTCCTGCAGGGCAGAGAGAAGGTATCCTACCTCAGCGCACTATGTGTGCTCCTGCTTAACATGCTACCAGGGGCCTGATAGCTGACGTATAAATCATATCGCCATATTTTTTAACTTTGCCAAGCAGGTTATGTTCTTGGCCCTGTATGCTGGTTAGTCTGTTTGCAAGATTAGCAAGATAACTAAAAAAAACTGATGGACCAATTTTGCTGATATTTTCAGGAGATGTTGGAAATGGCCCAATTTGCGAATGATGAGACTATGGTGGTGATCCAGATAACCACCATTAGCAGACAATTGCTTTGGCTCAAAAGTGTCGAACTAATAATGATATCAACATGATTCTGAGTGCTAGGTGTGGGTTTTCAGGGTCAATGAATCATGTTACGATGCTCACATAATCACGGGACTATTGTTTGTAGATGTAACAGCAATATGTGAGCTATCTTGGCAGAGGTTTGTTTTCTCAGTGCTTACTAATTTAAGCTTTTTTTTTTCTTCTGTGATATAATGACAAATGGTTGCCAAAATTCCAGCATTTAAACTCTATGTGATCGTAGTTGAGAACATTTTATAATATTGCTTTCTGTTGGATACCATGGCAACACAAGTAGAAGTCAAACTAACCTGTAGAAAATCATCCATCACTGAATACCAAGGATCAACTTTTTTGCTGCAGTGGCGTTGAACAGTTATCAATAACTTCTGGTTTTAAAGAACACTGTAAAGTGAAAAGAAGTATAAAAAAATCTATTTCAACTAAACATTCAAACTGATTATTCTGTGGTAAATTAGTTTTTGAATTAGTAAGTGCTTGAATATTTAACCACAAACAATCTGTTTACTGATCAGGGGGCCTGGCAGCATTTCTTCATCTCATCCATTCAACATTAGACTCATCGTGAGCCTCAAGAAGTCAGAAGAAATGATCGATATGAATTTAATACACAACAAACCTAACTGATGTGATCCCAGCCTATCTCATTTATGTGTTGTTGTATCTTAATAACTTCATTTATTTCCCAGCTCTATTTTCCACTGGCTCTCTTTCCATGTGATGTAAACACATTACACAGACTCTCCACCTCTGCTGGATTAGAAGTTCAAAAGCTGGAGTGATCTAAGATCATCAACAGCAGCAGCCAGCAGTATTCTCCCTACACTCTGCATGTGTGAGTGAGGCATGATGGGAGCTGTCTTATCAGCAGGGGAAAGGCAACATTTGGTTCACTCTTTAGCAAAAACAAGTCGAGAGAATCCAAAGACAACTCGGGCACATTGTGGTTCTTCTCCCCTCAGAGTCCAGGAGCGGTCTAGAGGAGACTTTGTGACTGTCTGAGTGTCTGACCCAGAGAGCGAGCTTCACAGGAGAGCGCATGCCTTTGTGTATTTATGTAGATTATGTTCAAATGGAATAATGATCCTGAGGTTTTGGATGCTCCAAAGTGTTCTGGCTCATCTCGTGTCCTCACTCTGTGGTCTGATGGAGAGCCAGACCTGGAGAGGAGCAAGCACGAGATTTCATCGCTTTCTATTTTTAGGGGAGAATTTCCCAAAAGTTTGAGTTCTCATAAAGTATATGTTTGTCTACTGCGGCTTTGTAGCTCTTGTTCTTACATTTTTGTGGTTAATGCAAACAAATGAATGAGAGTGTGTCCTTATTTGCCCAAAACTCAAGCTCATCTGGTCATTTAATGACCTCAAACAGAACTAAGGCTAAATGTTTGTCCACACAGTGGTCAAGACAAAAAGACAAAAACAAGCTAAAATAAATCTTTGATTTTTATAACTATCATGAAATGTATGTTTACATTTTGTAAGTTAGACAGGACTAAAATCTAAAAACTCCTATTTCTAAAAATACATCTGATTTTTATGTTTTCAACAGATCATTTATAAAAATGAAATAATGAAGTCAATAAAAGACTTTTATATTTAAACCAACTAAAGTACTGATATAAAAAAATAATAAAACACAAAAATACCCTGCTGCACACAAGTCTTTTATTAGAGGTATTTCTGTAGATTCAGTAATTTACTCTTTTAACTGAATTAGATCTGTGATGGTACATTAATGTACCCCATGTACACGCACAAAACAAAGATAGTTCATGAATTTACCGAGGTGAGATGCATTTATGAAAAAAACCAACATGACCAATCCAAACGTTTACCCACTACCTTTAAATCACCCGAGACTAGAAGGAAACTTCCTGCTAAATATAAACAAGCAAGAAAACTAAAAAAAAAATCTCAAAGTCACATGTTTGACACAACTTGAGGGAGACCTTATGCACTGATATAAAATAATAAGACGAAAGTACAACCAATAAAATACATTAAGTCTCCACTCACCTGCAGTTACATGATACAGACGAGATAAACACAGTACAGTTACAACTCTGGTTTGTGCTCTTGAAAGTAAAATGTTTTAGGATGGGGATCATCAGCTACATTTGTAAAAAGCCATGTTTTTCCTTGAATTATCCTGCAAGGGACTATTATGATATAAACTGAATTATTTGTAATGTTTTGGTATAACTGTCGTATAAGTTAATTATTTATATTTTAATCGTATTCAATGAATGTATTCAGCCTTTAAAAGTGAGACCAACCCATATCATCCAAACAGCTGACAGCCTGATGAGGCCAGTTGGGATATCTTGGCTACTTTATTTAGTATGTCGTGTTTTCAATCACTGGGTTTGACTCTAAAATACTCCTGATGGATCATTGGCTGATCTCGACTAACAGGTGGATTTCTGTAAAACAGGTAAAATATGAAGTCGTGCCTGATGAGACTGTTTCAATTGCAGTTTTTCTGCAGTTGTGCAAATACTTGTAGAAACAAGACCACCAATATATACCATTAAAACCACATATTTATTTAGCCCTTCACATCTTCAGAATCTGATTTTGGTCTTGGGACAGGTGTGAAGCTGTGGGTGGTCTGATGTGGTCCCTGAGCCACCATTTGATGATCATGCTTTAGAGGAAGGATTAAATCCTAAAGTTTTCTGGGATTAGTTAAAAAAATTATACAAAATAACTTGTGGGGAGACTTATTGTGCTTTTTCTGAAGAAGAAGCAGGACCATGACAGCAGGGATGTGCAGCCAACACACTGCACATATGCAGCTGTTTTGATAGTCACGGCTGGAGCTGACACACACTGCAGCTAACTCGCATCCAGTCTGAAATGGCTGTTAAAGTGAGGAATGAAATGTGATCATATTTTATAAAATACAGCTGGACCAAAATGTTTGGGAGTTTTCATTGACATAAACTACACCAAAACTTTAAAGGTCGTATGTGACCAAAATCTGACTAAAACTAATAAGCATTTTCATTTGAAGACATAAACTCAATCCAGAAAGGGAGCCAAAATGAACACTGGTCCATTATCAGTGAGCAGCCATCCAAAAATAAAACTCTGCAGTGAAAAAAAAGGCTGTGAGTAAATGAATGATGTCGAGCTGAAACCATTGAGGCCAGCACAGGGTGAAGCGAAGGCCATGTAGTTTTTAATCATACTCCTCGTATTTTAGAGTGCCCAGTCAAACAAATCAGTCTCACGTAGCCGTCAGTGAAACCAGCCAATCAGGGCCGCACCTCTGCCAATCCAAATAGGCCACAAATGACGGAGTGTGTGTGGAAATGTTTGCCAACAGAGAAATTATCGCATGCATCAATCAAAGGTTGCATGAAAACGTCCCCTCGATTGTACCTTCAGTGCGTAAGCAAAGACACAAAAGTACAAACAGAGGATAAAACTATTGTTCAACATGACCTTCAGATGCTTGTGGAGCTAAACAGACAGACTGAGTTCTTTCTGCAGCCCCATAACATCAAACTCTTCTTTGTGTTGACAAGGAGCCAGTCAGTGAGCAGCCTGCAGCGGCTCCTGTGACTGGGGCCTAAATTAAAGCCTGGCACACAGAAACGTTCAGACAATACCTGATGACATATTTAAATCACTGAGGCCTTAGCTTATGTCTGAGCCTGCTGGCATCTCACTGGAAGAGGGTTTAACATTTCACCAAAGAGCTTCAAAGAGGACTAACAAGGCCTGACCACCCAAAAGTCATTTCAGCACCAAAATAACCAAACTTTCTACGTTTTCTTAGTCAAATATCAACATGTTTCTGAAGAAGAAACACTAAGGAAGGCTGTGGAATGACAAGATCCATTTAAAATAGCTTTCAGTGGGGGTGCTCCAGTTCATGGAGGTTGCATTTTGGCTTGTGGGTCACAGTTTGGTTTGAGTTTGGTTCAGAAGTCACAAAATGTCCTTGATCATGATTCTAAGTTTGCCAGATCTTTTTTTGACACAACAGAAGTGCAAAACAGCCTGTGGAGTAGTAAGCTCTAAATGATCACAACAAAATCGTAAAAACTTAAATTCAAAACAGAGACAAATCATGGTACTCGATGTGAAGATATGAACACATTTAAATAAATGCCTTGATTTGCTGTCCATCTATCATTTTGCCTGTTCCTCCTGCATTCGTATTTTTGATGTCAGATTTGTGTTAATTTTATAATTTAAAAAATGCCCCACATCTTGATACAGTTGTTTTATCATAAAAAAAATGCAAACAACATAATCACACCATCCTAGGGCTGCTCAATTATTGCCAAAATCATAATCCCAACTGTTTCATTTGATATTGAGATCACAATAATGAAACACAATTACTCCTTGCTTTTTATACAAGCACCAAATGCTGTCATTGAATGTGTATGCTTCTGACACTATCATTTTTGACAATAAAGAAGCAACAGTGCATAGAAATATGCTTGTAGAAATTCAAATATCTTAGAAGCTCATAATCATGATACAAAAAGAGAAGCTCTATATGTCATGTGGCCAATAATCTACACATCTTGATTACTTAGTTTTCATAATAATGGAGGGAAGTAATGTAATCTTGGACCTCACCATCCCTCTATGCAGAATTGAGGAAGTGGTGAGGTGATAACTTAGACCCTGGGTTTGAATCTAGGTGAATACTAATATGGTGAAGGGTTGAAAGATAGAGTGCAGTCCTGAAGCAGGGCAGAGCTGGCAGCACAACAGAGAGAGAAAATTCACCAGTCCCCTTGCAGCCTGAATACATTTTTACTTGTATAATGCTTGTCTGATGATAGAATAATGATGCATTTCAGGTGTGAAATCAGTGTGGCATTAATGGTCTACCTGAACTAGCTTGTAGGCATCTCCATATTAGCATCAGTGTTCACAATATCAAGCTCTGATTAAATCTTTCAGTTCAGGCATGAAGGCTTCCACATTTTTATAATCAGAGTGCCAATAATCCATGTCAACATAATTTTAATGACAGTTTAACATGCAAACAACTCAGCCTGTAATAGGACCCTCCAAGAGCACTGAGAAGTAGCATGTCATGGAATGATGGAGTGACGTGAGGATCATTAAAAAACAATAAAGCTGAAGAGGAAAGCGTGGGCTCAAAGAAATCAAACAAGGGGCTGAGTTTTAGAAATCTGGACTGAGAGTTGCTTTGAGCTTTCACAGCTGCTGCGAGGCCGTCCACACTCCTCTAGCTCTATTGTCCTGGCATCACTTCAGAGGAGAGCAGAAACGAGGGGAGTGAGGCGGAGACCTCCTAGAGGCCTCTTTCACTACCCGCTGAAGTAGCAGAGAGGAGGGTCAGAAACTCTGTGACTTGTCCACCACCACACGAAAGAGTAGGGCTGAGACCACACCGCTCCGGTGGAAGGAAGAAGCCCACACACTGTTGACGACTCTATCAAATCTCAACAAACAGTCGCCGCACAGACAGTATCGTCTGGACTCGGACCAAACATGTGTGAGAGATTGCGGTTACTCAGGAGACAAAATGCTGAAATCTTCACTGCATAGTTTAAGACGTGTGTAAGGTCTACAAAATAGTGACATTACAGAGTGCCAAACTGTGGCCTGTGATGTCTGGCTGCTTTTTAGAGTGTGATAAAAGCAATGAAATTTCAAAAGCACTCCCAGATGAAACAGAATAAGCGATGCTGAAGAATCATTCCAGCTGCCTGTTTGTGTTTCTCAGCTTGTCTACTTATGTATACAGAGCATGTGGACATAGTGTGAGGGAGCAAAAGCAGATAGAGTTTTCTTTCTTAGGCATTATTACTTCTCTCAAAGACTGTCACAGAACGCCAGATTCTGCAGTTTGAGGGGCAACATAGGCTGAAAGTCGAACTCATGAAAGGTCTTGATATTTTGAGTGGTGTTGCACTATCCAGTATCAAACCTCTATCATTTCAGGGGGATGTCATTCAAATCAATAACAAGAGATGAGCAAAGACAGATCAGATTTCAGCTCTGCCCCCTGTTACCGATAATATCTGTTTCAGTTGGGAAGTCTTTCAATAAAATTGCACACTATACGATTTTTTTAGGTTTAGCTTCGTGAATGAATATTGCATAATGAGGGAAAGAAATTGGACTTCATAGTTCACACTTAAAGCTAATCCAGAATGCTTTATGAGTAGCTTACAGTGTAAACTAGAAGTATCCATTTGGGCCTGTGTCCACGGGCAGCATTTTTTACTCTAAACCTAGTTTTCAGAGGGCTTCTCATCAGATCTTAATGTTGCTTGGCTGTGAGAGCTGACCTCTGCCTATCTTGGTACTTCCCTTAAGCATATTTAAAATAGCTCAGAATGCTTAATTTTATTCTTCAGTCATGGAAATATTTCCTAAAAACATAATAATAGTCAAAGTTTTATTTAGAATTATGCCCTGCCAAAGACAGCAGCTGTAGTTTTGGAAATAGTTTCAGAGAACATGAGGCAGCTCATTTTCACCTCCGCCATGGTCGTTTACAAAGCACTCGTCCTGTGCTCTGAGTTTACTTGTGAATTTATTAAACTCTGCATGGTGTGTAACTGGAGGACAGTTGGGGTATAAGGGAGAGCTCAGCTGCCTGATGTGGACAGATTCACCTCATACTTAATAACCAATAAAATAGCTGTCAGTAATCAATAGACATGTCGTATCAGCTCAGACGGATGACCAGTGGATGAAACAGACACCGTCAGCTCTATATGCACGTTTCTGTGCTCTGAGGGTAGATCGGTTTAGTTACTGTGCTGACTGTTGATTTTCATTCGACTGAATTCCTAAATGTCTTTGTTATGCAGTCGATAAAAACAGAGTGAGTCCTCATGAATGCCACTTTATCTGACTTCAGTAACAAACTGATGGCTCCCTCTGATCCTGTTGCACACAACATGCGTTTGTATATCCCCACTCCCCTGTGAAGGCCAGCCCTGACTATTCTGTATTATTCAAACCCATATGTTGTAGAAAAAAGGTTGGTAAGCTGCTGTTATAAGTACTGATTTGTCTATCTGGCATGTGTGGTTTATGAGTTTGAGAGACAAAAGAGGTCATAATTGAAAATGAGTCTTCTTTCTGAATAAAATAATGAGTTGATTTAGTTCTGCAATATGTAAATCTGTGTCAGAGATTTTGTTATTATTTCTGAGCAAATGTTGACTCGGTTGTAACTCTTGAACAGTTCAAGAGGTCGACAGAAGCAATAAGACTCACTTTGTGCTGCTGCTGAAGAAAGCGAGGACCATGTGTGCTCAGATATAACAGGGATGAATGAACAAACAATCACACCATGTTCTTCCGCTGAATGCTTTTTCAAATAAAGCCCCTATTGTTTATCGTTGATGGGATTCTATTGAGTGAAAATGCTCAAATAAAGCAGTTCAATCTTACCTAAAATTATACTTTAGTATCAGCCCCAATTGATTTTTTGCATACCAGCTTTTGTGCAGTGGAAGCCTCACAGCATCACTCTGGCATTGGCACAGGAACATAATCTTTAGAATAACAGAACAAATAGCTCTCTGGAGTTGTCTTGTATTCATTAGTAGTTCAAATTGACAAAACCTCTTTTACAATCCCTGCATGACTTCACATGAACAATCTTTTCCAGACTTGTCAGATCATTTCTCCGTCCAGATGTCCATTAAAATACAGCTGTTGTGTTGGGGTATCCCTGTGAAACACAGTATAACTGTCAGGGCTAGTAACCGTCTTAATCAGACTGATTTCTCCATAAATATACATCCATGTGCCATGTGCCAAATCACTCCATCCGGAGCTGTCCTTTTCAATGTGGAAATGAGTTCCAACTGTCCGCTGGTTAATGATCTGAGCAGACTGAAGCTGTGGATGGGCACTTATAAACTCTATTATACATGTGCTGAAGGATAAACATGATCACAGAGAAAACTTAACAGTAAATTAAACGGTCTGATGTGATTAAACTGCCCATTCAAAGCAAATGTTGGATGCCTTTGGGTACTGAGGTGTTACTTTTTTGCTTGTTTGTTGCAGGAACTGAAGATTTTGCCAAGCTTCAGACCCCGCCAGGTCCTACTGTCCCACTTTCTTAGAATGGGATTGTCTCAGCTCTCTCAGGGCATAAACTTTTTTCTGACATGAGGAGACAGAGAGGTATTGATTCCTAAATCAACATGGGCGCCATGGACCACAGCTTTTCATCTTTCTCTGTGCAACAGCCTGACATAAACGTGGAGGGCCGGGGTGCAGGGCAGCAGGTTAGTGTGTTGTAAGGTCCACATGCCTGGCACAGGAACAGAGGAGATGTAATATAACAGACAGGGATAAAGTTCCACTGGCTGCTCGAGTGCAGACATGGGACGGGATAAGGTTTCTGTCTCAGTCTTTTCCTCTCACACATCACTCAGCAGAACAACTACACTGCTGGAAAAAGTGAGACACAACAGTGTGAAGGTTTGTGGAAGCGGGAACGCCAAAGTTCAGTGTGATGGTAGATAAGTTAAATGAAAGATGCAGTTTAACAGATATGATATGTAACATTTGAAACAGAGTATAAAAGATATCAAATGAGTAAAAGTGAAGTATATCATTGGAAAGGGATGCACTGATACACCCTTTATCTCCACACTTAGTACAAAGACTTCCTTTAAGCACAAAGTGACACCAAGCACTGATATTTAGCACTTTATAGGGCTGAAACATATTAGGAAAAATCCAACTGCAAGATTTTGTACTTTTGCAAAAGTATGTTTTAATACTTTAAAGGAACTTTCCAGATAAATGCTGTTTTTTAAACATATTTCAACTAATGCAAACTGTTTTTCATGTATCGACCCATCCCTCTGTATCACACTGCAGTCTGACAGCAAAAGTGGTTCATATGAAAGGAGGATAAGAAATGTTGAAAAACATTTCTTCATAAAAGAAACACAATTGTGTCTCCATCACATCATCCAGTTTTTGACTCCTACGTGCTTGGTTTGTTGCTAAGCATCTGCAATTCTGACAGTGAAGACCAGAGCTCAGGGTTGCCTTTAGCACAGGGATGATTCTTTGATGACCTTTAGCAGGACTCCATCTACGAGGAGTGCTGTCTGCAGCTTATATATAAAATGTCCAGTAAACAAACAAACTCTGCATGCTCTACAGATTTTCCTCTAAGTTAGTCCTCTGATGGTGCAGTGAGAAGGACTTCTATCATAGATAAAGGAAACCAGAATATTGGTGGTTGTGTAAATCAACAGTTATGGCACAATGACATGGTTTGGACACAAAACTGGCTCCTCAGATGTTACTATTGTGCAGCTGCAAACTATAGTGTTTAGTCTTTATACTCATTACACATTAAAGACCTTACAAAATATATTTTATTAACATCATTTGTTTCTGCTGCTTCCTCTTGATGTGTTTTTCACCTTCTTTAATATTAATACAGCTGTTGTCTAACATGTTTTTAGCTTTCAGCACACCACATTCATAATTGTACAAAATATCCCTTTTAAAATATGTTGCAGTATCTCATTGGTCTTTGTTGTTTTACTTCCTGATCTGCTGCCTAATATAACCAGACAGAAAACAGCTTTACTTTTGATTATTTATTAAGGAAATAAACAAGAATTCATTTGAAACTTGGCCATATTTTAAAAATCAGCAAAATCTTTACATGAAGTAGGAGAACTTCTAAAGAGAGAGAGAGAGAGAGAGAGAGAGAGAGAGAGAGAGAGAGAGAGAGAGAGAGAGCTCACAGTTTCACACTCCCATGTGTTAATTGCAGAGATGGTCCCCCATTTAACATTTTTACATTACTGAAGTTATAAAATATGAGCCTAATCAATGGACCTAAATCATTTTTTGTAGCATTAGCTTATGGTTGGACAAATCCTCACGGCACACCCGACCTGCCTCAAGAACACAGTGTAGCCTACTCTGTAACAACATATGAGAAACTATTTTTTACCTACTTGGGGAGAGCGTAATTTAAACGGAGTAATTTATATTTTAGATGATACAAGTGCAGTATGGGTAATTCTTAAGGACAGTACTACAAGTTTTTGTATTCTGATAATGATTTTCTATACAAAAGTCAAATCCATCTTAGTTTGTCGTTCTAGACTCCCTTCCTTTACTTTATGTGTAACTCAGATGTCAAAAACTTTTATTCATGTCATGATTATCAAACCTCTCCACCCACTCCAATCATTAACCCTACCACATCATGGGGGAGAAGAAACACCCCCACCCACCCACTCTGGGATGCTGCAGTTTCAGGGTGGAAGACAATCGTCCCAAACCAACTTTTGTTAGCTAAGACAGCAGAGAAAACAGAGGATGTATTCTACAGTGATTCACTGTGAAGATGCATTTATTGTTGTTTGAAAACACATGAATCAGTCGCTGATATGTTGGACAATACAGCCACAGAAGCTAAGCTAACAAAAACAGACCCATGGGCAGTCAACTGAAAGTCACCAGCTTATACTGTTACTCGTTGAACCATCACACCGAGGTTTTTAAATACTTTTCTAACCTCTGAAAGAGAATTTATTTTTCATCAGCTCAAGTAACAGCCATGTTTGTGCATGTGCAGTCCTACAAACACATTTGTAGTGAGTTTATCTTTCTGTCTTCCTGTCATAGTATCCCTGCCTCCTGTGCTGGCTCCGTCACATATCCTCTCCCTGTATGAGGATCCTATCAGTTAGACTGCAGCTCACGTCTGTGCCTCATTTATTCTGGACAACAATGCAGTAGACGCATGGCCGCTTTCATGCATCCGCGTCCACATAGTTATCAGCAAGTCTGTCTGCAGTCTTAGAGTGGAAACTTACATCTTCCATTTAAGCATTTGTTTATTATACTTTTTTAAATTCTGTTATTTTTCATCCCTTCAGTTTTGTCCTTCTCCTTTTTTCATGTGTCATTTATTTGTTTTCATATTGATGTGGTTTCATACTTTAATAACTTGATTGACTTTTGGAAGTTCTTTTTCTTTTTGGTGAATGCTGATGGATGTTTTAAGCACAACTCTTGATCCAGAAATTCACTTTACTCTAATTTCATCATGTGATCAAGGCAGACAACAATGAAGCTTGTGCTATGCTAAGCATTTGCGATGGTCACCTCTCAGGTGAAACAGGCCTGGATTCGTCTGGTTAGGTAGGGATGTAAACATGCTAAACTAAAACTGATGTCCAACCACATTATCTGTGTGTGAGTCAAACTTTGATAAAGACAGGTGTGTGTGTTAAATTTACATGCATCTTAGAGGTCAAGTTTAATTTAGAATTACACAATAATTAAACTTTTTTTAACAGCATGTAAACATGAATACTGACAGAGGAATATGAGAGAGGAAGCAGGACAGTTTTGAGACTGATCCTTAAGTTCCACACCCACTGGTTAGCCGTATTGTTCCTTGAATTCAGTCTAAAATAGGTCAATTTAAAAAATAACAGTTTGATCATTAATTTGACTGCGTTGAGGTCTTAAATTGTCCATTTTGATTTTTTATTATTCTATATTTATATTTTTCTACTCTTGAAAATGCCTTGATAAAAAAGTACGTGGGAGTTTCATAATTTCATTGTCGAAGCTGTTCCTGGATCAGGACTCTGGATGAAAGATGAAGTGCTTTCCGCTCCGGTGTTGTTGCTCTGTGATTGCACACACATCCTTTTGTGTTACCTGCAAAAATAAGTTAAGGGTGTATGCCTTTAAAAATAACTTAACATTAGTTGTGTTGACAAAAAGACTGCTCCTTCAAACTGAGCGTGTATGTTGTTTTTTCAAGTAATTACAATCCTGGTGACTAATAATGTCAAGAATTTTATATCATTAATTAGGATTATTGTTAAAATTCTAACAATAGGCTGATGGTTGTTTCAAACCCAAACCCTCATTAAGAGGCAGCTTAGCATTTGCTACCATATTTTGCCCTAATGAACCTGCTGTAAACAAGTGCCCTGTCAGACAGAATAAACATAAGAAATGTAAAACCTTACAAAGAAAAAAACAAGCTTTATTTATTTTCTGGGAACCAGACTTGCCTCCAGGTGCCTCTGAGGCTGGAGGGTTTGTTTGGAACATCACAAACTTTGTAAGTCTAACAATAGTTGTTCTATATGCGGTTCTCTGTAGTTTTTAATTAAAGTCCTGTCAAACCTGAGTTGTTGGAGGAAAGGTGGCCTACATTATTTTTAAACTTCCACGAGGGTTTTAGCGTCTGTCTTTCATCTGGAGCAAACATCTGGAAGTGATTAAGCGTCAAACCTTTTAAGGACGAGTTCCAGAAAAGGCAAAAGAGCGGAGAGAGGAGATACTGTGCAGCACCAGAGAAGGACATAAAGCTGAATGGACACCACATTCAATACCAGACTCTTTTTAAAGCCTCTAAATCTTCTGCAAAGGCTAACAATGAGGACACAAAGGCTCCTTGAGGGTAAAGACACATACAAAGCTATTCTTTAAAATGAAGATATAGTGTATAGACTTACTGAATACCCATGCACATCCTTGAAAACGTCCTTTAAGGTGATAAAAAACCCTCTGGAGTGAGATAACTTCGATCTCGACAGGTAAGCTGATAAAATTAGATTCTCAGCTCGGCTTGTGAAATGGCTCTTATATTTAAATGGATAAAATCAAATTAAAATAACTTCATTTTACAAAAAACACACTGAGAGGTTAGCAGGGATTCCTGAGGGGAAAAAATCTGCATGCCAGACGAGTTGTTGACCTTGCTGTTGTTAACAGCATGAGACGAGTCCACCATAATGAGCAGAATCAACCACCACAACACAAGAGGTATACTCTGCCAGGGGTTTACATTGGTTTAGAATAAATAAATACGACCAAAACCCTCTGGAGGTTTGAGTTCAGTGGTGTGAGTGGCATTAACCCCTGGACACCTGGAATGACGGAGCTCAGTAAACCTCCGAGTGACTCCTGCTTTAAACATTAGCCTGTTTATTTTCCAGAGGTCAAATGGAAGAAACAAACCTGCCCCTGTTTTCTTTAGCATGCTGACCAATAATCAGCCAGTGGAAAGAAAACAAAGAGGAGACTGTCAAGTTTGGGATTTAAAAGTCATTATCTTGACTGACAGCCTCATAACAAAGAAGAGTTATATTGAAGGAGTCTGATTCATATTTTATCTTAAAACTTATAAGGGCTGCAAAGACCTCACAGTTGGCTGAATTGATTATCCAAAGCAGAGGTTCAACTAAGAGTCTTAATATATTTTGTATTTAATGATAGAAAATGTGAAATATAAAACAAACAGGTGTTTGGTAGGGATGCACGTTATCATTTGCGTGGGAGGGTTATAGCTAATCCAGTTGATTATCATACAAACAGATGAGCACTTCTGAAGCAAATTTATCACCAATAAGTTCTGCAATATATTGAACTCAGTGCCTATAGAGTCAAATGTCTGTGTGTAAGCTCCAGAATACTTCAACTTTTCAGGTTACATTTCAAAAACACCCAGCTTTAAACAACCCGGAGATAGATCATTTGATTGACATCACTTAATACCATTATATAAACAGCATGTGTAGATTAAATGATGTTTTACAAGTTTTCACATCTGTTTCCAGAAATAGGCCACAAGAGTAAAAGGTCAATTCTGGTATGGAGCAAACTCTTGACCCAATTTTGACATGAAGAACTTTGCTCCCTAAAGGCGCATGGTGCACAGCAGTCTGGGTCATATCCATCAGTACTTCAAGATTTTGACTCAGAAGTTCTGGTGCAAAACCAGGAGCAGGGGACATGGATGATGGATTATAAGCCTGATTACACAAAGATGAGTTTTGGGCTCAACATGAATCAAACAAATCAAAGTCTCAGAACTCATTCTTTAAAATCAGTGGATGGCTAGCACTTTGCTACTGACACGGTGGATCCATTGTTTCCTCTGAATTTCTGCTGGATCATTATATTCCTTTCTTTTATTGTATACAAGTCAGATGTTCCAGCATTTCACCAACTTCACCAGCGACTGGTTCTTGTTTGGTATGATGACCTTCAGGTTTAAGTTATCAGTCACTGAAGCAGTCCAGACTATCAGACATACTCAAAGAGAGGACTGAGACCATGAATATAAAACTATAGATCTCAAGTGTGGTGAGGCACGCCAGTGTGCTTTGGGAAGCATCTTCAGGAAATGAGATCAGTGTGCACCATAATGTACTGTTACTGTTAAACAATTAATGGATGAGTTTTTACTTTACAATAGTAATCCTTTAGATCCATGTCCATATAAAGCTTCATTTTTGTAACTTTAAATTATTCACTCCACCCAATAAAATGACTGGAATAACTTTTCTGTCCTCCTTCCATGGCTTAGAAAACTGTGACTTGACATGGATGAATAAGTGTTTCTGAGTTTATAAAGTTCTGCATGAAGTCTTGAATATTATTAAAAGAGCGTATTTCAATAATGGTAGTGTTTTTGACAAACTGATACAGACATAGCTAGTCCAAATGATCATGTGTAGACTGATTAGATACTGTCCTGGCTAAAGAGGCTCTTCTGCATTCGTACATGGTGTGCCTTGAGAGTCTGGCTCAAGTGCCTTCGGCCAAACTAGTTTAAAAAGCACTGGTGTAAAAGCATGACCTCATTAATTATTCATGTTTCAGGATAAAGCTGACAGGATAAGATGGTTTAAGTTTATGATAGACCTGCTTACTATACTTCAAATCACAGTTGGCTGTAAAAAAAGAAATTTCCTCTGCTGGAATCATTGGCTGTATTTTTATTGAGTGCATAAACCTCTCTAGACAGCCAAAACTGTGGAGACAGAACTATTGTGCATCCTGTCAGAGTAAAATAAGCCCACTGAGATGCTATTTTGATATTTTAGATGTTTGTCCATCTCTCTGATGTGTCCTAAAAATATCATGATCACAATGCACCACAGACTTTGGACAAGGTTTAAAGTGGTGGGAGGCACAGACATTTTCTCTCTCATGTTACCCAATTAATACACACAATGTGCCAAATCACACCCAGCCTCCCTGGCTGAAAATATATTACATAAATATTTACAGTATGCTGGCTTACACTAAAACATTTTTTGTTATGCAGATGATGGTCTGTGGTTGTTTTCCATCTGTCTCATGTTCACATGGAGTCTTTCTCTTTAGTTTTTTGTCTACTCAAAGAGAAGGTTGGTGGCTTGTCTTCAGTGGTGCAACAACTTCTCTACAAATACCTGTCACCATGGGACGTTGGTGGTTGGTCTGATAGTGCGCTCGGTTAGTAATGAAAAGGTTGCAGGTTTGAGCCCAGCTCCAGCTGTCACATGGCAATATGTCTTTGGGCAAGACACTTAACCCCAAGTTGCTCCCACTGCTGCGTCAGTGGCGTGTAGATGGGTATGAAAGCAAGGATGTGTTACTTGTGGATGACTTCCATGGAAACTCTGGACTATCAATGAGAGAATGAGAGAGTGAATGACTGTGAAGTTGCTCTGGGCTGTAAGAGCTCAAGTCCATTCAACATTTAAATGAATTGGCTTAAAATAGCTGCTTGATTCTGATCAACTAAAATGTTTGTTACTCTGAATCAAGAGTACAAAAATGACCACATATTGTATTGTGCAATGATTAAAATGCATGAGTAAAAATGGCATTGTCAGAACAGTATAATAGTATCAGTTAAGTATTATTTGCTCCATTTCTTCCCTTACCAGCTCCAACTTCTCAAGAACCCCCTGGCACCTTCTAACTTGGTGACCCTACCAAGACTTTAGGACCCCAATAACATAAAACGTTGTCAGAATAAAAAGGCTCAAGCTGACATGAAATATTCACAATGGCCTTTTATTTAATGTTCTAAAATCTATTTTGTAAAAAATGATACGATAAAGGTCTGATTTAAAAGCAGCCTTAAAATGTCACAACTTGATTTTGGTTTCCTCTCACATGATTCTACATAATGGCTCACAGTAACCTCCAATGAACCAAAGTCACCCATTCAGCCACTCAAAAGCCGCCCAGGCTCCAGTGTGGGAGGTGAGCTGACGTCGGAGACTTGCTGAGCAGATCCAGTGAGCTGACCTCCCATCAGATCCCCACAGAGCCGGACCATGCAGGCTCTAACTTGGCCCGGTTTCAGCTTGTCATCTCTTTCTCAATCATCCAATCACTCTCCTTCACTCCAGTCTGCTGAGGCTGGCCGGGTGGTGGATCCCAGGGTCCGGGGTAGGTGGGAGGGGAGCTAATACGAAACATGCACAGTGTGTGGGGGTGCAGGCACTGATGTGGGCTAGGCTAATGCTACAGCTGCCTGCAGTGGGTGGGAGAATGCCCACTGAGCGTGGCATGCACAAACACGGTGCAGATGCGATTGTGAAGTCAGATTTGATTGCGTGTTCCCAGAAGATCCACAAGACTCTTGGATCAGACAAGTCAAAGCTGGAGTCTGTTCTCCCTCTTTAGCGAGAGTAAAGTCTACAGAACTTCCTTCTCTGTGCCTCTGATCGTCTTGTCTTTCCATAAATTAGTGATCACAGCTGGCAGCAAATAATACTGAATTCATCAATACTAAACCAGGAGTCAAGTTCACTTAAACTCTTAAAAAGAAAAATCCATTTTTTAGTCTCAAACAGAGACATTCATGCAAGCTTGATGAGTCCGTGGTCTACTCAAAGCAGCTCAAATAATCACTTGGAATCACTTACACAGGAAAGAGCAGATTTAAACACAAAATATGTCAATTCTGCTGCCAGAAAGTACCAAGTAAAACTATAAAATGACTTACATGTTCACAAAGTATTCTTAGATTGTTTACTTGCATGAACCACAGATTATTCCATGAATAAAAAAAAAAATGGTTTACTGTTGTTAAAGTTTTTGTTGTTGGTGTTGCTAAAAAGAGTCTTTAGTTTGGAGGTCAGCGGAGGTGGGCAGAGCTGAGCAGCGGATCTTCCCTTACTTTGGAATTGCCTCTTGGGGTCGCACCATAAAAAACGATGGGGTGGAGAATGGCAGACAATAATTGTGGCCTGTCACAAGTTCACAGCACAAAACATGAACGTGATTAGGGATGGGAATTGAGAAGCAAAAACAAATCCCTGAAACAATTGTTATCACTCTTTTTGCTTATCAATTCCCTTATCAGTGCTTTCCACTTTGTTCTACATGCTTCATAAAATCAAAGATGCATGTTCTCATCAGAGGCAGGCAGCAAAAATAATAACAAACAAGTCAAAAATCATGGCAGTAAGTGGAAACATCAGCAAATTGCAGAATCATTTATCCATGCTGCACTGCATTGAATATCAGGAATGTCGTGTTTACCACTGTTGCAGCTGAAAAACCTGCAAGCTTTCAGTGTTTTCTACACACAAAATCAGCAGGAATGGATAAAGGAATCAATAACAAATAAAATCTTATCAATTTCCATCCCTAAACATGATAAAGAAACAGAACTGGAGTATTTTTATTTGTTAAGCTGAAAAGGTTGGAGGGCAGAATGAGTTTGGCTGGCAATGGCCTCTTAAGGCAGCTATATCACAGGCTTTCATATTTATACCTGTTAAATATCTACATGTCTATTACAGCTTTATTGTTTATTACACATATCATGTAAACTACAGGATAACTGATATAAGTGTAAACTTAACCTTGGAGACATATACAGCACCTGAAAAATTATCTAAGCCTCTAAGAACTGCTCAGTCTTTGGCAGTGTCACCCTAGGTATGTTTCACATACTATAATATTGGATAATCCTTCCCCTTACACCACTGGCAAGGTGAAAACCTGCAGAAATATGGGTGGTTTGTGTATTTTTTATTGAGTTTATATCAATAATTCTGCACTGGAAAGTAATGAACAAGAATCTTTTTGTGATTAAAACAGAGTGCTTAACAAGCTAACACTAGCAGGTTAATGTATTCATTGGAACTATCAAAATCAAGAAAAGCTTTTACTTATAGGCAGAGTTTTTTGGGGTAGTAATTGTATCAAAGGGGAAGAAAACACAAAACTTTGTATCTGGATTAAGACATACAGGGGTTTTCCACAGAAACTTTAATTGGGTAGATTTTATCTGCACTTCGCTCCACTCTTGGTCCTGCTTTCCAAGACAAAGTTCAGTGGAAGTATAATTCAGGCCTGTCTCCTCATCAGTCAGTGCATCAAACTGAAAAATATCTTTCATCCAAACTACTAAAATTAAACCTTGTTAAAACATGTAGATAGCAACTGAGACCTTTGCTTCTCCAAATCGCAAAGCAGAGGGAACATTCATGAAGATCAGTTTCTGCTCCTTTATGTAGAAATCTCTAAGAAATGTCCAGGGTTTCCAACCAACAATAAACATTTAAGCTAAGGTAATTTCAGACCCTCTAAAAAAACCTAACAAGTTTATTTATTGACAAATGTGGGTATGTTGGTGAGAAAATTCAACATGTTGCACCTTTAAACTCCACTGCGATCTCGACAATCTTAACTGATTCATCACTGAAGATGTGAAAAACTGATTTATCAATCAATTTTAACCCTTCAGTGCCTATTGTGTCATATTTGATACATACTTTTATACCTCTATCTAACCATTATGATCAACAAATGACTAAAAAACACATCTGAATACAACCAGATAAATGGTAAAAAAAAAAAAAAAAGTCCTCAAGTGGATTGTCAGTTGCCAAAAACACCCAATGTATCAAATGAGATACAAAAAATATATATGCTAAACTTTATGGAAATTAAGTTCGTTAGGATTTCAAAAGCAAGTAAAATAAACATTTCAGCTCCAAACAAGTTAGGCTATAATGTTAAGTTAGTATGTTTATAATTTTTGTTTTCAGGCTTTAAATGGTTAAGAAATCCTTGTACCACAAACAACATACCCTGAAAATTCCATCATTGGCGACTGTGGAGTTATCTCGCTCACAGAAAAAATCTACAAACAAACAGACAACACCAATAAAACCATAAAGTCCTTGGTGGAGGTAATTATTTTATCTGTGTTTACGGTTTAGCTCACCACACAACAGATCCCTCTGTCTGATCTGACATTCTCTTACATAGAAAAACATTTGCATAAAGACTTCTTCTCTACACAGCGGCTGGCGTGCATGGACATCACAGAAGACGTGGGCTCAAAACTAAAGGCAGTGTTCATCTTCAGCATTGAGAATGAGATGGAGATGAGAGGCTGAGTCTCCCAGCGCAGCAGAGGGAGCCAGATCTGTGGTGACGAGGATGAAGAGTCTTCCAAAGCACTCAAGCTTCGGAGGCTGAAGAAATTCTCAAAAATCATCTCCATACAGAGCGTTGGAATGTGGAGAGCAATGCAGCAGACGCAGCGTCAGAGACGGGAGACAAGTTGAGCTGATTTATGTAAAGTGAGGATTTAAAAAGTCAGCCAGTATGACGGACATGTTTGAAAAGTGGGTTTTCTGCTACAGTAATTTAATTTTGGCTCAATGGTAAACAGTAATTAAACGAGACAGTTTGAAAAGCAGAGGCAGCGTGTTTTGACACTTGTGGAGACGCTTGTGTTCAGAGTTCAGACCTTTTTCATCAGAGCTCAGGCATGAATAAAACTGGAAAGGAAGAATATACATTTACTCAGATCTATGACATTGGTGAGTCATTTTCACATAATCTCTGCATGAGTTACAGTCAGAGGGATTTCATTTCTAGGGTTTCATCTTCTAGGTCTGTCCATCCGTCTGTTGATCCTTCTGTCCCTGTGTCAGTCCAGGACAGGCTACTTTTTAACTTTGTAAAATGGTCCACTCTAACTCATGGATGAATTGATAAGAAAGTCAGAACTCAAAGGTGTTGATGGTTTTCATGTTTGTTTCCTACTTGTGAGCAGAATTTCTCTTGATATAATTTCTCTGAACTTTACAAAAATGTCTCCTCCCTTACGTCCATAATACATTTTGAAGCCCATAGGTCAAAGGTGGGTGTGAATTGATAAGCTTTTATTGATACTGATACAATGAATGGTCCTGCTTATCAATTCAGTTCTTTAGTGATTTCCTCTTCGATTCCTGCTGATTTTCTGTGTGAGCAAAAGTTGGCCTGGTGCTTTTCAGTGGCAACAACATCAAACAATTCTGACCCGTCAGTGCAAAGTATTAAAAAGGGAATTCATTTGTTCATTTCTATACTGGAGCCTATCCCAGCTGTCATTGGGCGAGAGGCGTGGTACACCCTGAACCGGTCGCCAGTTGATCGCAGAGCCACATAGAGAGACAGGCAACCATTCACGCTCACATTCATACCTAAGGGCAATTTAGAGTCACCAATTAACCTAATGAGCATGTGTTTGGTCTGTGGGAGGAAGCTGGAGAGAACCCACGCATGCACGGAAAGAACATGCAAACTTCACACGGAAAGGCCCCTGTCCGACCCAGGGATTGAACCGTGGGGGCATGTGCACTACCTGCTGCGCCACCATGCTGCTCTTAAAGGGAATTGATAAGCTAAAACACTAATGATACAGATTCTTTGAAGGAGCCATAGATTCTCAGTTGGTAATGGTTTTCAGTTTCCATCCCTAATTGCATTTCAAGTTCAAACCTTGTCTGAGTCTGTTATCTCATTTTTTCTGCAGTCTGCAAATGGCTGCTCTGTCTTCAGAATGAACTTGATGGGCTTTCGAGCCCACAGGACAAAGGTCAATGACATGGTAGTTCCTCTTGGTCATCTCGTACATTAAAGTGTAATGTTGATGAAACATTATTAGAGTGTAATGTTGATGAAACATTATTAGAGTGTAATGTTGATAAAACATTCAAAGAAAACTTTGACACAACATCCACTTTGACTCAAAGATGAAGTCTTTAATTTTGGAAGTCTGGGGTCATAGTTAAAAAATACTGGGCCGTAGGTTAATACCTTTTCTTAGAAACACATTCTCTTAAGCAGGCTTTAAGTGATTTAAACTTTCACTCAAGGTTGAAGTGAATGATTCAGTGGTTATAGTTCAGTGATCCAGGCTGTTGGACCTCAAGTTCCTCTGAAGCTTTTAAATAAAGAAAATCTCAAGAACAATTTGAGAGCTTTCCTTAAAACTCTGTTTAAAAAACCCTCTGACTCACCGACAACACTAGTGTTAAGGTCACCGTGGCCTTAGACTTAGTCAGAGTAGAATCATGTTTTCAATCCCAGCTCCACAAAAGCACCCTGTCCCAGTCTTCTTGTCCCATTGCTGTAATTTAACTGTCTTTCTACTCTGGAGGCGACGAGAGGCAAGGTGGCTCCTTCAGTCCCTGAGTGTTTTTTCTTTGATTCAACACAGTTTGTCTTACACGGCTTCAGCGATAGTATTACACAGAGGAGCTGGTGTCTCTGAGGCTGGTACTTGAAAGTTTGACAGCGGCACTTCCTGCAGTGATGTAAAATGTAAATAGATCAATAGATCATCAGCACAGTGCTTACATGTTCTCTTAATCCATTAGACTGTGGCTCCACTAAGTGACAGTCCATGTCATTACTCAGTGTTCTCGCCCAGGCTGTGGCTGCTCTCCGTAATGATGAAGCTGACAGACTTCCTGTCATGATGTGGCCTGCAGACAGTTTAATTTGACCATAACTCTGGTGCCTGCTGGCACCAGCATTTCATGTAATGTTTACATGCTGGAGAAGTCAGTTGGCTCATCAGTCACTCCAAAAGAGACTGAGCAGCTCTGTGACCCTGCAGAAGGCTCAGTCTTATTTTCAGGGAGTTAAAAGTCTTTTTTTCTCCATATACTTAAAAGGGAGGCCTCTTCTTCCTGACAATCCATAAATGAAACTAAGATCAAAATACATGGCCTAACCCAGGATAGACACACCTATACTCTCACTGAGCATTCTGTTGCATGTTCGACTCAAAGGAGGCTACAAATACTACAGAAAAATCAATCTTAGCTCTGAATCAAGGACTCAAACATATCCTTTTAAATAATGCGTAAGGCAATCAATACAAACATACGAATGTCGTCACGATAAGACTTCAAAGTTTCTTTTTATTTCTGTTGACAGCACAACTTTAATTCATCAGTTCTCCATCTGATTAACTAAAGCTCACTCATGCAACCACTTTTTGAAGTAAGGTAGATTTAGTGTCTACCAATCTGTGAGAGTGTCCTCAGATAAACCCCAGAGAAAAGATCCTCTTCAAAGCTGATAGATATTTAAAGGTTTCGGGAAATAGAGTGGGTTTATTGAAGACAGGATGTTTGATGCACTTCACAATAATAAGCGTATAAATCACAGAAGATGCCAGCTCCCACTTACGGAGACTAGCCGGAGTGCAGGCATAGGCTGAGTGATTTACTGATTCAGATAAAGTAGTTTGCAGTAGATAGGGTACAAAATGTCAGAAAATAAAAAACACAAAACAGTGTCATGTAAATTAATCATCATAACTTTACAATACTGCTAAGTAGCCATTTTAGATTAGTCTACCAGAACACAATTGTATTTGTCTGAATACTGTGCACAATTTGTTAAACATAATGCTATATTGAGTTTTATATGCCCCTTAGTGTGTTTTGTTCCTTTCAGTTGAAGCCCATTGGCTCACAGCAGCAAGCCCAGGGCAGGGCAGAGATGTTGACAATATGGCACAGAGTAGCAAGGGAAGGAGCCTTACAGATCTTCTCAAGATAGAGATATTACAAGGCTAGCAGGTGTACTCTGTATTGAAAAACGTGTTGAATATTAGCTATTGTGAACATCAGTGGCGGCTGGCCAATAGAGGGCGCTAGGGCGCCGCCCCCCCAGTGGAGAGTGTGATATTAAATGTATTTACTTTATTTTGAAAAAATGAATATTACCAAAAATTACTTATCTAAATATGTAATATAACATAAATATAACATAAATATATATCCATTAAGATATAAAGAGAACATCAGTGGCGGCTCCCCCAATGGATGGGCGCGCCAGCGCCCCAGTGGAATATTTTTGAAAAAAATTTACTTTTGAAAAAAAAATATTACCAAAAATTACTTACTTAAATATGTAATATAACATAAATATAACATATATAAATATTAATTTTTTAAGATAATAAGTACTAATTTAAGCCAATGTAGAACAAAATCCGTGTCTCGCCTCTGTGTAATCTCGCAGGGAGCGGTAATATCGCTTCCCCTGAGACAGTGACGACTAGCCAATAAGGGACTGTTACTAGGCAAGATAGAGCCATCGTGAAATCAGCGGTTGAAAATTTGGCCAATCAGCGTGGTTGGCGAATTCTATCAAGGGCGTATTCGCCTAGCCGTTATTGTTTTGTGTCGGTTTATATCGGCCCGGAGTGACTTAACCCGGAGGAGGGACGGGACATCGATGGGCCGGGGCCGCCTGGCGTTTAGGGGACGCTTAATGTGAGGGCCGGTGTTGATATACATTTTTTAATATTATTATAATTTTTGGTTTGGTGTTCATTCATGGCATTGAGTGAGTATTACCTCCATGCTGTTACCGCTGTCCCTGTGGGCCGTCTCCCTCAGCAGCCTTTTTTTTTTCAGAGGCATCCTGACGTAACAACACGTCCGCGCAGGCTAAAAACAATTAGCTCCGCCAGTCGGAGTCTGTGAGATGAGCCAGATAGTAGCCGCGGTACTGGACTGCCGACAAGATGGACAAAAAGCGCAAGGTTGGTGCGGAAAAGAGAAGAATTAAAAAGAGGAAAGCGCTTGAAAATGATGCAGCAAAATGTGCAAAATAGCGACTTTTTTAACAAAACGAGCTCGCGGTCTGAAACGACAGAGGATGACGATGAAACTGGTAAGGGAAGGTGTTGAATAAAATGACACTTGCACCGTGAGATGATGACGCCACATAACTGGGGAAACTTTGTCTTGTAGCCCCTCAGAAGAGATGCAGCAGCACCAAGCAGCAGCCATGAGCCCAGCACAGGTGCAGAGTGGGCAGGTAGGATTGTTCACTGAGTGAATGTCAGAATTAATGTCAGAGTAGGGGAGAGTGGGGTAAACTGAGCCAGTGGGTAAGTTGACCCAGCCCCTGTTTCTGGGAAACAGTAAATAATTCTTGTCATGAGGCCCTAAATTCAGAAAGCCCTGATCATTTCACCTTGCCTCTGTTGAAGAGAAGCACCTGGTACAAACAGCTGCTACTTTTAACACAAAAAACTCCTTTGGTTTTTGGTTTGTCAGAGTAAATTTACAGCATGTCTTTGAGCTTTTTTTATCAGTTCCAATTTATCCAGGTCTAAAATGGTGTGATATACATATTTGTTATTTACCAATGTATAAAACTATATGACTCATTTGGCTACGGATGAGCCTGTAGTTTGCGTCGAATCGTAGTGGGATGGTTGTTAAAAACTGAGTGTTGCACAGTACTGCCCCAACAAGAATATTTTTCACCAGCCACCACTGGTGAACCTACTTCAGCAGTTAACAAAAATGAATGTATGAACCTGATGAAGGGAAAATATGACCTGTCAACCTGTTATTACTGCTACATTGACCCACAGCCTACAAGACATCTATAGTTGTTCAAAATGTACTTTAATGGAAGAGCAAAACTGTAGCCTTGCAGCAGGATCTGACTGTTTCATGATCTGTCCTTCAAAGATTCAAGCTGAAACAACTGAGCTCAGTCTGCAGAGGCGCCAACTAATCAGCATTCATTCTGAAGGAAATGCAGAAGCTATGATCGTGACAACGGTGTCTACAAATCTGGAAACAATGGCTTAATTTAACAATTCTTATTTATTAATAAGCGTTTAAAAACCTACAGTCTTGGTTCTGTGGTTAACCAAGGCTGATGTATCCTTAAAAGGTCATACAGACTGGCATCTCCTGTGGCTTAGATATGCCTCATTTACATATGCCTCAAGGAACTTCACTTACTTAATAACTTACTTGATAACAACTTTGAACAGACTATAAATATTTTGATTAAGTAACTATAGCCATGGCTCTAATTCAACACTGGACCATTTATTCTTAAAGAGGCCAAACAGACTGGCATCAGGCCTACACTTACATTAGCGTACACCATAAAGCTAACCTTGTAGTGCAGCTGCATCTGCCAAATTTAATGTTTGTACTTTTTGTGCAAAGTTTAGCATTGATGCTAATACATTTCTTTATTAAATGAAAATCAAACATCAACACTGCACAATTCTCTGAGAAAATTATAATTTCACTCCACTTCTGATATGTGAAGTGAGAGTTTATTTTACAAAGTGGCTCATGTCCTGTCCTTTACACTGTGGCAGTAGCTGCTGCCTAGTACAGTATCTGATTGGCCAGTGATGAGTGTCATTGACGGAATGATCACTAACAACAAACCAAGCTATCCTTACTAAAAGTCTTTAATGAAGATGTTTTAATAAAAAGGATGAGATGATGGATCACATTGTTTCTCACCATGGTTCACTATCCGAAAGACAAAATAAATCTCAACATGCAATAAGACACCACACTGTTAAAACATAATTACCCATGACACCATGTCATCACGATTCTTTCACAGTCTACAGGAAACATGCTCTGTCTTAAATATGTATTAAGTATTTGATTTCACTCCAAGCTGTCATCCAAACCCCCTCTGCACTTCATTTACATCTATAAGTAACAGCATACATATTTTTTGGATTTCAAGATGTTGCATGTCCTATAAAGTTCTCCAACATGGTGATGGACCCTCTGAATTTCATCATCCAATTCCTCTTACGTAATCCTGCTTATTAGAGGGAGATGATTACACTCAATCTGCACGACTACAGCTCTACTGCATCTCTCCTGCAGGGATGGAGTCAGTGTTGGAGAAAATAAACTGGATTTCTCCCTAATGTTGCTCACTTCAAGTCCACGCAGAGGAGGAGAGAGAGGAAGAGAGGGAGGTGAATGGGGGCATCGGGGGTCAGAAAGAGTCTACTGGAAGTATACACATAAACACACCCTGTCAGTGACTGATAAACACTGCAAACAAATGAGGACATCCAGGCTGAGTGTTGGTGCATGAGGGTCCTCCACAAAAATGTGTTTAACTGTAACTGTGATGAAGAACGTCATCTTGTTTTGGCAGGAGTTGGACCAAGGCTGGGAAAAGTATCCAGTTAGTCAGAAACCTGTTGTGTTTTTAATGTGATAGTGTGGGACATTGTAACACTGAGTTCATGCTGGTGTTGATAAAAATATGACAGGTCTAATGGTCAGTCAAAGGGTTGTTTACAGTAAGTAATTCGCTTATTTACAGCAAGGACTGGGGTCCAGCATCGAGCCAGATTCAAGTTTCTGAGATATGTGAATCCACAAAAGTATGTCGGTTTCTGTTTCACATCTCAGCTTCTCACAGGTGCTTCAGTCTTTTTAGAAACTGGACCTCAGACAGGATGCTGCTGTCCATAACAGTTTTCTGTACTTTTAAGGACCTGCTGTTTCACTGTATCATCACAGGGTTTACACCCTTTTCAGAGGAGCATCAAGGTACATTGTTTTATTAAACTACAAGCAGATATTCACTTAAAAATTAGAATTCTTTTACCTCAGATAAAATGTGGGATCAGAATCTGGAACCATTAGGAAATTAAATCATTAAATTTGTAACTGTACCTAATTCTATTAACCACGAGATAATCTATTGAAATGTCTACAGGCATTTTGTCTTTAAACACATTCAATCTAAACTTTATTATGGACCCTTTAATTGTTGCAAATCCTTTGCATTATCCATGAAAATACAGCCAGTGCTACAGCTCCACAAAGTTTACATCAGACATAGACTTGTTCCTAAACCCTTTTTTTGCCCTTCAGGGTTCCATGACATCGCATGACTGAAGTTGTAAATAAAACATGTATAAAACTTTAAGTTATGAGTTTTGGCCTGTATGGTCCAGCACTGCACTGAACAGAAAAACATTTTTTCTGGCGAAGGAGACGCTGCACAGGGATGAGTGTCTGTTTAGATCTCTCTCCTCTGTTTCCTTGAGTCTAATAATCACAGGACGTCAGAGCTCCATGGAGAGCAGACAGAGGATCCTGCAGATAGATGGATGAGTTCACACACAAACACAAACACGCACACACACATCGACACACTCTGTACTGTGACTTTCCAAACAGTTCCCCGCCAACAACAAACAACAGCTGTTCTTCGCATTCAACTCCCTCAGTGTCACGTGGAGATGGATGGAGATGCAGGCGCTCTGTCAGCGTTACACCTTTTATCCTGTTTTCAGACTGAGTGGAAAAACTGATAATGAGATTTTCCATCCACATGTAGACCTACGTCACCTACTGAACTGGACCGGCTCTGCTTTGTTACAGCGCCCACTTCCTATTTGCCACGTTCGATAGAGTTACTCTGAGATATTTGTGTGTTTATCATGCGAGATGTTTGCTCTGATTCATGAGCCCTTTGGTATCCTTTTCACACGAATTCCTTCGAGCCTCCAAAGCAATAGGTGGGTTTAATTTCCTCACTGGAGTATTTATTTAGATTTGTGCAAAATATTTAGGTGATAGGGTAATTATATTTTATCTTGTATACATGTCCAGTCCCCTCCTTCATGTGATTCATTTCAAACAATCCTTCCTGAGTATACATAAGGTAGTCAGTGAGCTCTTCAGTTGTTTCTCCGAGTAAAAGGGACGTCCACGGTAAACATGTCCTCAGAAAGACTGCACTCACGCAATCTCCAAAAAAGGAACAAACACAGGTCTGCATCCAAACACATTTATTCTATTTGAAAATACAAAACACACTTTTGTTGCACAAAAACTGAATTACAGCCGGGTCATCACAGGTCAGACTTTTGCTGAGTAGCAGTCTTACATGCTTCAGTTCGTTCTCTATTAATTCCTTCAGCAGCTGTGGGAGAAGAGGCTTCTTAAGCTTCTGGAAAGACACTCAGTGAGTTAATACCAGCAGTTTTATACTCTGCTGGAGTAAAGATCAGAACTTAAAATCTTAATGTCATGTAATTTGGCAACAGAAAAATATTAAAGGGCTTATTCACAAAAACTACTGAAACAATCAGCACCATTGGCCTTGATTATTCAAATTAGTTTTATGAACATTTTAAGCAAAAAAAACATTAAAAAAAATGTCCTTGGATATTCCATCTCATAAAACACAACAAAACAATAAATGGGTTTTCAAAATGTACCTTTTGTAAAACATTAACTTCTTTGAAATGGAAAAGAGTCTTGGGTTTGGAGAGCTTGATGGAAAAAACAGCGAAAATATTTCCCAGAACTTTTTTATTAGACTCCTAAAGTGGCATTTTAGTATTATTTGGAATGGGAATTAAAAAACAATTTCAGTTGAGAATCGATAACAACCAGCCCAAAGAATCAATGTCATCAGTATTTAAGCTTAACAATTCCCTTATCAACTCTTTCTACGCCTTCAAATCTAGGATGCAACTTTCTCATTACAGGCAGCCGACAGGAACAATGACAAAGAAGTCGAGGTGTGGTCATGGCAGACAGGAAACTGAGGCCGTCAAAATGCTATTTGCACAACATCCAAAGTTTGTGATTTCAGACAAGACAACAGAAACTTCCCAAACCATTTGTCCATGCCTCATTGCTGTCTTTGGCATTGTTACCACAGAAAACCTGAGTAGGTCTGCTTTTAATCCACACAAAAATCCATCAGGGAGTGTCTAAAGAATTGGACTGAGAAGCAGAATCAGTTATGGCATTGATATCAATAAAACTGTATCAGTCTCCCTAAATACAATCAATAGTGTTCATTACAGTGAAAGTGCTGCTTGTTCTCATTTTGTTTTTGTAAAATTGTTAAAATACATCAAACATATTTAACTCTGGTACTAGTAAAACCTACAGGTGGATGTCGGGTTGGCAGAGGGTTAAAAGTAAAGAAGCAGTACTGATGCAGGCAGAGCAAAGAAATAAAACCAAAATCTCACACTTGAACATTGACTGCCTTCTGGAAAAAAGTACCTGCAGCTGTTTAACTTGTGATTCAAAATATTGATACTGAAGTTTTTCATTTATTGCTTCCATTTAATGATCTCTTGACACTACAGCAATTATTTTCATATAAGCTGTGCTTCAGAATGATGAATAACTGTCTACGTAATAACTGCACTGTAACACCAGGTGCATTTTACCCACCAGAGCTCTTAGGAAAATCAACGTCAACAATTATTCAGATCCCTCAAACTAGTTGCCACCACTTTAAATTGTGTTTGTAGTCCCATCACTTTGGACCCAATCCTTGTGCAAAGTCAACAGCAGTAGTCAGGTACCAGTTAAACTGGCCCATGGAGACAAGCCAACACACTCACAATAAAAACAATCACCTAAAGGAGGGCAGGGAGGCTGTTTGGCAGGTGAAACCCTGAACCTCTCCCTGCTGTTAGGCTCTTCTGACTGTATGGGGATACTCTTAATAAATCTGTGAGGACAACTAAGAATGAAAGGAGCAGCAGATAGAGCATAACGGCACAGAGAGACAACGCCTCACAGGCTAAAGCTTTAACTATGCCAACATATACTCTGATAAGATTTCTGCTGGTTTGCACTGAAAATAAGGGACGGGTTTCCTCCCACAGAGCGAGAGAGATATCCTCTATTGTAGAGAAAACAAGCAACAGTGAATGAATATATGCTAATGGAGGAGAATTCCTTTGTTGACAAAAGACTCATATACATGCAAAATAGATCCCTTTGCTTTAAGGCATACAAATAATGAATAATAAAACACTATTCTTCTGTGCTTGTTGAAGTCCAGACTTTAATCATCTCAGACTGAAATGTCTTTAGATAAATAGAAAACCTGTCCTTAGAGATTTCCTACCCTCTATGCAGGCCATAGGCTCTCTGATCATAGCAGTAAAACTGCCAACATAAAAAATACAGACATAAATAAATCATTTTAACCCTTGGTGTAAACCACATGAGGTTAAATACTTATGCAGTTGTTATCAAGAGACTTTAAATACACTAATTTCTAGCATATATTTGTATATTTTCTTATTCAATTTTGTCTTGATGCCTCTAAAGATTTGTAGTCCAATGAGGGAAAACAGCCTGCTGTGGCTCCATACAGTCAATAAAATGAAAACATCTGCAAGACCAGAAACGAAACGAAGCCCAAAATAATCCAAACTTAGAAAACACCTGCAAGATAAGAAATGAACTAAGTACAACAACAGAAGAGTTAAAGGTCTGCAGAGAGTCTGGAGCAGGGAGAGCCGTGGGAGAGACAGATGAGAGAGACTGCAGTCAAGCCAGCAGCTCATCTGTGCTCAAATCAGCCACTCCTACATTTCAAATAGTTTTCCTCTTACTATCAAAAGTGTAAAATAAAAGAGTCTAGCCTCAACATTGGCTCCAAGATACCTCGTCTTTCAACATGAATGAACAGAATGATTCGTCAGCTGCACACTCAACTCACCCAGTCAAAACTATGTCCTGCTGGACTGAGATCTGGTGACAGTGGGGGCCACTGCAGTAGTGATGGAGCAATGTTGAAAGTGGCCATCAGAACATGGGTCCACCCCACGGTGGTTGTTACAAGATAGACATGGTCAGCGGCATTACTCAGGTAGGCTGTGGGGTCTAAGCAGGGACCCAAAGTGTGCCAAAAGAGACCCCTCACACCACTAGACCACCAACCTGACCTGCTGATACACGGCAGGATGGATGAATGATTTTGTGTCGTTTGAGTTCTGACCCTCTCAGCTGAACTCCAGACTCATCACACCACGCAACATTTCTCCAACCTACCGCTCGACAACTTTGGCCTGCCCTTGAAAAGTGTAGCCTCAGTGTCCTGTTCTTAGCTGACAGGAGTAACACGTGGGGTGAACCTCTGCTGATGTAGCCCAACTGGTTCAAGACTGACATGTTTCACATTTAGAGAAGGTCTTCTGAAGACCTTGACTGGAAAGAGTGGGTATATGAGTTACTCTTTCTTTTCTGTTATCTCAAACCACTCTGGCTATTCTCCTTTGACATTTAGCACCAGTGAGACATTTTTGCCATGACAACTGGATAGTTTCTCTTTTCAAAACCATTCTCCGGAGATGATTGTGAATGAAAATCCCAGGACAGTCTGAAATACTCAGACCAGACCACAGAGCACCCCTTCATTCTGATGTTCAGTTTGATCTGTGACAGAACATTTTGATCATGTTGATGCCAAAATGCTTTGAGTTGCGAGCATGTGATTGGCTAATTAGCTGTTTGCCTTGATGGCTGTTGAACAGGTGAACCTCATAAAGTAGCTGATGAGTATGTGTGCAATTATGATAGTAAGCTGAAGTCAATCTGTAATTTGGGAGACTTAAAAACATGAAATGATCCAAACTCGGGTATTGACTTTTTTTTTCTTGTGCTGTGTAGCAGCATCTTTTGATATTTAAAATTAGACAACTGCTGCCATGAAAATAACAGATTATGTTGTGGTCAGTACACAAATTGATTGTAGTGATCTTGACTGTAAAATACGTCTTTTTAAAGAGTTAAGCCTCTTATCCATTATTTTTTTGTCTGATGTTGTCCCAGCCCATATCCATATCTGTCTGTAAAGATGTCTGTAATTATGTAATTAATGGATTATGGTACAGATTTATATAAATAAGGAAGCCATAATATTTTAAGGATAAGCGGTGGACTAATAAGTACTACTTCTTCCCGCTCCTTTCGGATCAGTAAATCACAGTTTTCATTGTATTTATTTTTTTGTCAGTTTTATACTGTATTGTTACATTTTTCCACTATTGCATGATGACTTCTCCCATTTATTTTATTTTTATACATGTTGCAAAATAAACTAAAATGACATTAAATACATTTTTAAAAGGTTCCACATCCTAAAAACTTGAAATATTGCTCTGCTCTGGAGTCCACCTTTCTCCAAAAACTCCCTCTCGGTTCCCTGAGACTTGGAGCATCTGTGTTTATATGATTTACACACAAGGGGTTTCTAAGACTCTAATCAAATCCAATCAAGCAGAAAGTTCTGGCTAACATGTGAGCTCCTGAGGTCACAGGTCGGCCAAACGTCCAGCTGCCCTCCGTGACCTTTGGCCTGGTAACCATCTATTCCCTCTTTCATGTGGTAGCCGGCCACCCTCCACTCATGTCGTGGAGTCATATGAGGTTCTTCTGCCTTCATCAATAACAGCGAAGAAGGAGAGTGAATTACAGCACAGGAAAAGGGAAGAGTGAAATAAATCAGGGACGGATTGGCACCTAACTTCTCCCTGGAGTCTGTTGTGTTTTTCCAAGATCCAAGTGAACGTTGTTTTGAGTCTAATTAAAGGGTGCTCTCATGTTCAGAGGTAGGATATTACAGGGCATCACAGACCAGAAAATGATCTTCAAATAAGCCACAAGCTCTAACCCGCTTATTAAACATACAAGTGAAGCTGAAAGACAACATCTCGTCTAATGCTTTAATAAGTTCCGCTAAAATTCTGCAGCTTCCACGCTCTGTTATTTAGATGCTGGAGACGATGCTTCATTGGTAATGATGAAGCCGTGTCTTCATTTGTCCTCTGCATTTCATTTCATCTCCTACTGTGGCTACTTGTTACCCTGAGTGATGAAAACGTTAAAGCAAAACCAAACATGCTGCTCAGAGATGGACTGACCTCAGGATCACAGCAGAGGAACATCATCATTACCACTGGATGCATACTTCATAGACAGAGGAGAGGTGAAGGGGTCTCCATCTGTCATCTCCTTATCTGCGCACACATTCACTGAGCTCCACGTGAACTTTTACTGTTTGGATGCATGCTAGGACACAGATCCAGCAAACATATGTCTTGTTGCTGTGGTTAATCTCAAATAGTGTTCTGTGAGAGTCGGCTGCCAGCTCAGCTCCATCATTATCAGTTTCCTACCAGCACCTCACTCTGGAGAATCCCTCATCAGTGCATGTTCATTCAAGTTGAAGCCAACAGATTTCTGTCTGCTGATGTCTGTGTCTCTCCGACTCCTCTTTGTTTGATCCAACCGAGTGTACTGGATAACTTTTCTACTCTGGCGAAGCTGATCTGCAAACATTTTGAAGTCAGGGATTATTTTTTATCTTCTGCTGTATACGGTGACATTTTCAGGTGAAATGTTGACAATTTAAAAACCCTCAGAGCTACCAAACGTATCAAAGAGACCTGTAAGGCTTCAACATCTATTTTGATTCAGTCTAGCAAATTTATTCAGATTTTACTTGTCCTGTAATTAAAACATTAATAGAATTTCTTTCATGAAATCTTGAGGCATACAGGTGCAGACAAAATAAGGATTAATCTTTTAGTAGCTGTCAACAGTTTTTGCTTTTAAATCCTAACGAACATGTTAAGTAAGCACAGAAAGGCCTTACAGTTGTGTTTCTGTTTCAGTAATCTTCATTTCTGAGATCAGCAGAATGTTCACAGCTTCACATTAATGATCAAATGTAGCATAGAGATGCACAAATCAATTTTTGTTCTTCCTTTTGCTGCTAATTTCAACATGGAGGTAGCAACATGTAGGGATGAGAATTGAAAAGCAATTTCAGTTGAGAAACGATAAACTCCCTCAAAGAATCGATATCAATAGACTATAATTCAAGGATGTCACGCTCACACCACAGGCAGTCAGCACAAACATAATAAAGAAAGTCAAAAAGCTTTTAGTAGAAATAACAGGACTGGGAAATATTTAGCAGAGTGATACTGACACTAAGATGATACTAAGACAAGGGCTAAAGTTGAATATTGTAAACAGAAAATTTTCTTTATGGTGATGTGTTTTATGTGGGGAGATGTAAACATATGCATTTTATACATGGGTGTGGACATGTTTGTAGAACTGTTAATTTTCTATTGTTACTTCAAATGTGTTATTCCTATTATAATTCATTATATAATTTATAATAATTATGATTATTTTTATTGGGATAACATTTTTTTAAGATATGCAAAAAAATGCAAAACAGGAGACTTGGGTTGCAGACTGTGATGTGAAAATGTTTTGTTCAAAATGCCACTCAAATACTGATTATAAAACAACAAAGGAGTAAACAATCATAGAAGGGTCAGAACATGGACAGAATAGGTCATAATGCTGCACAGCATTGGATATAGAAAAATCAGAACCATTGATAAGGGAATTGTTTAAGAATTAGATCAGATGGGGTGCTGGTTTGGCGGAGTGGTTAGCACCCCATGTACATGCTTCTGCTGGTCCAGGTTTGAATCCCGCCTGTGACCAGTTTGCAGAGTGTCTTCCCCTACTCTCTCACCCCCTTTCACAAGCCTATCCACTGTCTCTCTGTTATCAATAAAGGCACAAAATGACAAAAAAATACATTGGAAAAAAAACAAACAAAAAAAAAGAATTAGATCAGATGACAGAATTGTTAATGGCTTGGTGTTAAACAAATCTTATCAATTCAGCATCATGGTAATGATATAACTATTCTTAATTGCTAAGAAAACACATTTCACCTGCAAACGACTAATTATTGAGGATCAATATGATCAATGATGTCACTTTCATAAATAAAGTTGGCAGACTCAGTTCAGTCCAGTTCAGTTGGTCTCTTTTTTCCCTGCACTTTGTCAGGTGGACCAAATGTTGTGAAATGTAGCCATCTGCCACTTGTTAGGGCCGTAGCTGTGGTCTTTGTTCCTCCTGCCATCGGCCTATTGTTGCACTACAACCTGAAACTCCACAACCGGGCTTCAGGTCAGAACATGGTGTGGCTGGAAGCACATGTAGCATGGACAAATAGACATTGACCCATTAAGAGTTCTGGAGGTGTAGGAATGCGAACAGTAGCCACACTCTGCTTGATACTGTCAGTAAATGTATCATTAGCTTGCTTACTGTTGACATTTAGCAGAATTCAAGCCATAATTCAACGTTTTTTGGTTTGCATTACTTGTTTGGTCACTTTTCCATTCGGGTGGCTTTCACATCAACCGCAAACCAAACTCTGGTTTGCTTGGATGCAAACCAAGACTCCCTGTTTTTAGGCGGACCAGAGTTTGATTCACTGGGTCACACCAGAGACCGTGGGAGCTTTCACACCCCAAATGGCCTGGACCAAATGTGTCAGATGTGAAGACAAAGTTAGTATTTTGAACTCTTGCTCTAATGGCCATGACATTTAGTTGACTATAAATGCCTTCTTTGTTGGTTTATCTCATCTGTTTCATCCCGGCTTTCAATATTAGATCAATATTTGGACTAAGAGACTTATATCTAAGTTTTGGAGATATAGCTGTGGCTGCTTTGACTGGGTAGTATGGATCACTGAGTGATCAGCAGACACATTATCAGATTATCATGATGCTTTTATATCTGTACTGTAAGGATGGGACTGTGGATAAAACCTGAATGTGAGGAGAGAAAGTTGAAAATGAGACCTCAGAATGGAATTAAACCCAGGTCACCAACCTTTTGATCACCAGCCTCCCCACAGGCACAACTGCAGGACCATCCATTTAAATGTAATTTGATTTAATCCTCGATGCTGATGTGCTTACTACTCTCTAGAGTTTGATTAAATGAGTCCATAAAATTACACTTTATGACAAACTAAGTTCTTCGACAGATGATGAATCACACATGATCAGCTTTGGTGATAAGTGTCTTGAAGACTGACTCCTAATCGACAGGTTATAACTCATCATCTGTTAAAAACTTTCCAATAATAACCATTGAAGGTCACTTGAGCCATAACTGTAGTAAACAATAAAGGTTATGTTCTGTTTTGTTACAGCATCTGTTTGACTGGGAATCAGATAAAGAAACGTTCTTTAGGAATAATACATCAACTATCCTATAGCTACAAAAACTGAATTTCCTCCTGTGATAATTCATTTATTATATTTGTTCATTTATATGAATCAATTTACAAAACTATTGATGAACTGAAACGAAGCTATAAAAAATAGTTGTACCTCTGGCTTGGCACATGACTCTGTTATTTCAGGTTTCTGGTTGTAGAGCTTCACCATGAAGCTTTTGATTTTAACATCTTTGGACTGTAATTGTTAATTACATTAGTACAATTAAATTATGATCTGATTTTTTATACTTCTTTCATGTTGCTTTCTACTCTCTCAGTAATCTAAAGTAAGGACGTAGCTGCTATTTTTAAGTCACATACAACTTTTATATAGCTCAAAAGCAAACAGCAATCTTATGACATGACACATTTTATTTATTTGTCATTCTCTGTTGATATTTTCATCAGCTTTACAAGCAATGTTAAGTCTCTTTTAATCAGTTGAGCTGATCAGAAGCTATGTCTTTCATTTATGATAGAATTAGGTTTTTATCCAAACAGTAAGTGATATAATTAAATTCTATGAATAAATTAAAAGTGAAGTACAACTGTTAGATTAGTTTCTTAAGTAATAAAACTGACAAAGTCAAAGGTCACATGTTCAAATATGGTACTCTTTACTTCTCTCTAAAGCAAACTTTTTCATCCAAGCAAGTTCTCTTTTCCATCTTCAGACTAAGAGCTTAACTTCTAAAATGTGCCTTCAAATCTAAAATTGAGTGAATAAAAATTTGACTAAATCAATCAAAATCTAGAATCTCTCAGACTTTTGAAAACAGACCATCTGACAGCCCCAACAGAATAATTATAACACTCGCTAAAATAATTAAAGAGCCTTTTCAGTCAGAGGGAGCAAACCAAAAACATATGCTCTTTTTGTTGTGCACATCTTTCTTCATTATTTCAGAGGAGAAATGTATTCTTAATTTTTATATTACAGGGTAACATTTCATGCCTCATCAGCGTGGATTTCACCCTCTGTAAATTAACCTCATTACATAGCAGCTCAAACTGTTTAAACATCAGGCAGCAGTGGGACATGCGCTTCAGAATCTCATTACTCTACATTAGTTCCCGTGTCTTTCAAACGCTTTTGTTCAGTTGTTCAAATTATTTATAGTCATGCATATTAGTCCTTCACTCATGCCCATAATGGTAAAACAAATTAGCCCATTAGAGCAGCGTTGGCAGACATTACAGCAGCTCTGAATGGGTTAATGTATCATATCCTGCTGGGAGACCCCGAGCACTAACCTCTGTGACTCCGTGTTGAACGCTTTGACTTTAGACCCCTGTGACAATGGTGGAGAATAAATCACAGTGTGAATTCTGAGGGGAGATTTATCGGGAGGAGTGGAATGTGTCACCAAGTGTGAGGATTGTGTGACCTAACAGAGACAACAGCAGTCAGAGGTCGCCGTTCCTCTTCCTCGTCTATCTGACCGCGGACAGAAGACCAGAGCGAGTTTGTTATGGTGCATCAGTGTCAGGAATGAAGCGCAGCAGATTAGAAGTGTAAATATCAGCCTTGAGCCACAGGAGTTCCTTTTTAAGAAAAGTTAGAGCTGAGGATGAAAAGTTTCTTTTATAGTAGATCATTTAGTCATTCTGTTTATTCTTCTTCACTTATTTTGGCTCAACTGCGATTAGTTTATGTGACGGGACGATAGAAAAAGAGAGGCAAAAACAACATCTGTCTTTGAAGGGGCTCTATCTGCTACTATTTAATGAGGCAGTTTGCTCATTTATGTTGTTTCTCATAAGACTCACCATCTTTATGTGTAACAGACTTTGATTTGGGCGAATGTGGGCCAAACAGGATGCAACTTCTTTAATAAGCTGTATTTTTCAAGCTTCAAAATAGTTTGTGTTCTTGCTCTTTGCTCATTCTTCATGGATTTTGATTGTCACACTAAGGGGCTCACTTAATGTTCTTCTTCTCACAGATACATGCTCTTGCCTCTGAGATGTGAAATGATTTACACACAGTAAGTCAAATGTTCAAGGGCTTCCAATCAAGTGATGACAAAAGAAAGAAGCTCTGCCTGCCTCTGCTGCTTCTGTTTTTTTCGTTTTCTGAGGAGCCTTTTCAGCAAAAAAAAAAAACATACTCTTTACGGCAGGGGTCTCCAACCTTTTCCCCTCCAAGAGCTACTTTTAGAAAAGCAAAACACCAGAGAGCTACTCATGTTTCACAATATTTATTTGTAAACATATTTATAGGAAACAAAATTATTGTTGTATTGCCTGAGCATTTACCTAAACATTAACACATCTTTAGAGTTCAGAAACTTGCATTTTACATAAAAAGATAACATTTTATGCTTAGTTTGCATGTTTGTTGAAGTAAATACCTAATTTCAATTAGTCTGAACAAAAAATATGCCTTAATGAACAATCATAACATGTTAAGTATACAAACATTCACACAGGACATGAACTCACTCAGTGGGATGCCTGACACTGCATGGAGGAGACAAGAGAGGTGTACTGTGGAGTGTAGCCACTTAAGTTCACCCTGATACAGTCAGATAAGTGTTCATCAGTCAGTCTTGTCCTGAACTTTGACTTAATGACATTCATGTCAGAAAAGGCTGACTCACACAGGTAAGTAGACCCAAACAAAGCAGACATTTTTAGAGCTACCTGGTTAAGGTTCTTATAGTTGTCTGGCTCTACAAGGCTCCAGAAATGAGAGGACTGCTGTTGAGACTTAAGCTGCACATTATTTTGAATGTTAATAATCTCAATTTCAGTCTCCACTGGATCAACACAGAAAAGTTCAGCCATCTGACCTGATAGCTCACTTATGTCCACATCCATGAATGGATTTGCCATAAATGTCACACAAGGCTCAACTTTGTCAAAATCAGCAAACCTGTCAGAAAACTCCTGTCCAAGCCTTGCCAGTAGGTCACAGTATTTGGCAACATTTAAAACACTGGTTGCACCTGTATGAGTCTCACACATCTTTGACACAGAGGGGAAGTGCTGCAGTTTTTGGTTTCTCACTTGCTGAATGTACAATGAGAGCTTCGCACTGAATGCCCTGACAGCACTGATCATGTCAGAAACACGTTTATCCTTGCCTTGCAATTGTGTGTTCAGCTCATTGATTTTCTCAGTCACATCAGTCAGAAATGCAAGATCAAGAAGCCACTCTGCATCAGTTAAAAGAGCTGTGTCCTCTCCTCTACTTTCCATAAAGGTCTTAATTTCATCAAGCAAGGAAAGAAAGCGCTGCAGTATCTTACCGCGACTTAGCCACCTGATGTCCGTGTGAAGGAGGAGATCCCCGTGCTCCGCTGCGCATTCTTCCAGAAACAACTTGAAGCTCCTGTGCTGCTTTGCCTTTGCCCGAATGGAGTTGATAATCTTGACGACTGGTCCCATGACATGGTCAAAATCCAGAACTTTGGCGCATATTGCTTGTTGATGTATAATGCAATGATAGGTCATAATCTTGGGAAAGTTCGGGTCGTTTTTACAGTGTGCAATAAACCCAGAATGACGACCTATCATAGCTGGCGCCCCGTCTGTGGTTATAGACACCAGCTTTTCCAGGGGTATCTTTGTCTTCAAAAAAAAGTCCTTGATGACATTGTAAATGTCCACTCCTCTGGTGGTAGTTTTAAGTGGAAGTAGAGCAAGAAACTCTTCCTTGGTTGAAAAGTCCTCAAAAACCATGCGAATGAAAACCGCGAGCTGGGCTGTGTCACTTGAGTCCACTGACTCATCGCATTGAATGGAATACCATTTGCACCTTTTAATGTCCGAATCCAGTTGTTTCACGGCATCCTCAGACAGCGCAGTCACTCTCCTGGCTACAGTATTTGCTCCCAGTTGTACATCACCGATAGCAGACAAAATTTCTGTCTTACTTTTATGATCCCCGAACAGAGACTCGGCTACCGCTGTCACAGCCTCCTTTACAACAGCACCATCGGTAAAGGGCTTTTTGTGCTTCGCTAATATGTGCGCAACCTTAAAAGATGCCTCGGTTGCTGCATTTGCCCTCTTCGTGGGCTTGGTGAACAAAGATTGTTGTCGCTTAAGGGCTGATTTTAGCTCCTTTATCTTCTCCTTGCGTAAGTTTGTACCCGTGGGAAAGTCCTTGGAAAAGTTACCGTGGATCGTGGTAAAATGGCGCTCCACATTGCATCGCTTGCCGACAGACACACTGGCCCCACAGATCAGACAAACGCACTTGTCGTTGATGTTTGTGAAGCAAAATTCAGTTTCCCATTCTTGATGAAAATTGTACGATTTTCGCTTTTTAGCGGCACTCATATTTGCAGCGAGCTCCCGTCGTGGTCCAGTGACATATAAGCTTAGTTGCAGCAGCGCAGTTTGATTGACGGCTAATAGGCAAATTGGCAGTTTTGTATTGGTGAAAGGGGCGGGAGTTGCGGGATATCAATGCTTTTTGATTGGATATGTGTATGCTATAGTTGAGGTGTATTTTTAAGGTGGAGTCAAAATTTACTGTTAAAATTAGTGAAGATTCAGAAATATTTCCGCGAGCTACCTAAAACTAGGCCGCGAGCGACCGGTAGCTCGCGAGCTACCGGTTGGAGAAGCCTGCTTTACGGTGTATTTACAAAACAAACCATTGTGTTTGCTTTAATGAATACAATTCAAATATCGGAGGGAAAGCTGTCTAAAAGTGTGTGTGTGTGTGGGGGGGGGGGGGGGGGGGCAAGAAAGGCTGTAATGTGTTTCTATTATTGTATACTCTTTAGTGTGCTTCATGTATCCTCCTCCTGAGAGATGACCTCTATGCACAAGACAACAAAATCTGTTGCATCAGGACTTCTCTCTCCCCTTCTCCTGTAAACAGCACCTTAAATGGCTGATTCCCCCAGCCCCCAGAAAAAGACCCGCACTTGAAAATCAGTGGTTCAATTCAGCTGGCTTGGGAAAGCAGCCCATTTAAGGCAAAAAAAACCCCAAAACACTTCAACATAGTCATTGTGTCTTTTTAGGCAACCACAGAGCCATATCATGGCATGACAAATTTAACGGTGACAACTCTTAAGGTAGTTTGATGACTTTGGAATAAAGAGTGTCACATCAGGAAGACAACTTTAGACACTCACAATGTACCCACAGCCCTGCACTGCAGTTGCTTTACTATTGAAACATGATCAATGATAAGCTAGCTTAATGCTAATGCTAACCATAGTTACTTGACTGGATCTGTTTCTCACCAGCATTTATCTTTATCTGTCTGCTATGGCACATAAACACCTAAAAAAGCAGGGATGTTGTTTTCAGAAGGCCACAAACTTTTCTCTCAGACCTCCCGTCAGGAGGTCTGAGTGGTGTCCCAGATGAACTTCTGACCTTTATTAATGAATCACCATGGCATTGCATTGACTTAAATGGCTTTTTGTAGGTTTGCTTTGTTTTGTTTCCACATTTCAGAGAATGCCTGTTGGATTTCTTTGCATATATCTGTAGAACAATATACTCACCCAGAAGGCTTTCCTGATCCAAACAGTGCTTCAGGAGATATTTAGATCCAAAATCGAGTGGCGGACGTATAATGGTAGCACACGGGGCATACAGCGCTGCTCCTAAGACTGCATTAATCGTCCAAAAACTCATTAGTTTCTAAAATATTCCATCATGGTCCGCTCACGCTACTCCTCCATTACAGTCTGTGTTGCCCCAGACATGTTTTTGTAACTGTGCCGACCTCTGAACTGTTGAAGAAGAGCGCTTGCCTCCGCGCATGCGCAGTACTCTCTGGAGCACTGCCTCCGCGTCCTCCTTTCGATGAGCTCCTCATCTGTAAACTCTGGCTCGAAACTGTAAGGACACCCATCATATTCAAAGTTCTCCTCCACAACATCTTCATCCGATAGATATTCGTCCATTTTGCACAAAACTGGAAGAAGAAAGTTGTTGTGTAGCCGGTGGTCGCCGCTGAAACAATGAGTCGCACTGTGCATGCGCGGAGCAAGCACTCTTCTTCAGTTCAGAGGTCAGCACAGTCACAAAACATGTCTGGGGCGACACAGACTGTAATGGAGGAGTAGCCCGAGCGGACCATGATGAAATATTGGTGAAACTAAAGAGTCTTTGGACGATTAATGCAGTTTTAGGAGCGGCACTGTATGCCCTATGTGCTACCATTATACGGATGTCCGCCCCTCGGTTTTGGATCTAAATATCTCCCAAAGAACTGTTTGGATCAGGAAAGCCTTCTGGGTGAGTATATTGTTCTACTTCATTCTATAAACAATGTGAAAGCTGCAGAAACCGAACTTATCCTTTAATGGACACAATAACATGACATTAGAGCACAGCTGACTACCAAATGGTCAGAGAGTATTGTCACGACAAATACCACAAGCAAGATACCACCTTCATAAATATAATGCCTTCCATTATCTGCTCTGTAATGCTGCACGACTTCCAAAACTCAACTTTACTCTTTAAAGTTTGTTGCTTAGCTGCTTGCACCTATCTCAGGAGCTAAACCCAAGTCCCCGCTGTGCCTCAAAGTAAAAAAGCCAGCAACACCATAACCTACATTTCTGTCTTTGTTGTTCTGCCTGGATATCCCTGCAGATTTCAACAGCAATGCTATGACAGCTTAACCAACATAAAGGAGGTACTGACAAAGTACATACTGTTACAGAAAATAAAGTAAAACCAAAACAGAGTCAAACCAAGCTGTTCTGGTACCAAAAATGGAAAGAATCCATATGACACACTATGTGGGGTGACATCTATTATCAGGGCTGGCAGGTCCCAACAGCTGCCCCATCAGGTGAAAACTGTGTCCAAAATCTGACTGATATTTGAATTGATTCTCATCTGCTGCATGAATAATGACACAAGAGTGCAAGGCTGCTTTGCACTTCAGAAGAGCTTCTCCTGATATAAACCCGTCAGTGTAATACAGGCTCATATCATCAGTAACAGTGACATTAGACTATAGGCACACAGGAGGTCATGGAGGCAGCGCAGATAAACCCCTCCAGCACATCAAAGAGACGTGTGGGCAGGTCCACCACAGGAGCTCCCAGGTAATTCAAGACCTGCAGAGAGGACAGGCAGACTCAGACTCACATCCACCCGGGCCATGTCTGACAATTTTAGAGCCTGTCTGATACGGTAGAGGGAGCCCAGATAAACTCACTGGGTCACTGGTTTAATGTGCAGTGGATGAGCTGGTGTGAGGCAGAGCGGCTCAGATCTGTGCAGGCCACAGAGGAGGTACTGAAAAAATAACCTAATACAAACAACAATGAAAATAAACAAGGACAAAGAGAAAAGTTCTGATGAGAAAGGTTCAGAGAATTGTTTTCTCTGTGTGACAGGAAGCAGGCAGTTCTGAAGTCTTCAGTCAGCCATGTAAAGGGAAAAAGTAGGAGCAAACTGCATCTCGAGAGTATAAACAGAAACTTAGAAAAGGGTCAGACAGCTGGCGGTCCAAACCTCAGTCGGGGTATTTTTTGAGTTTGGATGTTCTCCTCATGCATGTGTGGGTTCTCTTTGGATTTCCTGCTTCCTTTGTGGGAGGGTAGGTTAGCTGCCTGTTGGATCAGCTGTGCCTGTTTGTTTGTCTCTGTATGTCTTCTTGACTGTGTAGAGATTCTGTCATATTAAGAACAGGCTTATTATGTGGAAATGACCACTGTTGTAGAATTTTGACAGGGTTCAATAGATTTTATGTCATTCTTAAAAAATGACGGAAATGTACCTAGTATTGTGTCTAGACCTTTTTTAGTCACCAACTGAAGACACCCTATTGGGCTTTGGAGAAATATTTATTCATTCAGTTAATTCAAACTGTTGTGGCAGAATATTTGAAAGATAATAACTCAAAACTTATTTCCATGGCTTACTTGGTCGCTCAGTTTGCCCCCCTGAGCTCCTACTGCTTGCTCCTCTCCCCTCCCCCCTCACTTTTCAGTTTGAAAGTTGTGTCATGGCCTGCATCAACATTTACCATTTCAATGATGACAAGACCACCATTTTTGAATGGACAGTTTTCAGGTTTTTTTTTTTTTTCAGTTTTGGGTACTTTAATGAGATTTAATGAGAAATAAAGAGAGTCATGTTGGTGTTATTTGGATACAATGTCCAGGTTAAATTTAATATCATCTTTTAATTCATCTTTTTAACAAGAGAGCATTTTTATTCATTGCAGTCAAAATGACACAATGACAATTCTGATTCACAGCATGGCAACGAAAAATAGAGTGAGATACTTAATGTAAGGGAATTTAGCTTTTTTTTTTAATTATGAGGTTAAATCAGACAGTTTTTATAAATTTAATCTATAAATTCAGATATTCTTATAATTATGAAATGTCAAATCAGTGGTGTTGTATCAGGTGCTTTTAGTTTTATGTATTTTGGACTTTGTATCTTAAGAAAAATACATTTCTACAGTTATTCTGTATCAAATTCTCAAACATGGGAGTTAAATATCCTAAAACTGCTCTGAATGCAGACAGAGCCTTAAACCCAGGGGACATGATGTTGGCTGAGTGGGAGGTCTTCTTGTTTCTGAGGTTTCCACTGCTTCCACTCCTCTTAGAATTTTGCTACTTGAATTTGTGACAGACATTTGATATTCTTTTTCAGAAATATCAAATTTATGGGGTGCTGGTTTGGTGGAGTGGTTGGTGGCCATGCACGTCCCATGTGCGTGCTTCTGCCGAGCTGGGTTCAGGTCCAGCCTGTGACCAGTTTGCAGAGTGTCTTCCCCTACTCTCTCTCCCCCTTTCACAAGCGTATCCACTGTCTCTCTCCGATCAATAAAGGCACACAAAAAAAGAAAAGGAATATCAAGTTTATTGCCATTCAGCAAAGAAATTGCTGATTTTTGACTTTTGGTCCAGCAGAGGTTGACTGTTTTCAGCACTAAACGCAGCACTAAGAATTATAAAGTGCTAAGTCGACTGCTGCAGAAGACAAGAGTGGATTTTGGTGAGAAGGTAAACGTGACCCACTGGAGCAGAACAGCCAGAGAAGAAACAGACGGAGCACATGACACCCCCACAGTGCTGATTAACTCTGCAGTATGACACAACAGCCGTCATGAAAAACACTAGAGTGAGCAAATCTGAGTTTTATCTGACATTTAAAAGCCTCCATCCATTACTGCACTACTGTCTGGATTTGGTTTTCAGTAGGAAATAATCAAATTTAGGCTGTGGTGTGGAAAACCTCCAACAGTCCCTCTTACACCAGGGAACTTAAGAACAGTCGTAGCATCTTTTTCACATGGCAGAGAGGCAAAATTATGGTTTGAACACTATTATGGTTAAAAAGTGCTGACATTTACTCTGCATTGGAAGAAGTGGGGTTGGAAAATCAAGCCACATTAAAGAACATCATGATACTAAACCATTATGTGACCACATGCTCATGGTTTTGGTCTGTGTGTCTTTAATAAAAACTAAAGTGAATCTGCTCTGTTTTGTTGATTTTTATTTTTAAAGGCTGTATCTTGAAGTCTTAATATAACACCAAATATCATCCTTCAACAAGACACGTAACAACATGAACACTTTAAATCACTATCATGGAGACCAAAAATCATTGTTAGTGCTGGTTTAATCAAACACTAAAGTTAAAGAGTTCACCATACTTAAATCATTTCACTGTGCCAAATACAAAATACAAATCAAACCAGCTGCACAAAGGATGTTGCACTTTTTGCCTGATGTTGCCTATGTTACAGATGTTGGTTGCGGTTGAGTAGTCACCTCCTAAGCCCTTTCCTATCTACTTTTCCTTAACCCTGAAGGAAAACATCATGAGGTCAAGGAAAGGAGAATTCAGAAGGACTTAGGAAAGGAAAACTGCCATGCAGAGAGAATCCGACTACACCTTCACTACGCTACATCATCATGTGATGGTGGATGGTACCACTGCGTTGAAACCACAATTTTCCCCGAAGATGAACTACAAAAGGCTCATCATAGAAGTGCTCATGTATCATGAGAATGTTGTTCCTCTCAGACATCGAACATAATAACCTGGTAAAAATTTCATCTGCATAACCGATGTTTTAAATGAGGATTTAAATAAATGTGTCAAGTCATTATCAACATGAACACCAATCAGTGCATAAAAAAGGTAACTGAATGAAAGACAGGCAGACATTGACCAAGACCACAATCTAATGGTGTACACATTATTCATATTGAGCCATGTTTAAAACATAATCAACATCAAATGTCTCATATCCTGCTCTCTTTAAAGATTCAGACTACGGGAAAGTTAAGGCACGTTTTGGTAAACTATTTTAAAGAATCGAACGGCCGTGGTAACTTAAATGGTCTGTTTGCTTTGTTGTTATTATTCAGTTGAATTCAGAAGCAGTCGGATAACGCACAGTTTATTAAGGCTGTTTCCGCGGGTAATTGTGGGACACAATAATCTCCTCTCCTTTCATAAAGGATGGTCCGGTGTATCCTATGCTAAGGGAGATAATAAAGGAAGCATTGAGCCACCTTTCCTATGCCACCTTTAAACTATTCAAACAGCTCTAATCACAAACTACTTCCGGTTCATTTCACTCGGTTAGGAACCCTCCTAAGTAAAATGGACTATTCGACCGCAGCCGTTGACTGTGTAGGGAGACTCATAAGGGCTGGTGACATTATAGGGTCCATTTCAAGTTTTATAATGATGCTAATGATAAAGTTAAAGAGCCCATGTTCTGCTTTCCTGAGTTTTCTACATCCTTTAATGTTGTGAACACCCTTCCTTTGGGTGAAAGAGCACTTCACCGAACAAGACAAAAAGTCTGAGGCAGCTGGACTTCTACTTCTCCCCATGCTTTAGTGCCACTGGCCACCTGAAATGTCAATTAAATGGCTGTAAAGACTAAAAATGATGAGGGAAGTCCAGAAATTACTTCTCTTAAAATTAAAAGTCTTTTTTTTATTATAATAATCATTATCTGAAATTTGGACTTATCGCAGCAGAATTACAACATATTGTAATACCATGGACATCGTTAATACCCGAACTGAATCATTCCCTCTTACAGCAAGAGTGTACAAGGGGGCTTTGTACAACAAGGCCTGGAGCAAAATTTAGTACCCTTTACAAAGAGAGGAAACAGGGAAACTAGCGTGTGGAAAAAAGAGGGGAGAAGTGAAGCCAAACTCTGAGAAAAAAAGTCACACTAATCCTCCAACCCCCTGTTCCCAGTTTCCTCTGAGGCTGAGGCCTTCCAGGGCTCATTCAGAAACAACTATACGATGTTTTCCTTCCCTTTAGCAGATTACATCAGCACACCAGAGTGGATTCACTCCAACTACAAACAGTTATAGTATCTGACAAAAGTGTCTTAAACTGTGCCTGCTGTGAGGGGCCCCTGTGCTCACAGATCAGCGTGATGCCACAGACACATGGAGGAGTGATACAGCACAGGTCACTGCAGTGAACAGAATTATTCAAGCACAAACTGCAGAAGCATTGGAAATTATTTAACCAGAGAAACCTGAAGCTGCTAATCTGGACCACATACAAGGCTGCAAACATTAAAATAAACAGCTGAATGTGGGCTAATGAGGGATTAGCGTGGCTTTCATAAAGAAACGCTGGGTTATGTGGTCTGTTTGAGCGTTAATGGCAGAGGAGACGAGTGGAACAAAGAAAACATATTGTAATCCAAAAAGCCAATGGGAAATGGGGACTGAGGATTATTGGCAAGTCATGGGATCTCTCAAACTTTGCTTCACCAGAACAACTTAAGCTCATTTGATGGGTTAAAGATTCAGGTGTCACATGATGGAGTCTTTGGGGGAGAAAGTGGCCGTGTGTGTGTGTGTGTGTGTGTGTGTGTGTAGTGAAACGATAAGCAGATCAACGACTCCTCAGGGGGATTACATCTCATTTTAGAGGGCAAAGGCTCACACAGGGGGACTACAATCAAACACAGTGGGCGAGGTGGGCTGGGGGATCTTGAGTTGTGAAGTTTTTTTGACTTCAAGTGAAAATGAAAGTCGTGTTGCTACTTGGGACGGGCCATGATTTTCAGATATTTAATTGGTCATTCATGTATAATAAAAAACATGAAGACTACTTGGCACACTTTGCTCCGTCTACACCCTGTGTCCTCAAATATCTCCCTCATTTACTGTGACATAACTGAGTGCAAACTAATGTCTTAATGAAGCCAGCTCTTAGCTGTGGACATAAATGAGAATCAATGGCAGCTGACCGATTATACTTGGCTTCCTCTTATGTGAAGTGAATATGGAGAAAAGTCAGCTGAAAGTCTATCCATTCCTCTGTGATATTCAATGTGCCAGAGAAACTCCTCCCATCCTCAACAGGATAACTTTATACTATTGTGTTGGAGTTATATGAGGCCCATTTCAACAGAAAAAAACATCAACCACGGTGATTTTGATCAGCCCTGCCCCTGTGAGGAGAGAACCAGTTCAGAAGACAGGCAGCATACAGTTGGGATGTTTTACTTTTCCGTTAGGCAGCCCATCGTTGTGGTACATCCACTGCATAACCTGTGTGTCCTCCCTTTTCAAGTGAAGTGGAACCAAAAAAGGCTTGCTTGCAGAAAAGTAAGGCATTATAAATGTGTCCAGTGCAGTAAAAAATCCCCCTACTGCTGTTTTTAGTTTTCCCTCACCTAAAATTCACTAATTTATGCAGGACTCTTGGCCAACGCTGTAGTAACGCAGCCTCGCCTCAGCAATAGTTCTCTCCTTATAAAGGAAGCACTGATCAAAATGACAGTGCCTTTATATTTACGACTGGAATAAACCCGATACAACCCCACATTAAGAATACTAAACTATGCCTTTAATATCTTTATCCAGAAAGTTGCTCATGTTACTAAACTGGGCTTTAGCAGAGGATTTTGGAGAGACTCTATGACAGTGTGCTGGCCCATGTCACAGGCTGCTGACCTGCCAACATGCTGTTTAATATTTCATAAAGTTTCCAATTGTTGAGTGCATTTGTGTCAAAAGGAACCATTTCGATCTAGTTTTCTCACACTGTACATATGAGCAGTGTTATTCGGAAATGTAGTTATTTCATGCAGTATGAATTTTAAGATTGATTATCAATCAGGTTTATTACTTTAGTGTCAAATACCATCAGATTCATTGGTATTATACTATCAACATTTTAAGTGTCTTGACAGTTTGATGTGTTTTAAGTTTCAGTGAGAAGTTAATAGAAGTAATAAGCTTAAAGAGGACATATCATGCTTGTTTCTCCTATTCACTGCCAGACTAGGATGCCTGTAAAGCATTTCTGCCCTCAGTACAAGTCATTTAGTTCCTTCATTGCCCCATAATAGTGTTCTCAAAATCCTCATTTTAGGCCACTATGAAGCCCACGTTAAAAAAAACACTTGGTCTCAAGGCTGACCTAAAGTTACCTCGCAACGTCACAGCCCTTTGTGCTCTGATTGGTCAGTTCTATCGGGGGTTGAGCCAGCCTGTCCTTCTTCTTCTACTGTATTTTCCGGCAGGCTCAAAGCAGCGACCGCGTATTGAGTCCCCCTACAGGCCAGAGCTGGTAATGAGGGAATGTGAGCGAGGGAGCTTTATACCCCTGCTGGTGGATGTGTTCCTCGGTGAGGGTTTTGTGGCTAACGGACATCACAGAGGAGGAAGTGTTCTATCAGATTACTCCAATAAAAAGAAAGGTACCTCGTTTCGTCACGATGATTTAAATCTCGCGGACATCTTGCAAAGACCTATTTTCAGAGGCATCAAATCTCGTTCTAGGATATCAGAAAAAATACAATATCTCATTTTTTGAAAATTAAGGGGGTGTAAGGTCTTGTTTTCAAATTTATTATATCATATGTAAGTATTAAATCATGCATCAGCATGATATGTCTCCTTTAAACAAAAAGTTAAGGCAGGATGATAGAGTGCTGACTATTGCCTGGCTCAATATCTCCAGAAGCATGCTTTGTTACTGACAGGTCAAGACAATTTCTTATTTTTAGTGATGCAACCTTGATGCTGTTTTTGTCCAATACGTGCACAGTTCAATTGGGCCTGGGTGATATAACAATTAAATTGATTAGATTTTGTTCTGTAGTGAAGCATTTAAAATATATACAGTATGTATATGGCTTACTCCCCCCTCATTTTGGTCCACCTGGGCTCCAGAAATAAACTCCACCCCACAATCCCCTCTATCTGAGAACAAAATAAACTCTGAAGCTGTTGTATTGTTTTGTGACAAAATATGAAAAATCTTTGCTGTTTTTATGATAAAAGGGCCTGACATGTTTACACAGACACATTTATAGGTTTGTATTTTTTAAATGGCGCATTTTGAAGTAAAATTCAGTTTACTACAATGAAGGAATTATTTGATCAAATTAAAGAAAAACATGTTTTATGTCATTTTAGCAGCATTCGTACTTTTTCATTCTTTAAGGGTTAAAAAACAGATTAAATTAGAATTCAAATTATGTGTGACAAAATCAGAAATTTTATGTTTAGGGCCATATCACCCAGCCCTGATTTCAGTGTATCCAAAGAAAAAGAGAGGTAAACAATACAGAGAAACCAAAGCCAAAACAAAAGAAGGCAAAAAAAAGTGCTCAAATTTGATTTTGGAGAAAAGTGTCAGCCCTACTAAGTACATCTGTGCAGCCACAGTAAACATTACAGTTCAGTGTTAGACAGCCACTTCTTGAGAGGGGCGTGATTGGACACAGCTCAGAGGGATTTAAATCAATACAGTCTGTTCTGAGCAGGGCTGAAACAGAGGGGTTTAAAAGCATGACAAAATCAAATAACTGAGCTAACTATCAACAAGAAACTTTCTAATGACAATTTGGATCAAACTGATTTTGTTGAGAAGGAGTAAAATGAGACCTTAATTTCGAAGTTTAGTTTAATCTATAACCTGAAAGGCAACTTCATGCTAGCATGAAGCTGATTAAGCTAAACAACTCCAATGTTTATCATGATCCATCTGAGTATTTTTTACCCGCAGCTTTCAGAATCTTATTTGAATTATAATGCACATCCCTGAAATCTCATCTCTTAAACCTTGTTGTATTCTAAAACAGAAGCAGAGAACATCACTATTTCAGCTCCAAATGACTGAACGGGAGAGTCTGATTCCATCACCACACACTGAGCAGTACTGAGCAGTACTGAGCTTCCCCCCAGTTTCCTTTAAAAGTCAAATGCTTCTCATTTACTGTCAGATAAAATGCAAAGTGATGAATTATTCTGAAAATTTCAAATTGCTCCTCGATCTCTGATCTGTATATGCACAGATGAAACTCCAGCAGGTCTTTAGTTTTTTCACTGCAGTGGAGTCTGGAGTGAGAAAGTACAAATGATGACCCAGAAAAATCCAATTTAAGCAAAAGCTTCAATTGAGGATCAATAATTAATGAAGGGTGAGACCAGCATCCTTGTGCTGTATTTGCATATGACAAATCACCATGACAACAGGCTGTTTAGGTGCTGCTGACCGATGATTGCTGCTCTTTCTCTCGCCTTATTAAGCAGCATTACGTTAAGAAAAATGTGTTTCTGTGCCAAACCCTCACTCTGCAGATCAAAGCTTATTTTTTAAGACATTTCACTTTTTGTTCTGCTCCCTGTGTGGCCCCTGGTTCAAGGTTTAAAGGACAACACTGTTGAAAAAACACACTTCACACATTTGAAGTCTTCAGTCTCAGTATTATGAGTTGACTTAAGACCTTTTGGCTGACCAGAGAATGACTTTTTTCTAAGCTTTCCTTTGTCTGATATTTTACCGGCATTAGAGGCGGATTTAGAGAGTTTTTTATCTTTTATTTTAATAAAGGCAGCGTTTTTGTGGACATTCCAGGAAATCTTAAATGAATAATTCCTCTATATTCACAGCCTGGACCCCATGAACCCACACAGAACACTGTTCACGCTAAAGAAAACAGAAAACAGAGCCTGTATGAATATTATACCTTGTTCCAAATAATAAAAAAATCATATTAATTTGGCCATTTTCATCGTTCAGCTCTCTTGGATCACCGTCACAGCAGAGACAATGACTGTGAGGGCGAGCGGGTGGCTATAAGCTTTCCCAGACCCGACCTCAGCCCAGGACTATGTGTTTATGAGGTGCTTCTGAAATGTGGTGATGTCACACGCGGCTGTGAAAACATGGAGGGCGGCCGCTCCGTTGGCCTTAATGAGAATATTAGGGGATGGATGTGGGGAAGTGAGGAAATGTGCTGATGGGGCAGGCAGAGAGGATCTGAGTGTGTGGCCTTTAAAAACCATCCTTCATATACTATCAGGGACGGGATGAACTGGAAGTAGTCTGGGACAAACTGAAAGTTCTACAAAGGCAGGCTGTCAAATGTGTTCTTATTGTTAGCTGATAATTGTGGCTAATTGTGATTGGCTTCTGGATTTTAAAAGGAGACATACCATACATTACACCACCACCTGTGGTATAAATGACCACCTGTGCTGATATATTCAAAATGTAATTCCCATCATTTATCTGCAGAAACTTTGGCCCTGAATAAACCAGCTTTAATCAGCCTTACTCAAAACACCCTGTTTTGATGTCTGTCTCTTTAAATGCAGAGGGAGCTATGTGCCTTAATGAGTGGAGGTCTGTGGGTGGGCAATACCAGGTAAAGGGTTGGTAAGACTATAATGACTCACTGTGGTGTCAGTATGAGTCCAGATCTGAACAGTCTGATTTCATGTTCTCAGGCACAGATGGATGATGAAAAAAGGGTTGGCTTTTTCACTCTGGGTGGGTCGATAGAAACTCTGGCTAGTGCAATATCAGTGCAACGACATTAGCCTGAGCTACATGTAATATCTTGGTTTTCCACAAACCAGAGGTCGGGGTTGCACATCTATGATCTGGTATTCTTCCTCTGGCCATAAAGGGTTCAAAAGGACTGCAAGAGAAAGCAGACTGTGTGAATCATGTGATCTGAATGAAGTGAAATGAAAAGTGAGTGATTTTCTTTTGCACTGTACAAAATATGATGATTTAAGATTGCTACTACTTCATGACATGGCTCCACTAACACCTAAAGAGTTGAACTGAACTGAGAAGCTGTTCAAATCTGATTTGTTTAAGCTCACAACTTTGTCTCAAAAACTTGAAAAGAGGACAAGATGGTCTGTTTAATGTTTTAGTTTATTTCCTCACATTAAGTTTCATACTGTGAATGTTCCTCTGTGGTTCCTGACTGTTTGAACTTGTGGTGTCATGTAGACCCATGTGGACTAGTCATTTAATCATATGTATGATGCAATAATTACAATGAAAACCATAATTACATGTCCCCTTTGAGTCCAGCTGACCAGTCTTATCTAAATATTGATTTGATTATCAAATAAAAAAGGGGCTCTTAAGAGCACTGATAGCATAGACCTTTGTTCATGGGCGGTTGTTTTCAACACAGGCAATCCGGTTTAAGTCAACACAAAAAAAAATTAAAACAAGAAAGATGTAAGCTTTAATCTTGACTTACAGTTTTTTTGGTTGAAATAAGTTCTGCACTGCTCCACCAGTGTGATCTGAAAACATAATTTTAAGGTACGAGACAGCAACAGGGTGATTCTTCTTTGAATTACAGTATTTAACACTTTTATGCTTAAGGAAATATGTTGTAAATGCTGTTTAAAATGAGTCACTGAAGTCAGCTGGTCTGTATTTAGGGAAACAGTATTTACACATTTCAGGAGTTCCAGGTTACTAGTTAAAGTTAACAATCATGTTCAGTGATTCTCTCTAGAAACTTTTAATCAAGGGTTTACTTTGTAATCTGTACTGGCTTGAGCTAAGATAACTTTTTGAGATATGTTGCTTTTTATAATTTGCGTGAAGAGATTGTGGAGCAGATATTCAGAATGTGGGGAGGAAGAGCGTGAGGAATGACATGTAGTAAAGGAGCCTTATTGACCCTGATCTGCCTGATTTAAAAACAAGCAGGGACGCCATTAATGGATTACCAAGGCCCCCAATATATTGGTTTTATTATGAATGAAAATGAGGACCCTGTGGCAATAAGTTTAGCCATTTACATTTAAAAGGAGATGAAAATAGCTATGGGGAATGTTTAAAAATGTAGTTTTTTCCACTTTCCTCTGTAAGGTTTTTCTTGAGGGGGAATGAGATATTCGAAGGAGCAGCTACATTCTTCTTTAATACCAAGGCAAGGAGCTGCAAGAGTACCAAGCATCCCACTGCAGCATCCTATCAGTAATCAAATATAATGGTATAATTAATATTATGAAAATGTCACATATTAACTAAGGCCTACACAGTTAACCTGAACACTTTATTTACTCTCAGAGATGATACCGATGATACAGAGCTGGGATCAAAACATCTTAAAGCATATATCTCAGCTCAAGCATCCGTTCTTACTTACCTTTATTCCCACAGCACCGTGTGCAGCTGTCTGTTATCATATCACATCTATCTGTGAGCGTAATGCTGATCTCACTGATGAGGGAATAAAAGAGAAAATATCTAAGCCAGGCTTTCTCAAAGGCATGATGTAATAATTCATTAGGTGAGAGCTGACCTCGCTCGAGTAAGAGAAAAAACTGCAGTGATGATGCCTTTCAAGAATTCTTGGGTCAAGTCCATGACAGACAGACTGAAAAAAATGTATGGACTGAGAAGGAAAAACAGAAATATCCTCTGTGGTTATAACTCAAGCCGGGCTGACAGCTCATTTGATTCTGACTTGAGGTAAAATGAATTATTTTAATGAATATTTTAACATCAGTAATAAGGAAAAGATGATGCAACAGTGATTGAGACTGCAATAAGTCATTACAGAGCCTACAGCCTCTCTAACATGTTAGTGTGGTCAATGTCTATAAGGTGGTGGAAAAGCAAAATGAGTGAACCTTTAAAACACAATGGAGGTCTGCTGTGATAATTAGTTCTGAGGGTAAGTTAACAGATTCAGATTCACAAAGACGTTTGTAATTCATAGTTTAAAGTTTCTTACCGTTCAGTTAAGATAATAGCTGAAACATCTTTGTGATTTAGTTCAGTCTAAATCTCGTTTCTTCTGGATAACTGTTTATTTGTAATTTTATTCTTTAACACAAAGTATGAGTCTAACACCAACATCAGTCCTGAAGATGTTTTCATCTGTTGGTTGTTATGTTTCTCAGCCTCAGTCCAGCTGACTCATCATTAAAACCCTGGTGCAGGTAATGACAGGAAATTAATGCCATCAAAACAAAACAAGTCAAAAGGGTTAATTAGTCCTGTGTCACATGCACTATCACGCTCATGCTGTTACCATGACAACACTCATTGCCGTGTGTTATAAAATAACCACAATCCCTGCCATCCTGGGAACCAGGAGCCCCAAAGATCACAAGGGTGGTACTTGGCTCTGTCTGCTCCAAAGTGTCAAAATAAGATTTGCACTTATTGAAATATGTGCATGAAAAATATCACTGGGTAGCTCATACAAAGGTTTTATTGTTTAAAAGAATGTAGACCTGTGCTCTAAGGCTAAAGTGAACCACATAAAGCCAAAACTATACCCACAAGTCGACTAATCTATTAGCAGTTTGGGTTAAAAGCTGCATGAGGTCTGTAAATCAACCTGACTAATGACAGTGGATTCAGTTCAATCTTAATGATAGTTTCAAGAAATTTCAAAAGACACAGAAAATAAAGCTTTTTGCTACATATAAACTATGAAAAATCGACCAGGAATTTGCAACAGTGTCCGGCAAGTTATTGTCAAAAATGTTGAAAACTGCTCTACCTTCGACTCCAAACAAATCCATCAAGAACTCAATGAATCATGAGCAGAAATGTGGGAAAGTATCTTACTACCTCACACCATTGAGAAATCATTCAAAATATTCCTGGATCTGCTTCCTGATTCAGGTCACCAGCAAAATCGCATCACCTTTTCCCTGTGTTGTGACCAACATTCCCTTCAAATTCTGCCAAAATCCATTCATGAATTTTTTTCACTTCCTAATGAGACCAAATCTTCACTTTGGTCTCATTTCATCATGTTTAAATGAACCTATCTGATCACTTGTTAAAACTGAAACTAACTTACCAGAAAACAGATAGGATGGTTGGTAGATAGGTAACCTGTAGGTACAGTATGTAGCTTGGAAGGATTTGACTGCATTGCTGTCACTTGATTAGTTTACAGGCTAATAATCAATACGACTGTGGGGAGTAACCACAAGTTTACCAGCCTATAGCACAAAGCACGTACAGGGCTGCAGCTATTCATGGAAAGATTCCTGATTGAAGACAAGAGGTGAGCAGTGGAGCTCAACTGGTTTTATGCAGTGGGTCCAAGAAAAGCTTAGAATATATGTTCAGAAAAGAACAATGAAATGGCTGTCTGAACTTCTGTCTATTAAACCATGTGAGTTATTAAACAGAGCGATAAAAGTTAAGTTTGACTGGACTGTTTTCTTCAGAGTCAACGTGTAACAGAGCATCTCACAGGCCAAACAGCTGAAGTGTCGGCCCCACTGCTCTGATAGGATTTATTCATAAGAAAAATGAAGTGGTTTCAATGTCTTGTGGTGTTAAACTACTTTTTGTGAGGTCCTGGGGGCTCTGCTCTTCTTAGATACCAGTAGGAGGGCTCAGACGAGGAAAGGTTGGGAGCCACTGTTTTATAAGCGAACTTTACAAAACTGGGTCAACAAGTGTTACGACATAAAACACATCAGCCTGACACAAATAACTCTGGATAAACTTCACAGTTTAAGCCTGTGTGTGGCGAAAAACACACCTGCAAACATCTGTTTAGTCTCACAGTCCGTCTGCAGGTCCATCCTACAACGCTCTTCTTGTTTTTCTGGAGTGCGTTTAAGTCTTTAAATATTTTCAGCTCATTAAACTGTTCTCACCCAAAGACGGAGAGACGGTTGTCCATTTCACACTGGTGTCTGAGCTGTTTGTAAAGAAAACACCTCTATATCACTGTGTCTGTGTGTGATCACCAAACCAACACAGCTGCTCAGAATAAGCACCTAAAGGTGTCCATAGGTTATGATAGTAGTTCTGGGTGTCAAATGAATAACTATGAAGAATGAGAGTACGTCCCCTCACAATGTGGAGCCATTTGTTTCTAATATGTTTCCCTGTAGGGATGTGTGAGATGATGAATGCTCTTCCTCTAACTGACATATTTATGAAGAACATTTTAAACAGTGGGTCATCGCTGGGCTGAAACGTGCTCTTCCCACCCTACAAGTGTGGTGTGAGTTAAAAATGACCACCAGGGGAATAAAACCATTTCAGTCCTCCCATCTTGATAGTGTTGGACACAGACAGTACAGTTCCTGTTGTAAAAACTTCTTTTCACACCTTGTCGGGGGAACAGGGTCTAGAGAAAAACAGTTCAAGCCGAGCAAAGACGGTGTCTGCTCTCACAAAAACCAGTGAGCTGAGAAAAAGACCACATACAAGAACATTTTATAACGCACATTAAGTTAAACTGTCCCAAATGTGTAAAACATCTTGTAGAAATTAGCAATGGCAAATGTAGGCAATGAATCCTAATTTCATGACACTTCAAATCAGCAATCTACAAAAAGTCCTATATATTTACTATAGGCTAATGTTTTATTTAAAAAATAAATGTTGCTGAAAACCCCCTGTTCTTTTTTAAAATGACAAAAAATATTAGCAGCATTTAAAAATGTGGGTTAACTTAAACCTTTACTTACTAGTTTCACCCACTTTGCCAATGAATTTGTGCAATTCAGTCTTTTTAAAAAATATATAGCAAAATATGATCTAGTTTCTGCATGTTTTTTACCGATAGATAACTGAATAAGAATTATTTCAGTTTTGGTGTGTGGTTTTGAAGTGTCATGGTAATGCTCATGAAGATCCATTTGAGTCAGAGTCTCAGCTGTGGTTTTGGATAAATCAGGGGCAGGAGCTGGTCACTTGTTGGAGAGGAGTTGGTTTTGCATCATTAGCCTCCATTAGCTTCACCTGTCAATAGGTGTAGTCCACCTGTTGAGTCCAGTCGTGGTGTCAGGAGAGAAAGTGGCGACTCCAAATGTTGAGGCATGAAGCCAAAGCAAGAGAACACAGAAAAGCAGTTTCCAAAGAGTCCACGGGGACATGGGTGACATGATTACAGTCCTGTGATGTGTCACTAATTGTCAGATGGTGCAAAGGTTTCATCTCAGCTGTGCCTCTCTGTCTGTTACTCTGGTTGAGCTAAAGTCAGTTTGAGGGATGGTGGTCACCACACAATGATTTTACTTTTCATAAAATAAAGAGCCAATGTCACACATTGACTTATATTTTCTATTGTACATCTTTGAGACAGAAAAGGTGGAGGACACAACACATCAGAATCTTTGAGACAATGAGAGAAGAACCACCAAGTAAAGTCTACAGAAGCACAAGAGGGACACGGAGAAAGAAACACCACTGACAGGATAGTTTTTCCCTCATTTAGGGAAGCTTAGACAACACTTTCATGTTAAATACTTCAGGATGAGAGGGGCCTAAGGTTATAGGCTCTTCGGCCATAGAGTAAGGCTACATTCTTCAGCTGAAGCTTGTGATGCAGCTTGACAATATTGTGTGATTCAGCTTTTTTAATGATCAAAAAAATGGCAGGCAAACTTTTGCACACCATTTATTTGCAAAAATTCTCACTCTTTGCAAGATCCAGCTCCTTTTCAAAAAATTTCTAGCTATCTTGCACAGCTATAATTATCTTTTGTTTAGCTTATGACCAATAAATATTAAGTTTCTATGCTTTTAACACTGCTTATAATCAAAAAATGTAGAGTTCTTTATTTCTGAATGCATGTCTTAAACATTTATACAATTTTCCAAACTTCTCCATGTCAATGTTTGCAGCGCAAAAAGTTTGTCTGGTATGGGGTGGTGTGAAAGCTCACATGAACTCTGATGTGGACCAAAGAACCAAACTCTGGTCCACCTGAAAACAGGGGTTCTTAGTTTGCTTCCACCTGAAACAAAGTTCAGTTTGTGTTGGATGTGAAAAAATGAAAAGGAACCAAACAAGGAAAATATATCAAAAAGGAGGGCAGTGAGACTTGAATTTGGCCAAACATCCCTTTGGAAAGCAAGATAACAACATACAACATGTGAAAAAAACATAGGGAGGCTAACATTAATATTTTTTATCACCACCAGCCTCTGTTCTAAGCTGAATAATGTTACACATCGCTCTGACTTATGTGCCCGTGTCATCTGATGCTGGCTAAATGCAGCTTTATCTGTCTTTCATCACGCAGATACTCCCAAGCTTCTTCGACTCAAACAATGTTGTTACCTGAAGCCAGATTCGTATTTACAAGTCATACAAAAATAGCATAAACAAAGACTACATACAGTCTCAAACTGTGGTGGGTGGCTGTATAATCAAGCATTTAATAGGCTTTGGTCCACCAGACAAAGAGCAGTGTGAAAGAAAAACAAACAAAAGTTAAAGTTGTCACTTCACCCCTAAACCAAATCAAATCCAACAAAGTACAGGTGTGAAAGTGACCACAGACAACTAGGAATCAGAAATAAGTTTTTGCTAATAGAAAATTAAAACTGCCCAATATTGGTTGTCCATGACAATTCTTTTTGTTGCTGTGGCATCAAATATATTTTAATACGATTTAAATTCTGTTATTATCTTATCAAAGTTGTTAACCCTGTTATTTTGACAGCTACGTTTTCTTCCTTAACAAAAATAAAAACTCTAATATGTCATGTGTAACACCAAACAGCTCAAAGGTCAAGTTGTTATTTTTGGTCCATTGAGTCCTGGAGGAATTATGAAAACACACGATTACAGAATCATTTTCCAATTAGCCGCTTTACACTGTCACAACATTTGATGATTTATGCAGACAAAGTAAAAAGATGCAGTAAGACAGCTCTGTGCTCTGCTGATCCTTTTAAAAGCCAGCAGGCATGAAGGACCCTCACACTCTCTGTCCATATGGAGTTTCCCCCACAGCAGACCCCCTAACTCTGGGGGATTAGGACCCTTCCTATCACACAAGCCTGCTGGACAGAGACCAAAGGAGGAATTGAGTTCCCAGCCAATCTAATCAAAGGGGAAATTAAAGACTATTCCTGATTTAATGCTGATTATTTTAAAGTCCGATAAAGAGGACAAAACAATTGAAGCAAGATGGAGATTTTCCCACATGTTGTTAGAGTTTTCACCCTCTCTACGTCTACTTATATAAACTTATTTCTTCTACTCTACGTACTCTCCTTCATGCCTCCATCAAATCTCAGATCTTCCACACACACAAACACACCAGACAAACCTCTTATGAAACACTCAGAAAACTAGAAATTCACTCGTGTGGGCAGGGTGCCCAGGAATTCTGGTCGTAGCTTTGCAGCGAGTGGATAATTCGTCTTTGAGCTGTTGTTTTCCTCCCCACAGAGAGATCCAGCTAAAGTGGCTCAGGACTCCATACCGCTCCAAAATGAAGACTGTCAAAAAAGCCAGAATCGATGGAGATCTAATTCACTCCTTACTTCACTCTTTAAAGTGAACGTGTTATTCGCTTGACGAACTGAAAGGCTGAAGGCTTCGTATATTCCCTGAATGTAAAAACTTTGTCTTTTCTTCTAGATGAAAAACTAATGAAAAAGCTTTTACTTTTTAGATATGAAAATGAAACTCCCTGTTTAAAGACCTACAATCATCTGAAACACACTTAAAAGTTAGTGCCCAGAGTTTTTTAGTTCAGATCTTTGTAAGCTGAGCAGAAACCTGATACCAAGAGCTCTAGTGGGGGTAGAGGAAAAACAAAAAGACTGTGATGGAGAAGTAATGAGGAGAAAAAGCACGTTTCATGCTTTACTAAATTTCAGATGAGATCTTAAAGATCAAACAGGAGCATAAAACACACATGCAAGTCTGTGGACCACACTGAGAGGATGAGATTTTTTCCTTCAGTGTCACGGAACAAAGCTTCATATTTATGCATTTCAGTCAAGACAAAGTTAAAATAACTTGTATTTGTTTTATCCATCAGGGGACAGAGTGCAATGACATTGATCAATTATATAATATGAGAAGTGTTCAGACAGCATAATCCTCTGCCAAGACATTTCTGACATTTTCAGACTAGTTATTAGGAAAATGTAGAAAACTGCCCTCATTACAATGTTAACAAATCATTTAAAAACTTCTGGATCAGCATTCATGTTTAATCACCACCAAAATCCAATCACTGTGCCATGACTAATATTCCCAAAAAAGATACCCTGTCTGTTGAGAACTTTCTGACTTAATCTTGCTCACAAACAAGTTATTAATGTCTATCTGTAGAAATACAAAACACTATAGCAAACCATAACAGTGGATTTTTGTCGATATCCAGTATGCTGACATTTCCAAATTAACGATCATCAATCCAAATACTGTTACAGATATCTTTTGTTATGAGCACAAAGCCTCCATCTAACGAACATTCATCAGTCAGTGGGCCACACCAAATATTCACAGAGATCCACGGCTGGTCTCTACGTCTGAGGACTAAACTGTGTCATTTCCTCAGGATATACATCCACTCATACAGCAGTTTCTGAAGGTGTTTTTGGTGAACAAAGGTCAGTCTGTGCTCTTCAGTCTGTGGACACAAAGGACAAACTGTCTGACACATCTTCATCAACATGATGAGCTGGGGGGCACAGGGTATATTTGGCCACTGTCAGAGGGTGTTGGCAGTGATTGAAAGATGAGGCTGCAAAGACAGTCTGACATGTGACTCCTCTGTGTGGGTGGGCACGTCTTAAAGCATGTTGGTAAAAGAGTAAAAAATAAAGTTATACCCATTAGATCAACATAAGAGTGTTTTTTAAACTAAAATGATGGTAGAAAGCTTGTCGGCCCTGAACTGAGGCATGCAGGGAATTAAAGGGTCATAATAAAAAGAAAAAAAACACACTTGAATATGTTTTTTTTTATGTATATGTTTGGGCTCTATCAGCCTCCACTGACAGTGCAAGGACAGCTGACTGACCCTGAAAGAGGGGTAGAGAGCACACGAGGAATGGGCCTCTGGTCATACCAAAGCCCAGGCCATCCCTCTAAAGACGAGAGCCCCACTATATGCAAGTGTGCTGTTGCTACCGCTCAGCTAAACCAGAAACCCAACTGTGTTTGAATAACTTCAAACAAAGGTAAATGCACACAAGGAAAATCTACAAATATATGGCAGATAAATAACATGAAGATGGTCTACACCCTTGAGCAACTCCTCCCTGTCTTCACAGCATCTCTAATCTTATTTTGGGGGCCAGAGGTCAGCTGCAATAAAAACAAAGCAGTTGTCATGGGAACAGGTATGCCCTTTTGTTATTTTTACATCTTAGCTGGCAGTAACACCACGGTCTGCTCCAACTGATCCTGCTGGGATGATAGGAAGAAGTCTTTGATTTGAAGTAATTCCAGGTAATAGTTTCCAGAGAGCCATTCAGCTCTGAGGAATGCAAACTAATCTGGTCACATTGGTTCTGCTGAAGCTCTCAGAAGACCCCGCAGGGTCGTCACCCTCAGAATACCAGCCCGCATTTACACCCCCCTTCAACAGACAGTTAAAGGAGTGAAAGGAGGATGGAGAAAGGGGCTCACACATCATCAAGCTACTGTGCACATGTGCTCATGTGCTTTGAAGGCACTGAGCTGTGCTGTAATCTGCAGGTGTGAGCTGCTGACCGCCTCAATGGAAATGAATGTTCAATCATTCAACTGAATTTTTCACGTTAAAGCTGAGTGTGGAGAAGTGAGAAGCTCTGCTCGGCTCAGACTAAACCTTTTACTGACAGAAAATGCTGTTTATATTCAGATTCTTAAAACAGATACTGGAGGGAAATTCACAGAAAATCAACAAATACTTTAAGACGCGTTTCCTCTCATCAGAAACAGAGTTTGCAGGAACGTTGCACTCATCCACAAACAACAAATCAAAGAAAAGTGGGTTTTTTTTTCGAAGTTTTTCTGAGGTCTGGGGTAGATAAAATCCCTTTTTGCAAAGTGCCCTCACTAAGCTAAGGTTGTTATTTCACATTGGATCTAAAGATGCCACAACATCATTAAACCTGGATGTAAACAAAGTACATTGGACAAACAAAAGCAGTGTGACTATTGATCACATATGGCTACTCATTAGACAAAAAAGTACTGACAAAAGTACTGCAGATTATTTTGGAAAAATTACCCCTGACATGTCTGTCAAACCAGTTTTACTGTCAATGCTGACACAATGATTCAATGTCAAATAAATGGCCCTCAATATTGGCTGTTTTCTAAGTGTTTTTTCTTAACATTAGACTGATAAACTAAACACAACTTCATTTCTGTTAAACTATATCAGTATCTAGAAAGCCAAAACCTCTGCCAAGGCAGCTCCATATTGCTGTTACATTTATAAGCAAAAGTTCCATGTTAAAGTTAACATCATGATATGACTCATTGACCCTGAAACCTGTGCTCGCTCTTGGAATGATGTTGATAGCATTAGTAGTTTGACAGTTATTGACTGAAAACCATTGTTCATTAATGAAAGTTACCTGGATCACCACCAGAATCAAATCATTTTTAAGTTTGTCCGTTTCCACCATCTCCTGAAAATTACAGCAACATCTGTCAAATACTTTTGTGTAATCTTGCAAACAAACAAACAAACAAACACAGGCATGAACATAACTTTTTTGGCAGAGCAAATTATTGATATTGAAGCGTCCCTAGTTTGACCACAATGTGATCTGGCACTTGATTGTCACCCGCTGTAAAGCATTAAGAAGACAACACCTCAGATGCCAACGTTTCCCCTCTGCCAAGATCTGAGCCAACAAATTAAGAACGCCTGGCGTACTTTGTGAAATCCTGTTAGGGATACTGTTGACAGGCAGGGACTTTGTCACTCTGCAGACAATGGCTTCACTCTCTGCTCCTGGGTCATTTTCATTAATTAAGCAACGTGGCGCTCAAAAGCTAATCCAATCACCCAGCGGTCCTTTCTCACGGTTCCAGGCCTGGCTTCTGGATGACTCTGATCGACCTGCTGCTTGTCACCACGAGCGGCACAACAATGTGTACTTCTAAACAGATGCAAAGCCCGAGGACAGGGATGTGGAGAGAGCAAAATCAAACGCCCATCCATAAAGCAAAGGTCTAACAGGCTCTGAAAGACACTGGTATGAGAGACTTTATTTAATGCTACATGACACTGACTTTGAGCAGGAGATGAAAGAACAAATACCTCTTTTCATGTTTTCTTGTTTTCCTACATAAACCGCTGTGTGCTGACAGCAGGTGTCACGAGATAGTAGATCCACAGATACTGTGTTCATGTAGATTTTTCTTAGAGCAAATTGTGTTTTTATGGTGAGTTTTACTGCGGCACCCTGACCTCTCTCTGCCTCTCTGGCGGACTCATTTGTAGCTCCAGGGATCCCTGATTTGTTTGCCATTCCTTCCTTTAAGAACAGTGACCCTCCTGCTCCGCACAGCTCTGTTTAAAAGCCATATGATCTGTTTGCTGGATGTCTACACATGATGTATCTCCTTAGATAAGTCTGTGCAAGTCCAACAGACCCCTCATTGAACAATTCTAATCACCAGTCTTAGCAGAAATTTGACCATCATGCAGGCCAGGAGAGAAAAAAAGAGTCAACTAGCATTGCTTAGAGCTGCAGCAAAGGCTTTTGATTATCATCTTCATAAAATGACACATTTCAAAGCATAAAACAATAGAAAAACATATATTAATTTAAACTGTAAGTTTTAGTCACTTCAACCCTTACAGAGCATCAAGGCCGTGATACGATCAATAGAAACTGCACAGTCTTTGCCAGGGCATCACTTTAAGTATGTCTACATTTTGAAAAATGGAGGATCCCTCTTTTTACACTGCTGCCAGAATAAAATACTCCAATCTATGGGTTATGGGTATGCATTATCACTGTGTTTGATTCAAAAGTTGTGATATTTGTGAAGTGGATAGAAAGAAAATTCATAATCAGCATATTGTCTGATAGATTAAGTTTACATTAGCTTGATTTATTCATCATCCATCATCTCTACCACTTATTCCCTTTAGGATTGGGAGGTACACCATAGATTGATCACCAGCCAATCACAGGCCTAACATAGAGACAGACAACCATTCACCTAAGGGCAAGAAAGTCATCAGTTAACCCAATTTGGTCTGTGGGACGTTGTCAGCAGAGTCTCCAGAGAAAATCTATGTTTGATCAAAATAATGTGGGAACTCAAAGTAAAAAATCAAAACCTTGACCAAGGCTGATGTGGACTGCAACGATATGATCAGGATCAACAGCAACTGATTAACAAATTGACTATCTTTACTTTTTAAGAAAAATGAACCTGGTTAAAGGTGGAGAATATGACTGTATGCTATACTGATGTGTAAACTGCAGGGAAGTATTTATTTCTTACCTTTAAATGTCATAAATGTAAATAATCAAGTGTATCCACGGTTATGAATTTTCCTAACTCTAAAATACCAATAAAATCACTTAAATGATGAGAAATATCAAAAAGCACAAAAGATTAAAATAATGAATTACGCATTAGGCCTGGTTTCTATTCTTTAGTCGTCATCAACATAAAGTTTATTGATAAAAATAATATTGTCTCAGCGCATATTTAGCTAAAAAAATATAAAAAGTCTGCTTATTTCCCAGCCCTAAATCACATTCCTTTATTTATCCAAGCAGAGAGCTGTATGGGTACTCTCTGTTTGTTTCATGCCCTGGGAAGTTTGAGCGAGTTGTTCTACCACACTTGCTCTTTTGCTATTTGAATCAATGCCTCTGTATCATCCTCAATAGTTCCTCTGATCACTTTACAAATCCCTTGTGCCAGGCATTATTCTCCTGATCTAAAATGAATACTCTATTCCTGTTTTTTTTCTGTCAAAGCTGAGACAAACAGTCTCCTTGGTTATTGGCTTACGGACTCAGTTTGTCTGTCAGCTTTTTAGTGGTTTGTCTTTTGAAGCCCATGCTTGGGTTCTCCGTCTGATTTTATGTGCCAATAGCCTATTCACTGCTAACAGTTTGAAATATCCCTTCAGACAAAGAGCCACAGGCCTCCTCAGACTAATGGATCCAGCAGATCATACCAGACGCACATGAAAAGACTCCAGTTGAACTGGAGGGAGCAGCAGAAGGTTGAACACTTGAGGGGGGGTTCTTAGTGTTGTATTTATTTTTGCTCCCTTTTGGAGAAACTTCATGTGATTGAGAATCCTGGAGCAAGACTCTGAGTGGTGAGTTGGTCCAGATTTACTCATGTTTCAATCATGCAGAGTTGCTGAGTCGATTGTCAGACGTCTCTCAACCTAAGACCCTCTGTCTCAATAACCCTGAGTACTCAAAGCCAGACCAGAATGGAACAAAAGTGTCTGACCTACAAACCAGCAAAACGGATTTTTGCAACACAACTGTCAAGGGTTAAAACACATTCAACAAACCATAGCCATTGTGATGAGCCTAAAACTGATTTGTGACAGACAGCAGCTCAGATGAAGACCAACTCAACTGCATGTTTTACTTTGATGCTTAAAGAGCAGAGCCAGGGGGACACGCACACTCTGTCAAAGTTTGATTCTAACGCCTGCAGTCTCATCAGTGTGTCCTCCAGCATGGTGCTTTACCTCATATTGCTCCCACTTCTGCCTCAGTGGTGTGAACTTTTGAATTAAAGCCTACAAACATGATCAGCAAATACAGAGGGACACTTAACACAGCAACTGCTGCTTCAACCATTAAAGCTTGAATGAGGAGTCAATGTGGTGTAAATGTGGTAGAATGGGTTTGCCTGACCTGCTTTGGAAAAGCTCTCTGAGCTGTTGACCAGATGACTAAAATAATTATAATACAAGCTTGACTCCATTTTCCATTTTTTTTTATTTTGATACGAATCACAACAATCAGGTGGACAAGTGATCACTTCTTTTTAAATTCAATAAGAGTATTAACACCAACAAGATGTATGTAGGGCCCCATAAAATCCATGTCATTTTTTCCCAAATTCTGTTTAAGTTTTTCTCATATTCTGTTTTTTTCCATTTTAAGTTTTGGTTTTTTAGTATTGTATGTAAATTTAACCCTGAGACACTGTTTAAAACAATGAAATATAATCACTAACTCTTCAGGTGATCCTCACATGTATCTTTACAAGTCCAGTAAACAGCATGTTGACAAAGTTTCAGAACATTTGATCGCCTGACACATAAAAATTGCTGGGAAACGACTCTGCCCTGTACTTAGAGTTAGCATGCTTTGACATGTTGCATCAATGAGAGGAGGAAGAGGGGGTGGGGGGTGAAGCCTGCATTGTCCCCATCATTAGTGGCCCCCTGGGAGCATTTTCCCTAAGTGATACGTTCCTGTTTAATCAGAAAAAATGCTTTTACGTAAAACGTTGGCAATATCTGCGATATTTCGAGTTTATAATAAATTCTGTATTTAATGCTCAATTCTGTGATTCTGTGTGTGATTCTGTGATTGTGTATTAATGGGGCCCTAGGTATGTAAGCTAGTGCAGCATCTCTGTCAGTCCAGTTGGGGCTATGACACAGGCTACATGCGAGACTGGATTGTCTCAGTTTGTCTTGCACCCAGTGAAGCAGCAATTTTCATCTCCATTACATGGGCTTGTACAGCGTAAATGTGCTATTGCCATCAATGGCAGAAGAACCCAATAAGGCTCATGTATTTTTCAGCCCACAATGATTCAACGAAGAGAACTTTGGCTCCGAGAAGCATCTTTAAAAAGCACTGTACACTCTAGAGATGTACAATATTATCAGTACAATATCCGGATCAGTCAATATCAACCTAAATTGTTAAAGATTAGAATCGGGTGGAACTGAAAATTTTGCAGAAAATTCCAGCCAATACATCAGCCATAAACCTGCTGCATTATCCACAGATTACAGAAATGTGTTGTATTGCTGCATCTTATTATTACTGAATTAGCACATTTAAAAAGTTTATTAAGAGTTTATTTTGTTCAAGAGTTGCATGTTATTTGAAAGCAACAAGTCAATTTTTGTCAAGACTTTTGATGAAAAATATCAGTAAAAATAAGCTCAGAATTATCAACACTTCAGATAGACAAATATCCAACATTGTGCATCCCTATTACACTCATCATCTTCACTAAATGTTTCTGTTTGATACATGAGGGTTCCCGTCTGTTTTTCTGTACCATTATTAGAGGCCTAAATGACTGCTAAACTTCATGAAATGCGCTTTAAACATAACAAGTATCATTATTATTGTTTTTACTAAATGTTTTCTGTAGGAGCTTATCATGATTCAGCAGAACATAATTAAAACTGGACATGTCATGACATTAGCTCTATCTACTGACACTGGAGCAAAGAAAGACCTCTACTTAGACATGGACCTGGATTGCTTAATTAACTTTTTTAAGGCTTAATAATCTGAATACTCAAGGGGCTTTTCCATTGGAGACCACACTTGTCCATCTAAACTATGTTCACAAACAGATGGCTGAAGTTGTTCTGCAGTGTCAGTCAGCATTAGCTTATCACACTATTAACTTTTGTTTACACATTGCTGATGTAGAACTGGTAGCAATTAAACTGGGATTAAGTAGCTATCTTGCCAGCAGAAGGAGCTGAGATAAAACCTCTGACCTTACAGGGGAACGATGACCAACCCTACCACTATTCCCCTGTTGGCACCAGGGGTTGTCAGGACTTGAGTGCCATCACATGCTTAGGGAGAAAGAGAGTTTGTGGCACTTAAAATGCATCCAAATGCGTTGCACCTCAATGTTTTAATAACCCACGATAGTACATAATGCAAAAAGCTAAACAATTATGTGATGAATTTGATTTCACAAGTTCTGGTCTGGCCTTTGTCTTCTTGAAACATAACCGATTATTTCATGCCTATGCTTTCAAATTATGCCTGGGTTTGTTCTTTGCCAGGACCACAAGTCAATCCAGTTCGTTCTTCAGCTGCCATATACATTTTCAGCTCTGTGCTTTTAAGGAAAAGTCAATAAAAACAGCTGCCAGGAGGCTGCTGCTGCACTGACTTTAATGCATTCTGTACTGTTCCCTTTTACACCCAATTCACCTTGAATCTAAAGTAAGAATGCTCATATTTGAGTTCAAAGTCTGGCCAGTTAATTAGACTTTGGGGATATCTATAGATCAATCATATATAAGAATGTATGTTTTGATGAATGCCCCAATGAAGGATGTGTTTGTTTTCAATCAGGGGAACAACTGCAGGATTAAAGTCGGGGTCTGCTGCAGACGGAGTCAATGAGGGGAGATCTCCCGTCTAACAGCTCTATTTTTACAACTGTCGACTTCAGATTAGTGCAGCTGACAGACGACGAACGGGTGTTGACGGAAATCGTGCTAAAGCTGGCAACCCAAGTGTGCCGCCCTCGCTGGGCCCGGTCACAGATACTCCCACCTGGCTGTTGTGTAACTCTGGGCTGAGACAGCTGCCCGCAGAACGGACCTCAAGTCAGCCGCAGGAGGTGTGCACGATGAGTACACACAACACTTTCTCTTTTTCTACTTAAACAAGAGAAAGATCAGCCATGGGAACGATTGGATTTCACAGCAGCGGCAGTCTGGGATTGGGCGGACCTTCACTTCAGAACCAAACAAGTCCTTATTCATGCCACTTATTAATATCACATTCTTTAGTTTCACATTTTGTACATTCAATGCCTCCGCAAGGAATGTGGGCCATCCCTGATCTTTTGTTGCGAACAAATTAGGCCGATAATTTCCCTCTGGTGAAGCGTTGCCTCTAGTCTCGTCCAAGAAAATGTTTAGTTTATTGTTATAAATGGATCTTAATTTTTCCCAGAGAAGAAAATCTGCTTCCACATCTGATGAGCTCGAGAAGGCATGAAAGCTAATTGAGCTTTGGGACAGGGAGGGGAACTCCAGTGGGCTGTAATATGAGAAACTGCACAATGCACGGCTGAAATCAATTACAAATGACACCAGAGAAATTACATTCTGGAGATACTGTATATCCAACCCACAATAGATGCACCACTTCTCAGCCAGACTGCCTGGTGCATCCTGCAGATACCGATAACAGCACACAAACCAAGCTGCAGCCCTGTACAGAGAAGGCCTACAGGCAGGCTGATAGGGTAGCATAATGTGCAATCATCAGCAGAGCTGGGCAGACATCCATAAGCTCAGTAATAATTAATTATCATTGCAGGGATACTATATTTAATTTGATTATTTTTTGGGTAAAAGAGAGACAGTGGGTAGAGTCAGAAATAGGATGGAACTGTTGGGAAAGATACATGGCAAAGGGTTCCGGCTAGATTCCAACCCTCACTCACAGCACAATCAAAAAAAAACTCTCTGTACCTGAGTACACTGACAAATATCTCAGTTATTGGCAAAGCAATGCAAAGTCTTTTTATTGATGTGAGCACAAATGAAGCTTTAAGCCTTCATTCAGCCTCCATAAACATCATTTTTGAGAAAGATACTGGACAAAGACAAAGGGTCCAAATGCTGCTCTAAGGTAAGAAGATGGATTACAGATAGTCAGGGCAAAAGCCTACTGCCCCCTCCGTTTTAGAAACTTAATTTAAAAAAAAAGCAGCCAAACTACCCGTCTCTAACTCTTGTGTTTACATCTTGACTCAGATAAAGCTCAGTGCAACTGTAGGGCACTAGGCTTAAAACTAGTAACTGCTGACTGTTTCAAGGTAACATTTGCTTTTTACTGGCTCTAGACAAACAAAGGCTGTAAGTAATAATCAAAATCATTTGTTGATTTATTTTGGTCAGTGTTTTCATGGTAAGATTTAGATGAAGAGGGACAAGAACTGACATCACATTGGGGCACTGTGTTTCATATTTAGCTTCATTAGCTTTAGCTTTCATCACATGGATGGAAACAGCTGCAGTGTGTGGGTCAACACATGCTGGCCAAGGTGATGATAGCCAATCAGAGTCTCAGTGAAAGCAAGATGACCACAGCAAAGACAAGGCTGAATTAAAGAGCACGTTATTTGGTCCAGTTTTACATGCACGCTCTGTGTGACAGAGTTCTTCTAAATCAAGACAAAAGTCCGGGGTATCAGGACTCCCTGCCCCCTTCACAGGATCAGTGGCTGCTCAAAACTGCTCCTGAATTGACCAATCCCTACAGGGCAGACTGGTCGACCTGTCAAAGAGGACTAGACCAAGGTAAGGAAGGAGGCCATACAGTGGCTGACTCCAACAGAGCAACCTGGACAGACTGAGATTGCAGCTGAATCAGGGGTGTATGAAAACACTACACTAGCAGTCATCAAAAATTAATTGATGAACCAGATCAGCAAAAATATGGACTCTTTAATGGAGATGAAGAAAAACGCACAGCCCCCAACAGAAAGTATAGCTTTGCAGACATGCAGGTGTACAGGGAACACTTTCAAGTCAAATGCATCGTGCAGGAAAGGCCTTAGAGAGAGACCAGTGGGCCAAAATATTCTCAAGCTGGCAGCGTAGCAAAGTAACAAAGATAAATCTGTAGATTTGAGTTAAACCCTGTTTTTCTTTGGATGTAAAATATCTGAATAACATCTTGAGAGTATTAGAATGGTGGGGACCCTGTCTGATGAATCAACCACTTTTTTGAGGTTATGATCAAGCGAGTACAGTTGAGCTCCCAGTGGTGAGTTAAATGAAGCCAAAAATTGTTGTTTGTTTGCTGGTGGTTAGACAGATACATAAATTGTGGCTGCTATGTGACTGGATTTTGAGACTTATAAAATGTTGGAATCAGAGGAATCGTTATTTTCTTCCAATGCATGACATTAGTCAAATTAAAAGCCAACAGTTAGTGTGTGGTGATGATGAGAAAACAGACTGAAAGCCTGGACAAGAGGGCCATTAGACTTCCAACTGTCTTTATCAGTAATGTTAACATAAACTTCCATGTTATTAAAGTTGATGTCTTTGGATTAATCATTATCAAAGTTAAATGTTGTTGGAACTTTGTCCCCTGTTGCATAAGACAAAACTTTAAATATGAACTTATTCAACCTGTTGTAGGAGTTCTGTAAAAAATGAAGGATGGATAATGCAGAGTAACAAGAAGAATGTGCAGGAGCTTGGCCAGCAGCATCCCCCGTTTTGGCTCGGCTACTGGCACTCCAGGGCAATCTTGAAAAAATATTGTTCTCCAGTCTAGCCAGATTTCAGCAGCCGACTGGACTAACTCAACATGACATCTACTTTGAATTCAGAAAAGCAAAGAAAGCCCCACCTCCGACACACAAACGTAAAGAGCGCTCTCTTTCTCAGACAAAAACACACAAAAAAACTCTCAAGAGCAGGAGAGCGAGCCCAGTGTTCACTGAGCCGCTGGGGACCCCGCAGGAACACAGAGGTGAGGGGGCTGCAGACCTCTCCTTCTCCGTTACGTCCCACAGGAGTCCTGCACTACTTCCATTTCACAAACAACCTAAGGACCGTCGCGCAGGATGCGGGAAGTGGAGGAGCCGGGGCGAGGGCCGGATTCCAAAACAGAGAAACAGATATAAGCTGGAGGCTGGCAGGGGACCAGGTTTATATCTGAGCAAGTGACCCCTGACAAGAGGGAGAGAGGGAACGGCGCGAAGAGAGATGGGACGTCAGGATGAATGGTCAGGCTGTTCCTGTCCATAAGTGGTGAACTAACAGGAAGATTTCTCACTTTATCTGGGATTAAGTGGATTTTCTTACATGGAGAGTGTTTCTGGAGAAGTGCCTGTCGAGTGCATCACAGAGACAAATTAAGAAAGTGTTCCTCGCACTTATTTTCCTCCATGATATTTTTGACAGCAAAGGAGAAAGCGCAGAACTCTTTCTCTTTGGGGTTTGGAAGCATGTTCAGTCTAAGATTTCAGATCACAGACACCTTGACCCTGCACCTCCAAAACACACATAAGTCATAAAAGATCTGAGGTAAGATCTAAATAAGATCCTTCAAAGTGTTCTTGAGGTATTACATTCACAAGCAAGGAATGAACATGAGGCCCACTTTACATGACCTTAAACTTCAAACTATAAGACCCAATCAACATACGATTAGAAGACCTATTGACTTTAACTTTTGGCCTAGGACTTCTGAATATATATAACCAGTACATCCTTAACTAGGATTCAACATTTAAGTAAAGGTTTAGAAAAAACCTTGAAGTGTCATTTGCATATCCTGTTTTCAAATGAACTCATGAGGCCCACTGACCTTTATATCTGATCCATTACCTCAAAAATCTACAAAGTTAGTCCTTGAGTACCAGTCCATTTGAAGTCTGAATAAATCATCTCAAAGTAGTCCTGAGATATCATTTAAAAACAGATGTGATCACATGATGCCATTACCTTAAACTCTAATCTAGTCCAGTCCAGTCCCTTCATCCTTAAGCACAGTGGAAAAGTCTTATGTAAACCATTCAGAGCATTTTTTAACAAAAAAACACAGTTTCCAACATTGTAGTGATTTAAAATATTGATCTCAGATCTGTCTTAAAATATCATTTTAACATGTAAATCAAAAACAAGAGACCCACTCACCTTAGACCACTTCACACTGGAAACCAGAGTGGACATTTATGATACATTTTTAAAGAAATCCTTCTGAGTATTCTTTTGTATCCTGTTTAATAGTAAGGTAAGAACATGAGGCCTTGACTTTGACCTTAAATAAATGACCTCCCAAATCCAAATGCCTATCCTTCAATTAGAGTAGACCTTTGTGCAAAGTTTAGAGAAAATATCTGAAAAAGTATGAAGTTTATAAGGGTGATACGGACATGTGGCCCATTAACCATTTCCATTGACCATTGACTTCTACATTCCCATCAGTACAGCTATGATTAAGGGTGAGCATTCAGGTGAAGAATATCCTTCAAACGTTTTTTAGACATTGCACCGATAAGAAAAGCCAGAACAGATGGCTCACCTAAAGTAAAGCCCCTCTGGCCCTGGTGTCTGCTGCTGAAGAACATTTTAGAAGATAACTGCTTTAGCAACTACATCGTTATTTCAACATTACAGTAAATCTTTGTAAACTCTTTAACCTTACATTTCCCCGCCCTCTACGATGTGCAGTGTTTGCACCACTTAATACAACAATAACTGACACAGACAGATCTGCCCCTTATAATGTTTTAACCATGAGCCACTCTTTCCAGCACACACATCTCTGTGGTACAATAATGAAACACCAGTGCCTGCAGCCAGCTCCCAGAGGGCCCGGGAGATACATGGGGTTATGTGATACCCAATCAGAGGCGAGTCATAACACACATGCTTACACAGAGAGATGAGAAGCAGCTGCTCACTGCCGGCTACTTACTGGGCCTCACTTCACCCTGGTAAAACCACTCTCAGTTATGTAAATGAGAAAACAAAGAAGACCATGAAGGTCAGAGCTTTACACTCAGCACACAGAGAAAAGGCTTTTTACCTTTGTGAGAATTTGCTTAAGTAGGTTGATAAATGTCAGCCAATGTTCAGGGAGATGCTGCTTTAACTGCAAAGTAAAGTGAAGATATTAACATGAAGTTTATAAAACTCTCTCACAGTACTACTTCACTTTGGATACAAACCTGTTTATATTCTGAAATAAGGAACTTCTGGTGGGCAATGAAATTAGCTAAACCAAGAAAAGTAACTTTCTACGGCTAAGAACTAACAAAAATAGCTAAAGGGAAGTGGAATAAAAACCCTAGTCTTTTATCAAGTTGCGGATTACTTTGACTTCTTTTAAAGTAAAATGAGAAATTTCAGTTTGTGAGCAACGTCATGTCCAATAACTTCTGGATGTCGACTTTATGCTTACTGTGGTGTTTGTTCACATCTCTCTCATCACATTCACTGTGTTGCCTTCAGGCCCTTTATGATGATGACAAGACACTGTGATGAGTCTGCTATCCCACAGCATACGCCGTATGCTACAAGTGATGCATTTAAAGGAGTGACTGTGTTCATTTCTGACCTGGATCAGCTCTGCATTAAAGCAACATTGATGCCACTCTGTGAGAAAGCATCTGTTAAACTTGACGCAGTGTCAGTGCATCTTCTGAGGGATTACTGTTCGCCTTGTTTGAAAGGAAGTGAGGATTTAGCTTTTTGAATTGTCTGTTTTATGCTTTCCATTAGCTCAGACAACTTTCTGAAATGTGGATAAGGCAAAGCCCTTGCTTTTCAGATTTATCTGAGTCAGCACATGCAGCATAAAAACACACTGCACAGACAGCATTCAAGAAAGTGCTCAGCCCCACCGACAGCTGATGTAATTCTGTTAACTGAGGCTTTCACTCGGAGGCAGAATGGTGATACGATAACACAAAGACACTCAGGATGCACACCAACAGCCTCTAAATAAATCATATCTGAACTCATGTGAAGTTTTGGAGCAGCTGAGGAGTGGGCAACATGTTGAGTTTACTGTGCATTTAGTTTATTTTAAAATCAGGTACAGAGTAGGCCAAAATCCTTCTAATAAAAAAAAAATGAAGTTGACACTGATCAGATTAAGAGAAATTAGGCATTATGCTTAATAAAAATGATCCAGTGTCTAAACTTTACTGATTGACCATAAGAAAGTCACTTAAATGCTTGGCTAAATGAGATGATGTAAGTTAATTTATTCTACTGAATTGTGGAGCCTTATATTGTTATTAAAGCTGGGCTATGTTCATACTTGTTTGAAATCATGACTTGAGTAATAGAAGTGTCTTTATGGGTTTAATGAATGTTGTACTAAGACTCCTGCCCACCGTCTTTCTTGTACTGTTTTTTTTTTTAACAAAATTTGGAAAAGAAAACTGACGAGGAAACTGCTGCCAATTTAATCCACTTCCTCGGGCATTGTGCTGCGGCAGATGTTGCTAAACTCTTGCAGGTTTCACTATTCCTAACTGGACTTTTTCATATTCACACATAAACTTACAGTTTCTTTTCTACTACCTTTCTGCTCCATGCAAAACTCTGTCATTGTTTTTGCAACACTCAGCGTTATTGTTTACGGAGTGACGGGACTCTTGGCAGCTCCTGGCTGTCTGTGTCATGGTTGCTGTTTACAACAGATGTGGAGACAAACAAAAGCACTCAAAATGCCTTTCGTTTCCTTCACTAGTATCAGAAATGATGTATTACACTGCACATTGAAATTGACAAGGAGAAACATGCCAAGAAAACCTCCTAACACCAGTTTACATGGTAACAAGTTAAACCAAGACACCGGTCAGACTTCAGTCCAAAGTGTTGAAAACAATTAAAAATGTGTCGCCTTTGCTGAGAAACTGTGGAGTATAAACATGTCAGGGACATTTTTGGATGCTGTTGAAGGCATTTATCTTTTATTAGTGTGTTTACACATTCTCATGTGAACAGGGATGTTTGTAAAACTTCAGGTTTGAATAAAGATTAGTTTTAAACTACTGAGTAATTCATTTTTTGTTTTTATTCAAACACCAGTGGACACGGCCTTTGTTAACACAGCATCTGATGAATACCAGCACTGCTCTATTTCTTTAATTTAATATCAACTTTTCACCTTTTTAACCATTTTCCTTGCTGAAATTTCAAATATAAAGATACATATCTCGTGTATGATCCACCCTTCAAGCCTGAGACTACGCTGCAGATAAGTGGGTGAAATGAACACGTACGCTGCTCACAGAAAACTCCAGCACGTCTTCTCTGCTTTGCCAGTCCGACATCCTCGTTGTCTGCTCTCTGTCAGAGGGACAATTTAACCCCGCAGCCCTCAGTCTTCAGTGGAGACAGCCAATAATGCTGTAAAAACAGAGTCATCTTGTGTTTCCAGCAGCTGTGATTGCCTCCCTCTCTGTCTTCTTTCATGTCTCCCTCCTGTTGTCTCCCCTCCGTCTCTCTGTGTGCCCTCACATTATCTTCTTCAGAGTGTAACTTCATCTCATCTCCTGCCATAACTGAATGGAGCAGGAGGTTCATTCACTTTTCCTCTGACTCATTTTAACGGGCTTTGTTTAGACACCTCTCATTTCCTTTTTTCTATAGTAAGGGCAGACATCCTGCATCCCATAATCCCACACTGCAGCCTTCCAATGACCTCAGATAGGGACATGGCGCTGCGTTGACATGCGTGCCTGATGCTTGAGGCAGGAGTGAAGAGGCTGCATGCTCTTAGACTGTTTTTCATCTGCTTAGACAGACAGTTAATATTACCTTTTATCCCAGGTCTTACTCCTTAAAGTTCAGCGGATATGATTTGTTTTTTTGTGTGGGAGATAGCTGAAGGCTGTGCTGTCCTTCTTTGACCCACTGTGCTGCTATCGTTACTCCACAGGCTACACTTGAATTGAAAAGCATGGAAGCTGTTAGCTGTGTAGGTAAATACGGCTGTTCTGTGTGATGACTTTGAAGGAATTTATCAGAGAGGAAATACACTCTATCCTGGTCTAAAAGGAATACATATGGTGCGTGTAATCTGGCAAGGATTGCTAATATCGCATGCACGCGGCGGCTTTTCTTCCCAGTTTGCATTGGAGCTGAAATCTGCAGCTCATTTTCCGAGTCAAACCCAAACAGAGTGCGGTGACTGTCTTGTGAAACATAAAAGAGAAGGTAATTACAACCAATCTGTCCTGTTATGAATGAAATCAGCACATTTGAGCAGAAACCCCACTGTTATCCTTTGACTAATGAGGCTAATGAGCAGCAGTCAGTTTGAAAGACAAATCGTTTGTGTTTACAATGCCATGACCATTTTCAAATCCCCGACTCCGTAAGAGAGACTTTGAGTAATATATGAGCAAAAACAGAAAACACTGACATGCAAATCTTACTGTATATTCAAACCTTAAACATATCCAATGTTTAATGCTTCTAATTAGTGCTAAAAAAATAAACCTCTTTTTACTACCACAACTGCAATGTGCTTCTGTCGCAGTAGGTAGTGCTCGTTTCTCACAGAAAGACGGTTGCTTGTTCGACTCCCCGAGTCAGCTGGGTCCTTTCTGTGAGGAGTTTGCATGGTTTTTGTGGTGTACGTTAGCTTCTCTCCCAAAGTAAAAACATGTTTTTTAGGTTAATTGGTAACTTCAAATTTCCTTTACGTGTGAGTTTGTGTGTGAATGTCTGTCTCTTCATGTTGGCCCTGTGATTGGCTGGCTACCATGCCTCTCACCTACTGTCAGCTGTGATAGGCTCCTGCCTTAAAGGGACAGGGGTATAGATAACGGATGGATGGTGTCACAGGCACATGAGGCAAACACGTAGTTGTGAGAGGCAGATCTTCAGTGGTACTTAATCCTCCTGATTGTCAATGCTTGACTGGATTATACTGTAGATCAGGGACAGGGCCACATCAGCCAGCCAGCTTTCCATCTGGCCCGAAGAACATATGAAAAAAATATTATTGGATTACCCAAGAACATTATCAAACTCAGAAGATGTGAGGAGGAAAACATGCTGCGGTTGTGAGGCTGTTTTTTTATGTTGTTGAATCCTCACTAATTAAAACAGGCCCCAAAACATCTAAGAGACATTATGTTTGGTTTGTTGTACAAAATTCCAGTCAATACTTGTGAGCAGTCAACCAAGATTAGGAGTTTATTGGAGCCAAACCCAAAGATGGTCAACATGACGGCACCAGAGGCCAAAATAGTCTCAGTATATCAAAATATCTCCACGTGGCTTGTTTGGTGATATAAACTGATCTTTTAATGTAAAAGGACTTGATAAATGGTAAATGGACTTCAGTTTAGAAAGCACTTTTCTAGTATCTTGGACCACTCAAAGCAGTTTTGCACTGCAGGTCACAACTACAGTGATGGGTCAGAGTTTCCAAGTCAGTTATCCATCAGTATGGAGATACACAACTGACAGAACTCACTCACAACCTTTCACAGCCATTTACACATCCCTGACGCAGCAGATTAATTTAACTATCTTGGAGGGTGTTGCTCAAGGACACATTGCCATATGGCAGCCAGAGTTGGGCTTGAACCTGCAGCCTTTAGATTATTACATTATCAGACTCCACGTAAACAGATAACATACATGATGGATCAATCAAAACATATGAATAAACAGTACTTTCATTACACAAAATAATGACGTGATTTCTATATAAAACCCATCTCCTTTGAAAATGATCCCCTGGTGATCGGTTCGTTAGACGGTGTTAGTTGCACCCAAGATCACTGGTGTGGGCTGGTGTGAGGGTCTCAGGAAGCTCAGCACAAAGAGCAGTATCTTCATTGACAGCTACGGTCTGGGTCGGTCATGTCAACATAGAATAACTTCAACAATATTGAAAAATGTGGATGTTGTGAACAACAACACTCCTTTGTAAAAGACTTGCTGCAGGGACTGTGGCAGTTCGTAAACAATCCCCCTCTGCATGCAGTTGCATGTAGAGGATGAATTTAGGCCTTGTACACAATAGAAGGTACTTTTTGAAAAAGTAACTTTTTTGACGTTTTGGCCTTTTGTGAACATTCAAATCAAGCATAGCAGTTGATCTAGCAGGGCAGAGAGTCAGGACTGCTATCATTTTAGCACTCTGTTGTTGAACAGCTAGCTCCCCACTGCTGAAAACCAGCTGATTGGCACCCAGACCGCCTCACCTAAGCTGCTTGAGCCTGCCTCTTTGCTGCTCTCCTTTGCTGCTTTGCAATCCTCCTCCACCCCAGCTCTCCCTTTCTGCCTTTCTTCAACAGTCACTAGCTGTCACTGATGCTCTGGGGGACTTTGCTGCTTCTCTCCCTGCCTCATGCTTTCCTTGTAGCTGCAGAGGGGGCAGAGATGTGTGCCGTTCCTGCTTAAGGCTCCAGGGAGAGCCCCTATCAGAACTACATTGTCAAATTCAAATGACTGCAAATTAATAATTAATTAATCAATATTACTGCAAATAAATCTTCACATAAAAATGTATCTAAAACTAAACTTCAATAATGCTCTGATGTCCTTCCTGATAAAGCGTTCCCGGCAGAAGTATTACTTTAGGGACTGAAAATACACATTTCTGAACAAGCTGCCAGGCAGTGCACATGTGCAGAAGGGGCAGACCACATTTCTGGCTTGAAATATCACATTGTTCACCAGGGGCCCCTCACTGTGACATCTTTGTGCTACATTATCTCCTCTGTTTACTTGACAGTTGTGCTGTGGCTCCACCACTGTGCTGGCAAACAGATGCCTGAGTAAACCCTGGAGTGTCGCTTCTGCCTCATACGACACTTTGGCACAAACAAATATGACATTTTGGTCAGGGCCTTGTAAAATGGTTCAAAGGGGGACTTTGTTAACTGGGGACCTTTATTTGGCCTGGGTCACTGGCTGCTGTTGATAAATTGGCTATTGAAACCAGCAATATCACCCACAAATGGCTATCTTTATTATCTTTTGTTTTGTCTAAATGGAAACTAGAAGAAAAAAGCTAAATAAATCCCTGTCAAAACAGCCAAAATTAAAACAGAAACACTGACCAGATCTGGAGCTGATGGGATAGTTTTGAATAGAAAATGGTCATTCTAGAGGGGCGGAAAGTACATTTTTGGTTGTTGGAAAAACGGTTGTATGTCATTAACAACATACAATGTTTTTTGAGCATTTGTGTTTTTTGACTTTTTCAACTTCACCTGTCAGCACAGGGTTATCTTTTAAAATGGAGGAAGAAAGCTGCATTATAAAAGTATCTACTTACATTTGAATGGGAACAGAAAACCAGCTCCAGCAGAAAATCTATAATCACTTCTTTAAAAAATCAACAGAAGTCTTTTTGATTATCAGCTCCCTTATTTATTTCTTCCCTTGACAAGGGTCAGAATTGTGTCTCGAGTTTCAACAAAAAGGAATTTGATGCACAACCTTTGCTAAGTGAAAACACCAGCAGCTTGCAGAAACATTTATCTATATTGTCAGCAATGGATTTGGAGTGAAGTGTTTGATATTTGTGCAAATGAAAAACATTTTTTGCCAGACAAAAAATCAGCAGGAAATGATAAACGAATTGTTAAAAAATTGGATTGTTTGGAAGAATTGTAAATGGCATTGGTATTATTAAAATCTCATCAACTCCAGCGTTAGAATCTAGGGCACAACATCAGTGTGGCCAGCATTCGAGATGGTGTGTTTTAGTGTATTTGTGCCCTTGGTATGGGTAACTTGTACATCTGGTAACATACCACTAATGCTGAGAGGTACATGAAGGTTTTGAAGTAACATATACTTCTGTAAAGACAAGGTTCTCTCAGGGGCATTGCTGATTATTTTAGCAAGACAATGTGAGGCCACAATCTGCACACGTTTACACAGCACAGCCTGTAAGTACAAAAGTGCAGGTTCAGGACCAGCACACACCCACACTTTGATGTGACTGCACATTATGAAACACAAAATAAAACTATGTGAACCCTGCTCTGTTAGGTTACAAGAAAAAGGGTGATGCACAACTGTGGTGGTAAATATAAATAATTTGTTTGTGTCAAATTAAGTTCCATAAAAGTATCAAAAGATTTCTCACATTTTCCACACTGTCTCAGCTCTTTTGAAATTGAGTTTGTAAATAAACACATTAAATTGTGCTGATGTACTAATTTCCCTGCTCTTCCTTGCAGCAATTATGCACAAATTGACTTTAATCTTCCATTTTCCATTTGTAAAGATCATTATATCCCCTCCCTTCACATCTCATTGCAGCACATGACAGTGGCTGATGGATTGGGCTTTGGTGGCTGAAACTGCTCACGGCGAGATTGCTACCAGATGAGAAGGTCTCGGAGTGCAAACTGGGGTGATTTTGAATGAAGCTATAACTCTGCACACTGAGTGTTATCATGGACCCGCTAAATGAAGAACACCGGAGTGACACAGACAGAAATGAAACTTAATTTACTCCAAATGGTTCGATAATGAGATTTTTGAACGTTAAGCTTTCCGCTGGATAAAAGTCTTCTTGTTTGCCTGCAGAAACATGTTTCTTGGAATTAAAACGATTTTGAGGTCAACCACTTTCAAAGACAATTGAAGAATTAACTCTGAGCCTTAAGAAAATGGTTTTGAACATTGTCCTGTGGCATCCATCTGTTCCTCATTTTTGGATGATGAAGTCTGAGAGGAAATGGAAAATACATGTCTGCAAATATGAACATTAATTTTACATCTAGCATAGCAACCAAGTTTTATGAGGTTTATTGATTGTTCTTCTTGTTCTAATATTTAACACATTTTTAATCAGTCTACTATAATGCACTGTTGAAATTAAGCATATGGCTTTTTAATGGCATTCTTGCAATTTGTTATTTTAGGTGTTCCATAGATGAGTTAGAAGCTGAAAACTCCTTACTATTGCATCTCTCTGCTTTTTACAGAGATGGAAAATAAGGACTCTGGTACTCCTTTGAATGTCTTATTAAACTTACTAAACTTACTAAACTCACAGACAGCTCAGTGGACAACTAAGAATCAATCTGCACCGTGTGACACTGAATATTTGACCATTTCTACCATTCTCCATAGCTGCTTTCATTTATTTCAGACAACTCACATTTGTGTTTGTTTGAGGCTTTTATTAAAGCAGCTGAACGTAATTAAAGTTTGGCATTTACACACCATAGTCACAAGTCTTTGCAGATTCATTTACAGCAGAATTTGAGGAGTTATAAATTAGACCCTAATCCCCTCTCTGAGGCAACATCTGGATGCAGAGGTGGTGGAGGGTTGAAAGCAAGAGCACAGTGCTGATGAAGGGCAGAGCTGGAGACCTGAAGGATTTCAAAAAAGGATTACGATTTTAATCAAAAGGAGTTTTGACAAAGTTTGTGCTCTTTGCCTTCTTCTGGAGATAAGGGGGACTATCTTCTGCTGCAGAAGCCAATACTATTAGTCTGTTGTGGAGTTACCAGAGTTCTTTATCCAACCCGATTAAGAGGTGCAACAATTTGGCTTCAATTGATGCACAGTGCAGATGTGCTTGGAGTTTATGTTTCCCTCTGCTCTCTATTGTTGTTTTGGTACACCACTGTTTTAATAAAATCAGGCTATATTGTATGTCACAGCACCCATTTATTAGCTCTGATATTATTGATTTTTGGTTTATTTTTCACATGCTGAACTATCTCCAACATTCAACAGAGATTTAGAGGGCAGTGCTCTCTCAAATTGATGCCACGCCACTGAGAGTAGTAGAATGATATCTGGCCCCAACTTTAGCACATCGCATCTTGCAACAAGAGTTTTCTCATCCCCGCATGCTGACTCACAGGCACAAACGCAATAAATATGGAGAGAAAAGATTCAGCAACTACAACTACAGACATAATTGATTGTTTAAAAGCACTCATTTTTTAATACATCTGCCATTAATACATGAATACATAAGTATATCATTGCCTCTTTTGATTTCTATTAAACCCTGTTCATAATCTGTTTTTTTTTTTTCAAATGAATTGTTGTCAGTTTCCAGCCAGGAGGATAATAAAGTCCTTTGTGCAGAGTTTGCATATGTAAAAACTTCAACCACATATGTGTTCTGAATATGCCCTCTTCAAAAACAGACCCTAATTGAGAAAAATTTATTCAAGCTTCAAAAGTCATCTTTGTTTTGTAAGAAACGGAGAACGGCAGATATAGTCCAAATCAGGGATCAGTGTGTCATTGTCCTTTGGTGAGGAAAACAAGTCAGCACTCATAAATTCAAGAGGAGAAATAATAAACCACTGTGACTTTCCCACTATTGATATAAGTTTCACTTCTTGGAAGTCTCATAGTTTCTTCTAACAGAGGGAAAGATGCAAAATGAAAAACAGTAATAAAAGGCCGGCCCATTTGTTCATAACTCAAGTGCACTTCTGATGGTAGAAACTGAAAGAAGCAAAACAACTCTAGAAAGATAAAGGTAATGCTATCCAGATGGGTTTTTCAATCAAGGTAAAATATGTGTGTACAGTCTCCCTAATCTGCCTCAAATGTAGAATTTCATACAGTAATGAAAATATTTTGCTTCTGAATATCCTCCAGCAGAGCGATCATGTTGAGCTGTCTCCTTCTCTTCCTGTCTGTGTCTGTCAATATCTCCCAGATGACGGGGAAGACTTCCTGACAGATCTGAATCAGTTGTTTTTATGTGAATTTTTGAGACTGTTTTACCTCCAGTAACTCATGGAAGCAGACAAATTTCACTGAAAAAGTCTTTTCATTCTCATTTCAGACACCAGATAAAAAAGAAATCCATCAAACTTTCAATATTATTTCATCTTTAATGGCTCTCCCACACATTAATTACCAATTTAGACACGCAGAAGGATATTAACTGCCAAAAATTCGGAAGAAAATATTCAAGATAATTAGGGTAACAAATGAAGTGTCTGAGGTATTTCAAACACAAGTGATGAAGTGTTAAGATGAAAAAGGATTTTTACAGCACAACATCCCTGTGACAGGAAGCATGTGCTGCGTCAGATTCAGATGGAGAAAACTGCGAGACCAGATCCTCCAACAGATATTCTAGTTTGGATTGTTGAAATAAATCTGCTGTCTTTCTTTTTTTTAAAGACTAGTGCATCTTTCTGTTTAAACTGGACAGCGAGGCTTTACTGTCAGTAGTTTGTCCAAGTAGTTTCAATGCAGTACTTCCACCCCTTTGACTTACTGCCCTCACCATGACCACTGCGCAGGGAAATCAAGTTTTTAATCAAATTTTAGCAACAGAGGAGCAACAGAGGCAAAAAGAGAGTTCAGCGCTGTGAGTGCAGATCTGACGAGGCTCTTTCAAAACAAGGTGGTGGTAGTAACTTTCTTAACTGTGTACCCTGGAGCTGTGCATTTTCACCAGTCACAATTTGATATGACTACGATTATGAAGTAAATTTTTTCCATTTCTCAGTGAGTAGTGCCCTTGATTGTCTATGTTACTGAACGAGGCTACTTTTTTAGATCAAAAATACAAGCAGTCAAAAAATAGGAACACTGGTCAACACTGGCAAAACTGTCTTGTCATTGTAAACCAAAATAAATACATTTCATAGGTGTCATCTTCCTAAATTTGACTTTGTTCCTCAGATACAAAACTGTTGTGCAATCTAGCAGCCTCTGCAAAATCGAACAATGACTGACTGTCTCTGCATCGATGCATCTTCATCTATGTCCAGACTGGGATGCATCGATTAGGGGATTATTTTGACAGCCCTAGTGTACATGCACAAGTGTTACATGTAATCCAGCTCCATTAAACTCCTTGGCTCAGAGTGGCCCAATGCAGAACACAGACTGCAGAAAGAATACAAAGCCTTTGAAAACATGACACTTTACCACCATAAAAAAGATAATTGCTTCAGATGAATGGTTAGCCTGTCTTCATTGGGGGGGGGGGGGGGGGACACTTAAAGCAACTATTCCCAACTGTCTCAGATAGACTGAACACAGAAGTCGATCAGAGATACTCAGAAGCAAATGTTTTGTTTTGGACATCTGTGACTGTGAACAAAGTGGAGCAGCATGAAACTGATCATATAAATCTGCTTTTAAAACTTTAGGTTTAAGGGGCTTTAGGGTTATCCCACAGTAAATCTACTTGGTCAAATGTATGTCTTGTTTTCTGTTTCATGTTAATGCACTGATTTTGCAGAGGCTCAAAATCAAAATAACAGATTTGGTAACTCGTTCATTCATGCCAAAATTCAGATTCTAGCAGGTTGAAAGTGGGTTTTTTTAAAGTCTAACAATTCTTATCTAAATGAGCAGTTTACAAATTCCACTCTGACAGAGGGAAATTAAAGTACAAACAAGGTACCAGCAAACTCTGCATGTAAGAAAACCTCACTGACTGCGAGCATGTCATGCTGCTTTCACCTTTCAGAAACCACATGGCCACTGGAACTGACACCAAAATAATATATTTGCAAAGTCAATGTGGATGCCATCAGCTACAATGGCACACAAGCTTTATTACAGCAGTTTTTACACCATTAAAAGTATCGTCTTAACCCCACTGCTGGAAATAAACCAAACAATACAAAGTTCTTCTGAGCAGTGCTGTTAGAATAACTTCTCCTCTCCTTGCCTTGGCATTTTTTATTCAGTCAACTTACTATCCAGCTTTATCATTTTCCTGTTTTCATCTGTCCACAACATCCTCACACAGCAGCCACACACATAAAAGCCTAAGATGACAGGAAGTGGTGGTAAACCAGAGGAATTTCAGACCGGGGTCAGTGACCTGCTGCCAGGTTCATGTCTGCTCCGTCTGCCCCAAACTTTCTCAGTGATTGATGTGACCTCCACTGCAGCGTGCAGTCAGAATCCCAGCGCAGTTCAAATGTCAGGCTTCTGTCTCAGTAGCATCCAGCACCACACTGAGTCACAAACTTCACTGCAGCGATTGGAGCGCTGCAGGAAAAAAAAAAAAGAAAAAAAACTCGCCACCCTGCAGGTCTGAGGTGACACCTGGCTGCTGGCTGCTCTGAAGCTTGAGGGGGCTGCCCTGTCATTCAGAGGAAGGTGGGGGCGCGCTGCTTTGTTATGTTTCAAAGTCTTCAATGACGGGGCCCCCTCCGCCCCCAGACAGAGAGGGGAGAGAGGCGGCCTGGCGCTGGAGCCTTGGCAGTCGCTAAGATGTGTGGTGTGGCCCCTCCTTTTCACTGGGCCGGGATAAGCCCGGGAGTGTGGCGCCTCTGAGGTTAGCGGGCTGCCTCATCGAGACACCAGCTCCATCATGAGCCTATTTTTATTCCATTTTCTAGCTCTCGTTTTTTTTTCTCCTGCCCTACTCAAACCTCTCGCTCTTTTTTTAAAACTTTCTACTTTCGCCTTCTGTCGATCTCCTTACCGCTCTCCTTGCTGTTGAGATGTGTTTCAGCCTGAGTGCATGACAGAGGGAGAGTTAAAAAAAAAAACTCTACAGAGCTTGGTTTCTGGTTTGGATCCCAATATTCACTTGCCTTTTCCCCTTCTTTCTTGCTGTATTTATTTAGCGCAGATCCAAGCCAAGATGGCAGGAGTTCCCTGTCACTGGTTTGGCTGTGTCTGCATATTCAAAATGTTTTAACCCTTTTATCTAAAACTACAACAGAAGTATTGTAGATGTAAAAACTGCCCGTTTCTCATGTTTGTCCTTCTCAAACATCGACTTAATCACAACATGAAAGCTCCACCATAGAAGACGCAGCATTAACATGCAGGTTGCTGTCCTCCTCACACTGGGCCAAGAATAAACAAGAAAGAAAAGCCTGAGAAAGATTGAACAGTCTTTGTTGGTATTGTGCTGCCCTAAATGTCAGGACTGCACGTTTGGAGGGAAAAGGATCACTGTATTTAAGCGGCTAATCCAACACGCCGAGTCAATTCACGTACAATGTGGTTATGCTGGCACGTTAGCAGGGGGTCCTCAGCTTTCAGGAAGGAGTTTACCATCATAAAGCAGCTGTCCCGCACCAACAGAGCACTGCGGACACAGACAGTGCCGTGTTTGTGCCATAAGCCATTCTATACAGGCACATTGTGGAAACTCCTCCAGCATTTTTTACAGCCTGGCAACAGGAAGCTCGCTGTGAAAAAGGGGGTCTAGACTTGTCTTCTAAAGGGACCCTCGCCTCACATTAGAGCTGTGGGTTCAAAGAAACAACAAGGATACTGATGCACTTGTAAATAAAACCTTAATTAGGTCAAGTTCCTGAGGACGGAACTCAATTTTTCAATAAGTGGCAAATACTAAATTCATCATTTTCTGGGTTAAACTATCCTAAAAGTTATCCATCCCCAAACTTTGTTTTTCATCCTAGGTTTTGACATACCAAGAACACAATGTGAACATATAAAGAGGCTTACAGTGTAATTTCAAGCTGGAAACTTTTGTGAATTAATTTAATCATTCACTTATGATCCGTGTCTCTCACTCTCCCTGACTCCTGCAGTGGTTACAAAAATCATGAGCTGATGACGGTTGTTCGCTCAATTTGATCTCGGAGGTCAGAGTGTCTGAGTTGTAAATTAGATATGTCACTGAGAACACCCTGTTCCACTCAGGAGGTCAGATGATTTCAGCATAATTCCTAGGTCTGATATCTAAGTTTGGAGGCAAATGGAGTGCATCATTAAGCACTTAACCAACCACACTCTGCCAATCTTGTTTGGCAAGTCATCCCGTTGCTGCATATTCCAAGACCTGGCTTGTAGCAGTGTGACCTCAGCAACCCTCCAACCAGGTGCCTCCAACCATCCAATCACTGGCAAGGTCCAGCTCTTCAGAAGTGTACTCCTCACCTCATCCTGCATGCTTCATCACCACCACCAATCATCTCATCAGTGTCGAGGTCCAGCATCTCTGAGGTCTGCTGCTCATCTTGTCCTGCATCATCACCACCAGTGTCCAGACTCTGAGTGGGGGTATTCTACGCCTGCCTCACTGCCCCTCTAAGTACCGAAGGGGACACTTTGACAGAGCTGATAATCATCACAAAAGACACTGCACATACATCATTTAGACTTATATAACACATAATTCTACTTTGAAATGTGTGTCTCTCCTTATAAAAACATGATTAACAATGACCCCATTCACTTTATTCCCTGAAAAAAACAAGATCAGTGAATGGGTTCAGAGAGTCACAGTTCTAACTGGTGACTGTCAGCATAGATTAATTTTTCCTCAGAAAATGTCACAGAAAGACAATAATTGTTCCAGCCTCAGATACTAAGTCACCAAGAAGTGACATCAGCAGTACATGATCAGCAAATGACTTATATTTTATTTTGAAAGTATTTCTTTTCATCATTTTCACAGGCACGTGGCTGTTATGCAATACAACAGCCGGGCGTCGGTTCACCTTTGTGCTGTTTGTTACCCACCATTGGAGAGAAGAGGAGAGAATTTGTGTTAATAAAGACTGAAGAGATGATAAGAAACTTATGTAGGATCTTTAAACCTATTACCTTTATTTTTTTCACCCACACTATTAAGAATCAGGACAAGAATCTGAAGTAATTTATCCATCCAAAAGGGAAGTTTTTGTTGTTTCAGTTCCTCTTTTAAACAGTATGGGAGTAAGAATATCAAATAAAGACATTAAAACAGATAAGAGCATAAAAATAAGTAGCATGTAGAATCTTCAAGATCAACTTCCTAATGAAGGAAAAAAATACATAAATAAGTAAGTGAGACTATGAACAAGGCCAAGGAATTTAAACTTGGACATTAGCAATATTTACAATATGAATATAATAAGACAGCACTGTTTGACAGTAGATAACATTTGACCTGAAGGCAAGTTTGGCATTAAGGATACTGTTCTGTACATTACATTTGCTTATCAATTATCAACAAATATCCTAGGTAAAAACAGTAGAATAAACATTTCTCTGTGTTTGATTAGATCATTGATTTCAAGACTTTTTCCACCTGTGCCCCTTCTAACAGGTAAATATTTTTAAGCTCCCACCCCTTAAATCTTTATTTGTGTGCCAGGCCTTACAGGCCAGAACCCCAGTCATCTGATGAGTCTGGTGACAAAGCTTGGGGCCTAATTTAGATCAATGAGTCTCTGTGTTTACCTGAATATAAAGTGAGAGGGGGTGACGGGGGTGCAGTTCAAACTTTATTTGAACAATTGCTGCTGACTTTAGGACGATAACTTTGCATGAATTACCCTCGACAAGTAGGACTCTAAAGTGGTACAGTTGGATTTGTATGAAGGTGAAATTGGGGGCACAAGCGTGATTAGAGATGTGATAGAACACAATGAACAGTCTGAACAGAATGATTTTTATTCATTTGGACTGGAGGCAATGCTTCAGCAGTGAAAGGTGAAGGCAGAGTCAGAATTTCTTTGGCAAGAGATAAAGGAGTGTTTTGATTTATTTAGAACCAATCTGCTTTAGTCTGAGCACTGGCCATCACTCTGCTAACAGACAAAACTAAAAGGACACTGTATCTTAAAAATGAGTCTCACACAAAGTTTTTTTGTGAGCTGTCCTGGCAGGGCAGTATTCATTTGAATAATTCATGAAGCAGAATAGCAGGAATATGGGTGAATGGCTGATCCATCAGTCTGTCCTGTCTCTAAGCTTTAGGGGAAACTGTTTCCCTCTTCTTCTCTGTTTTTGTAATCTAATGAGCTAAGAGACAGAAAACAAAACAGAGAGTAAAATATTTTTAAAAATCTTTGGTGAGCCTGGAAAGGATCTGGAAACCCTGAATTAGTTTGGTGCTGTATGAGCGAGCAATTTCCTCTCTCTCATCCACAGAACACACCGCTGCCACGGTGTTCATTTCCACTGGCTTCCTTCAGACGCCACATCTGAAGATTCCCAGGCTTTAGCAGGGCTGGAAACTAACCTTCTGTCCGGTGCGAACACAGCGATGTGAGCGTATCATGCCACTCTTTCCAGTCTGAGCGCTCTGACGTCACGCCGCTAATCCCTTTCACCATACCACCCAGGCCTCGAGCAGACCACACCAAATCCTGAAGCCTCTCCTTTGAAAACAGGAGTGAGGGCCACTGGGATCAAATTAATGAAGCTTACTGCATACTATAAACCCATAATAAAGTGCAATGAGGGAAAAGCACGAAAGATGAGCCAGTGAAGGAGAGGTCATATCAGAGTGGCCACAGATGTGGACCAGTAAGAACTCACAAAAGAAACTCACCAATAAAAATTATGACTAAGCAGCTGAGAGAGAAGTCGACCATTTCCAAGGACATTTGGCCTCTTAAACAAACTTAGAGCCTTGGCTTTTTTGCTACTTAATAAATCTGACGATATTTTCCATGTCCAGTTCATTCACTGAAAATTATTGTGTACTTGAAGGTGAAATACTTTAGCATAAATTTCAGCTGTGCACCACTTGCTCTCAGCTGGTGAAGCAGATGTCTCTTAAACAGAAGCACACTTTATAAAGAACTGGTCACTGGTTTGAATCAGTAACTTTGACCTTATGATGGAGGCCATCCAAACTCAGCCCACATTTTCTTGCTCTTCTCAGCGATTATTTGTGTCAAAAGCAAGAACTAAAAACATCTTCCAGTTTGAAAATAGGAAGTGCATAGCACATATTGTGAAAAAGCTAGTAATGGATTTGGGCAAGAAGCACCATTTCAAAAATATGTTGATAATATATCAAAGTTTTATATTTATCCATCACTGGGGATCTGTCAGTCTATCAATCAATCAATCCTGACTTCTATAGCACTAATACAGAAAAATGTAAGATTCCATAAACTGAAGAAAGTTTTGGAACTCCACTAACTTTGGTGTTGAGCAGGGTGTATCCAGCAGCCTCGTAAGACCTGCATCCCATTTTGAGGCGCATTAAGATGTGTAGTTTAATATGCAGGAATTGTAGACACTGACTAAACCTTCTAAACATTTGAAGAATTCACTACAACTTCTAACCCTAACCCTAAACTTTAATCAGTCCAATTTAGTGGGATTTAAACCAACCTAGAGCACTACCATGATGCTGAGTAATTCTTCCAGTTAGCAAAACAGCCAGTTTACTCAGGGTCATCCTTGTCAGTTTTATATAATTTATTGGAAAATGGATGTACAGTTCGGTTTGGTGGTCAAATCTCTGCCTTTAAATGATCCGGCTTTCCTTTTTTACTCGGTTTGTGACAAAAAGCCACAGATTGTTGTGTAGCGCTCAAAATGACGTCATCGCAGAGCCACTCAGCGACACTGCACCCCGTTGGGCGGGCGACATGGGCTAATGGAAAAGCAGCACAAGGCGAGTAGAGAAGAGCTGGGTAGAGTAGAGTTGAGTAGGGCAAATGGAAAAGGGCCATATGACATGACAAATTACAAAAAAGGTTAAAACGATCAAAAAACCTGGAGGTCAGATGACAGCTTTATAGCATTTTTCACAGAGCTCAGCCTGAATCCTTTTATTTCCCTTTTATCATAAAGAGACACTTTGTAAATCAATGACAGCAAAAACAGTATATCCATAGGGGGTAAAATACTATAAAGCTGAAACCATGAGACAAATCATAACTTTTAATGGACCAGTATTGAGGTATCATTAGAGTCAGTGGAGTATTAATTTCTGTATAAAAAAGGGGGTAAAATTTGGGCACATCTCTGTTCTCAATACAGAGGAGTGGACTGCAGGATCTCTTCACCAACATCACTTTATTTCTCCCATAAGCTTCAATCTTTTAAGTATTTGTCTGGTAATTTAGTCTAATTAGCAGGCCAATTTAATACTTTAACTTAATCATTCACACACTAGAAAAACTGGTTCAAATCCATCATCTGCTCCATAAGTATGAATCAGAAGTGATTGAAGTTCTGTCTCCAGAATGTGGAGGCCAAAAATCTCCTGAGCTTGTGTGCTTTGGCCTCATCTCGATGCACCCTTCTCCTTCTGCGCAAACACCGGCCAAATCCTGCAGCTTTGTCCTACCTTTCAGACTGGGAAAAGAAACACACTGGCACGCAAACCACTGCACCATTTATCCCTCTCATACCCTTACATAACACCAGGGTTTTTATACTGTCCAACTAAATGACTAAAGATGGTTGGAAACATTGAACCAAAGTGGGTTTTTAGTACACAGCACAGATATTACTTAGTTTCTTGTTGTGAGAAAGGTCATATGTTACAGCTCTAAAGGAACTTGGACATTGTTTTGTGAGATCCTGAGAAAGAAAGAATAAAATTATTTTTTATTCAAATATAAATTAGCACAATGCTAACTTGTAATGTACTTCTTTAGTAATTCATTTCACCTCATGTTTATATGCTTAAAAACAAAAACAGCCTTAAATAAGAACTCTGCACTCATCTAACAGTCATTATCAGTCCTCTCCACATTTAAACAAATTAGGCCAAAGTTTGGAACACCATGGGAAACTTGGGCAGTGTAGCTTAGCCCGTGGTAAATGGTCAGTTCAGCAAAAGGGTTTGGGTTTGTTTTAGGAAAGTTTGTACAACTGCAACAGAGCAGTTTGGTCAGACAGTCTAAATTGTAATAACAGTGGGGAAAAGTGGTGAGGCCACTCTATTTGGTCAAAGAATTATTTAATATCCAGCCCAAATGTTAATGATGTATGAGATTTACAGCAAACAGCAGCTGTATCAACATTTGTAATGCATGGATACATTTTTATACGTAAGAGGAAGGTTACTATACTTTTAAAGATGCTGAGAGTCTACTGTTATATTTACATCATATCTGAATTACAATCATCCCAAATAAACCAGAGTTGATTTGTTTTCAATATTGATTTTTGGTCACATCTCTAAGGCGCAGGGCACATGCACAAACCACCGCAGAAGTGCTTCTCAGCATGTCAAAAAAAACCAAAGCCTCTGTTCCGAATAGAAGAAGACTGATACCAAGGATTATGGTGAACTTTATGAGAGAGGATGAGGAAGATTTCAGGACCGACAACGATTCAAAACCTTACCTTTTTGAACCAGAATATACAGAAGAGGAATGACATGTTTTGGAAGCTGAGGCAGTGGAACAGCCTGGGGCTGAGGGGAGAGTCTGAACCAGCATGGACTATGGTGTATATGTGCTAGACACGAAAACAACAAAAATGTTAGTGTTCCTTTAAACATTGCTGTAGTGTATCAGTTCTACTAAAGTTTCACTGTCTGTGATGTGGCAAAACACTAACATAACCTCAATAGTTATAATGAAACCACTGTCTCTGCCAATTGGAAAACTCAGTTATCTGTTTGGCCATTCAGTTTCTAAATTAGCCCACTGAGTCTAATAAACCATTGAACCAAATGTGGATTTAAGGCAAACACATCATTTCACTCTCAGCTCATTATAGGCTTGTCCACAGTGCCCACATCAGCATTGTCTGGTCTGAGATAACAGATTAGTGTTTGTTTCTTCACATGACTAAAATGAGATAGAGTCAGAGCGTTAGCATCATCCTGGCAGCTCTGGGCACCAGAGGGATGTAGGTGTGGGATAAGTCTGTTTCTGAAGGGAAGTGTTTTTCAGACTGATAGCTTTGGCATCCCATGTGGAAAAAAAGAAGGACAAATTGAATCTAATCGTGCTGGCACTTCATTAGGATGCCCCCAACGAGTTATCAGAGCCCAGGGGAGCTCGGAGAGGGACAGAGTGTAGGAAGTCCCGGCAGCGAGACAAAAAGCATGGACAAAGACGTCCAACCAGAGCTGGAGCTCAAGAGAAAGCCTTGAGAACGCTCCCCAAAGTCTATGCTTCATGACAGATGCTGAGGCCCAGCCACTGACAACATTCAAGGAGGGGGTGGTGAGGAGGGTGAACATGTTGAATAAACATATTGAGTCCATTACTCCCCCTGTGATCCCCCCACCAAACTAAAACCCATGTTGTTATACAATATAGATTCATCGGATAGCTCAGTTTATCCTCAGTGTTTACACAGCAGGATAAATGTACCTTCTCTGGCCGGCGGATCATGATGTTTCTATCTCTAAACAAACATCCTCGGACCCTGCTACATGTTCCCCAGACCCTTAGGATGTGTTGATAATGTCGTGTGATAGCAGAGACAGTCCAAAGAGAAACAGTGATGAACTCTGGAAAAAAGGACAGCTTAACTCTTCATAGTCCTGGCGAAATAAGAAGTTAGAGAAAATGTTTTTTCATCACGCACAGCAGCTGAGCTTCAAGGTTTCATGTTCACCTTTGCGCTGTTCAACAATGGCCTGTGTTTAAAAATACTCCAGCACAGAGGCAACGGAAAAACAGGCATTTTGGGGGAGTGATTTGCCCATGAAATCCACAGGGCTTCTTGTTTACCCCTCCCTGTTTCCCAATATTGCCATGGTAACAAAAGACCACTCCAGCCTCATCTACACGCCAGTTTTGCATGAACACAGCATGAGGTAAATCGTCTCCTTAAGCCCTCAGCATCTTCTGTTCCCCCTTTCAAAATCTTCTTTATTTTTTATTATTTCCCTCTCTGTCTTTTAAACGAAGGTCATGTTCTTTATTTACTTAGTTTTTTTTTCTTCAACAATTTCACCCATTTGTGTATTCAAACTCAAATGTGGCATGTAGAGTTTTTGTACTAACACGTCTAAAATAATAATAATAAATACTTATACTATATCAAACATAGCTTTTAGGATCACTTCACAGCAAGAAGGTCGCTGGTTCGATTCTTGTGTCAGTCAGGGCTTTTCTGTGTGGAGTTTGCATGTTCTCTCCGGGCACTGCGGCTTCCTCCCACAAACCAAGAACATGTTGATAAGGTCAAGTGTTGACTCTTAATTGCCCTTACTTATGAGTGCAGGCATGAATGATAGTCTGTCTCTCTGTGGCCCTGCGATTGGCTGGCAATTGGTTCAGGGTGTACCTCGTCTCTTGCCCAATGTCAGATGGAATAGGCTCCACCCCCTCACGACCCTGAACGGGACAAGCGGTATAGAAAATGGATGGATGGATGTATTACCTAACAACAAAGACCATGAGAGGCCTATTTTATGTGGATTTATCAATCAAAACTATAAAAACTGATACCTACTTTAGACAGCAATGTATCGTTTTTTAAAAGGGTCCTGTAGGTTATTTGTCTTAACCCTTTAACTACCAGCTCAACTGTTTGATAGACGTCATCATTCAATTCAGGGATGCTAAATATTTTTTTAAAAAAAACTAAAAAAAAAAAAACAGAACAAATCAAATCATTCTTTGACTCCTTTAACACTTCAGGAAAAAAAGAAAACCACAAACAAAACAAAACACAGATATGTGCTTGTGGGATTGAAAGGTTTTAAAAGCCAACAGTTGATTGTGTGATGATATAAAAATACACAACAATTCAGTACAAAATCAATTAGTAAACTCAGAAATGTCTGTAAACTATGCAAAAATAACTTAAAATAGATTATTTTGAGTTTGACAAACAAAAAAATGTTTTGATGATAACACTTTATATGTACATATATATGATCATATCAGTAAATGGTTAAGTATATAAAATAATGATGGTAAAAATAATAGTAGCTTTAAGCTTATTAAACCTTTAAATCCCACATGTAAAATATCAGTTCTTGTAGTTTGTTTTTAGTTTCTCTGTATATCAGAAAACATTGACAGAAACAAATGTGTTATGCTTATTTAACACATGACCTCTGCCAGACAGTTGAGCTGGGAGTTAAAGGGTCAATATGTTGGCTGCCATGATGAGTTGGACTGTTACAACGATAAAAATAAAGAATTATTGTGTCATGATGCTGCTTGTTCTGTTTGAATATGTATGTTTATCCTCGTTTAGACCTCTAGTCTCTTGTGTTTCCTGTTTTACTGTCATGATCCTGTTCTTAGTCTATATTAAGCTACCCATTTTGTTTTCATGTTTTGTGTCTTGTGGTGTTTTCTGTTTTATTTTGAAATCTCTGTGTTCCTTGTGGTGTTTCCTGCCCTCCCTTCTGTGTGTCTGATTGTGATTGTCTCACCTGTGCTCGATGTTTTCCCAGTGTATTTAGTCTCTGTGTTCCCCTTTGTCTGTGTTGGGTCATTCATCTTCCCTGTCACTCCATGTAAAAGTCTTCGATTTCCCCAGAATTTCTCCAGTGGATGTGGGTAGTAGTCTGTTATTGTTGAAGTCTAAAGATATTTTCATTTGTTACTTTGTTTGAGTTATTGTTCTAGTGTTTGGACATTTTTTGTAAAGGATTTGTTTTTGGGATTTTGGATCCATTTAACTTTATATTAAAGCTTCTTTTTAAATCTGCTCTTGGTCTTATCCTAGGTTTTTGTTAGTTATTTTGGGTTTCTAACATGACAAACTCAGGCTTTTAAAATGTTTTTTTTATTATTTTTACTACTTATCATTATGTAATGATTAAAAAAGTTACACTCAAAACCCTAAGGATGTATCACACTGAAAGCTGCAGCTGTAGGTACACCCCAGCTTTATGACTGAGTCTTCTTGTGCTGCAGTTTGGTTGCATCTTCGTAGACTGTCATCCACATCCAAGTTTCTCTTGATGAATTTAAGTCAGTTAAAAGCAATCAGTGATATGCATGTCATTTCATATTCTTGGCTTTCTGTGTAAACATTTACATCACAGTAAAAACAAAAAAAGGCAAAAGAGATTTTATTCTTACAGGAGACCAAAAATTAATCTCCCCACAAATGACTTAATCTGTTGTACAACTGGCCTGGGAAAGCTCCAGAATAGGATTATACCAAGCTAACTAGGACAGTTTTCCATTGCATTAAAAAACTAGCTTATGCTTTCATAGCACAAAGAGGAAGTGTAACCATATTGTGTTTATCTTGTTTGTCTTGTTGTATTGCACCAAGGTGAACAAGAAGTCCTGCCAAATTAAGGTTAATATTACTGTTTATTTTCAATTCCTTGTTTATTTTGGATAATATACACACATGGCTGGTGGTAAAAAAAAAAAAAGGTAAGCCTCCTATTCTTTAAATCACCACCATGAGACTTGATAACGTTCACCCGGAGAAAAATCGACATGTCGTCAAAAGCATTCAGAGCCAAACAGCCTTAAATTCAAAGTGTTTTTCTCTTTTAATAATATCACAATTTCTTCTCATCTTCCAACAGAAGCAGCTTTCTACGTATCAAGCCATAACTTGGCCCCCGCTGTCCCCCTTCAACAGTGATACCAACATCCCTCTGCTCTTGAGCATAAACACTCTGCTTTCACTAATGTGTATGTGTTGGTGTGATGAATAAAGAGCGGAAGCACCAGGGCACGGGGTGACTTCACACTTTAAACAGTCTGTTTACAAGTCATTTTCAGAGCTGCAGGAGGGAGAGGGGCTCAGAAAAGTCTGCCAAAGAAAGGCTTCTTTTCAAATATTCACATGAGAAGCAAAAGGAGGTTGCAGAGAAAAACTTTTTTAAGTTTGTTGAAGGACAAAATGTTGACTCTTTTTTAAAGTAGAAAGGTTAGATGAGCGGAAGACATCAGGGCAACTGATTTCAAATCCAGGCAGATGAAATGCTAAAGATGAATCCTGGGGTTATATGAGCAAAAACACAGCATGGATACCACACAGCCCATTAGAGTGTTAAATTAGTATGCTTAAGGAAAAAACTCAGTCAGGAAGGGTCATAAATAAAAAATGGTGCAGAAGCAGTGATAGTAGAAACTGTGACAGGGAAAGAGCGTTGACTGAAACTATGAGATTTAAAGGAAGAAAAAGGAGCCTTATCATTTCTCATCTTTCCCCTCACAGTTATGATGTACTCAGTATTCCATTACTCACACAAAAGTGACTGCAAAGGCTTCATAACAGAGGGTTTTATTCCTCCAGCTATGGTTCAAGGAAGTCAACTACACACAGTGGAAAAGGTAATGCAGCAGGCTTAAATACACATGAGAAAAGGGACTTTAATATCAGCATAACAGATATTGGTGAAAATCCTAACTGTGCATCCATAGAAAAAAAATATCAAGTGATGTGAACAATAACAGAAGCCCATATGCCGAAGTTTTGTATAAAAATATTATGTAAGTGCAGCTATTTTAAAGGATCCCTTGAGGATTCCATCTAGTTTGTAGATTAGATTTGACAGAGACCTTGAAAAGTTTTGGTAGAAAAGATTCTGCTCATGTACTTAACTCAAATGATGTGTGCCTCCTTGTGAAGAAAGCCAGTTAACTTTTTACCCTCTTGATTTCACACCAAGTTCCATGCTGGAACACTATTTGCCACAATCTCTGCCACAAATCTGAGTGTGATACTTCATATGATTTCTGTATTTCCCAGAGAAACAAACTGCACTTGGACAGTCATGGTGGTGGGGTGGTCGGGGGGGTCATGGCGTGCATACAAACCTGTTTAGCGCAGCTGTTGGATTAAGAGATATAACACTGCAGCTTTCTTCCTCTGTTTTAATCATAGTGATGCTGCTTGATGTCTGCTTCTGCTACCATGGGCTTACAAGGCTTTTTTACATTAGAAGTTGTTCTGTAGTTGGTATATTCGTGGTAGAAAGGTATTAAAAGGTACCTTTCTTGTGAGCAGACAGGTACATTCTGTTTGATTTTTGTTTGCTTGTTCTTTTGTTGTTTTGTTTCCAGAGGGTAAATTAAACTTGTGGTTACCTGGGGTGCTCACTAAAGTGTTATTTATCTGTCAGAAACCCTTTTGGAGCAGATGATGAACACATGTCCAACAATATAGAAAGTCGGTGTTAAGAGTCTGTATGTCACCTGAAGCTACAGCTATAGTTGACGGATCATTTTTCTCTCTGTAAAACTCAAACAGATAAAATAATTAGTTTAGGGTTAACTTGATTGACAATGCTAAAGCACTTTCAGCATGTTCTCTGCTACTAGGGATGAAGTATGAAGAACTGACTGTGGCTGAGAACAACTCTGAACTCTGTTGAGGCTCAGTATCATTTTTCTTTCAGCTTAACAAATCCAGTGCTCATACCCTAAGCTTTGTTCTACATGGGTTGCAAAACAATTATGTCGCCTTCATGACAGACAGACAGGAAAAACAACAAAGGAGGAATCATGACAGGGACAAAAAGCAGTCAGACGTGGATCTTAAATCTACACAATGACACCAACAGCAGAAAGTGAATATCAGCAGCTTAGTGAATTTAAGTAAGGATGAAAACCCCAACATGCCACAGAGTTTGTCAAAGCAACATTGCACTATATGTCATGACAGCCAGTTTGTGAGGCTGTTAGCACATGTAGTTGCAAAGGCCCATTTTGTCATTCAGAAATTATACAATAGTCATTAACAGAATTTATAAAGAACTGGATCAATAAGCAAAACTGGTGATGGTGTTGGTATAGACAAAACGCTTTGTCATCCCAACTCTTCTTGATTTACGATGTATGTCTGTCCATCTGTTTATGATTTAATTGACTTAGTTGATTTGAGAGACAACATGACATCACTGGACCCACAAGGCTGGATAACAGAATCAATATGCTAAGCAAAACTGATTAAACCATGTTTTATTATTTGAGTGTTGAAAGATGATTTTTCTCCCATCAGTATTTGAAATGCAGCACAATACATTTTAAAGGTCTCTTCCAGAGCTCAGAGCCATACCTTCAGGGATAGAAAGACATATTTTACTCCAGTAGCCTTACATCGACTCATGGAAATAAAACAAGCCCTCATGCATAAATATATTATCTATTCCTAAGCAGCACAAAGACAGAATCTAAACAATCTAATCAGACATTCAGTTTAGTTTGGAGAAAACACTCGGGAGACTTTCATTCAAAGTCCAAATCAACTGAAAACAGCACACAGTGGCTTCCCCTGAGGTCCCAACAGGATCTATTTTTAATCAAAGCTTTTGTTACATGTGTGATGATGATGAAAGAGTGTCCTGTATTCACTGTGTCAGTCGATCTACCAGGAGCCAAGGAGTGTCAAGAATCAAGACCAGTACGGCCATGATCTAACTGATGACATTCTCAGACATGAACCATTGAAATATGTCACCAGGGATTGGAAAAAAAATCCTCTAAAACCAAAGGCTACACTGGGAAAACCTACTCAGTGGAAATCAGTAGAAAAGGATGAGGTTGTGCAGAAGAGTTAAAAAGACAAACCAAACAGTCCAAGGCAAATCTGTGAATAAGCCAGTGTGATTACCGGTGCCGTGACTTCTCATAAGAGAGGAAAACTGTAACATTAATCATCTCACCCACAGTCTGTGCTCATCAGGTTCTGTGAGCAACAAGTGGTTGAAAATTGGGAGCAGGTTACTTTTTGGCTCTTCCAGGTAACAAAACCAAAGATCTGCAATCATCTGAAAACCACAATCATTCACATCTGCTGACAGAAACATATCGAGGGATTACATGTGAGAGTCTTCTTCAGGCAAAAAAGAAAGAACTCTGTGAACCCTGCAGCATCATGTGTGAAGGTTATCACCGAGGTTTCCTGGGTGTAAGGAGGGCAGAGAGTTACGAAAGACATGAGACAGCTCTGCAGCGCAGGAAAAGAGCGCTGTGACTCGATGCTTCTGTTATTGCATCATCAATCTGAAGAAAGGCATTGTTCATCTCCTTCAGGAATCTTCTAAGACTCTGCCAGGTTTGACTAAAGACAGCTCCTGAATCCAGATGTCTGGATGTCCTTAACTCTGGTGATGACGAATTGGGTTGTTGAAAGCAGCAACAACTTGTTTCTCCATTATTCCTGCTGCTGAAGTGACTGCCTCCTGGGCGTGAACACTGTAAGTTAGATTTGTAGGAGCTGCAGCAGAAGGTACAAACGTTTGTCTGGGGAAAATTGCCCCTAATTTTTTAATGTCTCTTCCAAATATGAACCAATTCCAGTAAAAAACTTTAGAAACAGTCAACATGGAGAATACAGACCACTCAATATAGATACTATGATTATAGTAAGTAAGCCTGAGCAGTAATGGAGTACTCATGGTTATACTGTATGACAGAAGCTCCACTTGTGTTTAGTGTCTTTGTAAAAGTTGGCAGTGAATCTGCTGACAGAGGTCAATCCTGTTGTCCTGGAGCTTTGTAAGAAGGAGCAGTCTAATCACAGAAAATGAAGATCCAGATGCTCAGCAAGTTTAAGTGCAAAGGCCTATTTCTAGAAAAATGAAAAACTGTATATGTTGCCTGAGACTCAACTTCTCTGAAACTCATTGATTTCAAGAAAGATCTCCATAACATCTCATTAGATGAACAGCCTCAACAGCTGCTTCTTGTCTTTCTCTTTTTCTCCCATCTACTGAAAACTGATACAGTATGTTGCCTGTTAAATAAAGGCAAAAGTAAGATCACAACTGGCATGTCAATGGTCAGTGAATAACTGTGTTAGGATACTTGTGGATCAATCATGAGCAGCACATAAATTATCTGTGTTATCACACTGGATGTTTGTCAGCACCACTGCATAAGATATGAGTTTGTTCCATATTACACTTTAATGATGTAATGTGTACTGATAAATATGTGGTTTACTTGCTTAGACTGCCTATGCAGGAAAACAAACTCCTACACGTCCTTATTAGTCGTCTTCTTTTCTTATTTAATACCACACTGTGCACCCATGACTGCATTCTTCCTACTCTAATGCTGAGACTTTTCTGACTCATTTGCGGGTGTCTCCCCACTCTCATTCCCTCTGTGTTCGATCACGCTGACCCTCATCCCTACGGGGTGCAGGACTTGACCAGCTGAGTGGCATCACATTTGGGCAGAGTCATTGGACTGTGTCCTTCTTTGGCAGCTGGAATTGCTTCTGTAAATGCAAGAGAGGCTGAGTTTCTGAGAGTTAAAGATCAGCACAAGCTCTGCTGTTTAACATTCAAAGTGATTATCACCCGAGTGTGGGGAACAACAGCGACTTGGTCTGACTGTGACCTGAGCACATCATTTGAGGATGCTCAACCAATCAGGCATTTCATTAGCAAAGGAGTTTTCAAACTCTTAAGGAAGTCAATCAGTGGATGCTGCCACACAGTAGAGTCCTCTCTGACCTACCAACCTGCAAAGGGGTGGAGCTGCTGTGGGACCTTTGGCCGCCTGACCATTATGGACATTCTGCGGACTTGTAGTTGTGTAACCATGTCCCTGACTGTGCATGCCCAAAAATCCTTAATAGAGTCAAAACAGGCACAGTATTAAAAATTCAGAGCCCGACACTCAGAAACTTAGCGCATGAATTATTCAGTTTTTGCCTTTATTTCAGCTCTAAAAGTTGGCTTTTTCCCACTCGCTGTCATGCAACTTCTGATTTTTTAAAGCTAGCCTCAAGCAGACACTCCAGTAAAACTGCAGTTTCTACACTGGCTACATCGTAAGCACTTCAACCAGCTGTTTGGCTTCACCCCATGTACACTATGATGACTTCTCTTCCAAATAAGAAGCCCAGACTACCTCAAACCTATTGCTCCTTTCCTACATATTATTCCCCACTCTCTTTCTCCGTGATGTTATATTGTATCTAATAGATTTTCCTTACAAATAAAAGCAACATCATTAAAAAAAATCAATGAGCCATTTTGGGTTTCATTCTGCAGCTCTTCACAGATCTGTCCATGTCCAACCTTCAGCACACTCTGTAATGGAAAGTTGGTGCAGAGTCCTTGTATTAATAATTTGATTTTGGTCATTGGAAAGACAAATCCCGTCTGCTCCATTTACTCCCCTGCTCTTGAATCTCCTGTACTGATGATCTGGATCCCACAAAGTGCATTTGTGATGCAATCTGGGAGGATCCCAGGGCACTGATTAAGGAATTTTCCACCCTAAAACTAAGTCTACACTAAGACACACAAACACACTGAGCCAGTTTCTGGCTATTTGTTCACTTTTTTTGATACCACATCACACGTCAAGAGTCCTGCTCTCCTGCATACCAGCCTGGCCTAATTACAGCAGAGAGTCCCAGTGCTCCCCATGCTGCCTGCGGGCTCCTCATTGCACCAGGCTATACACAACAATCCAAACAAAGACTTAGCCTTTCAACAGGCCAGTTAAAAGAAGCAGCACACCACTCTCAACATAAACTCTGCACACCAGAACAAATTAGTCTTATTGATTAGGAAGGCAGCGCTGTGGTAATTAGTTCCCTGCTAAATCTCTAAATCTGCTGCTCGCACTCAAGAGGAAGTCAGAGTTAAACTAAGCAGTTGTCTCCTTATTAAAGCTAATCTGCAGAACCTCCAAGGAGATAAGGCACAACAGATGTCCTCCTCTATAACACGAAAGGCGTTTCTGGTCTATGTGGCGAAGGTTCTGGAGATATGAAAGCATCAGTGTGAGGGTGGACCACCATGGAGCATCAGTACACACAGACTGCGAGTCTGGTGGGAGCAGGCCGGGGTGCCTCTGTGTCTGAAGCCAAGACAGACAAAGTGGAGGAACCGCAATGTAAAAGCAGAGCGTCTCACCCAACAAACCTCCCTCTAAGTGTGGTTTGTCATTCTCTTTGCTTTCTTTTTCTGTCTTACACGTTCTAAAAAAGTCCCCTTTAGCTTGTAATATACCCATGTTTGATAAGTAAATGACTGTAAAACAAAGTATGTGTTGATTAGCCTCTATGTCAGGATGCTGGGTTTTTATGATAGCACTGTTAGTGTTGTTAGAACTATCCACAGTTTTATGTTTTAAAAGTGAGTTATTGTTGCTTTTTTGGCTTTTGTTTGGAGGAAGAATGCATGAGATCATTCAGCTAAACATTTCAAGTCAGATTTGATGGTTTTGGCATCAAAATTACAAGATGGCTTAGCAAATTCTTACTATTTGTTTTTACAAATACAGGCCAGTGACTCCATGAAAATCTCTGTCTAAACTGTGACAGAGGTGCCTCATGCTGGTAGCTAACACAACCAGTTGAAGACAAATGCCATGCTGCAACAATGTTCCATCCGGGAGTTAGCAGAAGCTAATATTAGAATAGCATCACACTTTGTTTGGGGTTAATGCGGGAAAAGCACTAACCTAACACCTGTTTGCTTTGCAGTTTCTCACTTTGGTTTTTGTAAGTGAGATTTAATGTTTGAAATGACCGAAATAAACTAAACTAAACTAAAAATCTGGTTTCTGCTCACCCCATATTACTTATCTGTTGGCCACTGTTTGTAAAAATGGCCAGTCTCTTCTGATTCCAATATTAAACAGAAGGCTATTTACATTCCTAATCCAAGCATCATGTAAGAAGAGTGTAAATTGGAAGTATACTGATCTCAAAAGTATGAAAGCTGTAAAACTTGGGTATAGGCCATCCAGGTATATTTACAGCTCCCAAGCAAGCTTTTCTATTATTTATCTTATTAAATAAATATCTGTATACTTCCACCAACCACACATGAAAGAAATGTCTACTTATACTTTCCTGTCACAACTTCAAAAACTGCATCTCAAGTTGAAAATAAAGTGCCTTTTACAAACTTAAGAATCCTTTCAGTGGATGCTTGCTGTGGTTATTTTTCCTGCAGTTCAGCACTTTTGTTAAGATATGTTACCTTATCATCATGATCATAATTCATTCACAGCTTGCCATATATGAATATTGAGGGATAGATTGCAAAGCAAACATGATAGCATTTCTATAGAGTGGTGCAGGTATAACATGGATTTGTTGTACAACCCAAGTTTTAGTGTTACTCTGTTCCCCTAAGCAAGGAGTCAATATGTTTCCAAGCACTTGATAGGTAATTACGAAACTAAAACATGGCTAACTGCATTTTCACCACTCAGACACTATCCTTTACTTCACCATATTTTTTGCTCTCTGTATCTATTATCAGTTTAAAGATTACAAAAAGTCACGGCAATACCTTTAGGTCTTAGTAGCTAAGTGTTAATGACCATTCTTTACCAGGCAAGACAACACTCAAGAATCCACAAAGTGGCATTTCCAGATGTTTCTCATGTTGTAGGGAAGAACAATAAAATCACTCCACTCACAGCTCTGAGACAAAAGAATCACAACTGCTAATGTGCTAACTTATTTATGCATTCTAGCACTCATACTGCTGATGGATATGGTCAATAGATGAGAAACACACAACTTTTCCACTGAAAGGCATCTCTAATTCAAGAAGGCAAGACAGATAGAGATGGATAGAGTCAAAAATCAGGTAGAGAGACTTGAGAACAACAGAGGCAACAGGTTGTACTCAAAACTGGGCTGCTCACCTCTGGCCATTGGTGCCTCAGTTCTTACATCACTTGACATGTCCTCCTGAACACTCTTTCCTCAGGCAAGAAAATGTCTTCTTGCATAGTGGGTACCAAACTTTTTCAACACAGTCAACTATTCAAGGTCTTGTTGTCTAACCTCTGATCAAAATAATAGTGATTTCAATCAAACACTGAAAAAAAGGTGATACAAATCTCTAAGGGAATTCTCATGTTAGTCAAAAAAACACCAAAGCATGGAGCTTTAATATTCCAACCTAACAATGACTTGGTTGACCCAGAAGCTGAGTCTTCATGTCATTATTTCTGTTAACAGGCAAACACAAAACATCCTGTTCAGTGTCACTGTGGCTCCCCCGTCTCTCTGACCACACAGAGCTACAAACTTGGCTTTGGAATCTTTACTCCCGGCCTTCTTTGTATTTTGTAGGTTTTTCACTTTAACAACCTTTCCCCTGAAAAACTACAACTATCTCTTTACTCTTACTTTGAAAATGGAGGTATCGATTATTCCTTCTTCATGGCCACTTTCTGCAGCTCTAAAGAGACCTGGTGGTAGACCAAGACTGATCTAATTGTGAGCAGAAATAGGATGATCTGACCACACGCCCTGAAGCTGAATGCTCCAATCTTTTCACAAGCTTGTTGGGCTCAGTAACTTTCTTCTCAAGCACTTTTTAAACCAGCGGTGAGAGCAGCAGCGAGGCTGAAGGGGGGCTGAGGTTGCTGGCAGACAAAAGCGATGCATTCTTTGTAACAGTCGAGTTCTGGATATGGAGACAATTTGCTCAGTGGTTTAGAAATGCTGGGGCTGGGTGTAAATATAGTCTTTGCTCTTTGGAGAGAGGCAGTTTTGTGAATGTAGAATGCAAAATGCTGGCAACATCATGTGTGTCAAAAGCATGTCTATACTGGGTTGAGCCATCTCTGAGTACATTCAAAGGGAACAGCGTTTGAGTAGAACTCAAAATGGAGACTTGAAGATCCAAAATTATGCAAAGTACTCTTTTCAATGGTTTTTGTACAAAAATGTGTCCCTGGCTGGTCTACAAACCCTCAAACATGAGAAACATTCTTTTCTCTCTCTGCTGCTTTCTCCACCTTTCAGAAAATGTGTGCAGGAAAATGATCTGTTTGAAAATGATCCCTTAATGATATCAAAAGGCTGCAGAAAACAAAATAAAACTTCTTCTGACTTTATATCAATCCTACCAGTCATGAGTAGATGGCAGATTGTGTCCTCTTCAATGCAGGGGGTGAGTGGTTAGCATCATACATACCCTGCAACCACTGATTAAACAGCAAGTAAATCTACAGCCTAGACCAAACAATGACATTACTTATTTTATATTACTTTAATTTAGTTTAATATAGTGTGTTTTAGTTTTAGCTAAACACTAGAGTAACACAATTAACAACAATTTTAACATGGCAAAGCAAAGTTTTCTGTTCCAAATGCTTTGCTTTCACACCTTTTGGTAAAGGCAGATGAAGCTAACAATGCTATAAGGTAATTTATAAATTAATTCATGCCAGTTTAGCAGATGAAAAGTTCATGTTTTTAGAAAAAACTGTACTGCTGCTACAAGTGTTGGGAGAATAACAGACACAAAGTTGAAGATTATCTGAACTCTATTTTTTGTTAAATGTTCCCAGTCCGTTTCTTTATTGCAAAAGTCACGGTACACATGGTTTCTTTTCTCATATCATGCTGGTCTACTGAACACCATAAACTAAGAACCTGCAGACTGCTGGTGCCACAGGCCACTGGCTTTTATCATTAAGAAGTAAGAATATATATCTTGTTTCTGTTTGTTTGGTCTCTTCTGCTCTGGTTACTGATTCTTGTACCTGGCAGGCCGTCACTTAGCGTCTGTTTTCCAGTCTGGTGGAGTCTAACAGACAGCAGGGGCCTGCACGGATGATTTCACTCGGATTTGCTTTGGAACTGAATGTATACTACGAGCAGATGAGGCTTCCTGATGCCCAGCTTGTTTTGCAGGACCAACTGTCTTGCACATGTGCATGGAGACCACGAGCTGTGACAACAGAAGGCCTGGCAGCCCTCGTCACAGTCAGCCTGAGTCTTTCCCAGCCGTCACACTCTACCATCCCAGAGGAAGAGGAGACAAAGTGAATAATTGTCTCCATTAACAAGGGTCAAACAAAAGTGCCTCAAACACAAGACTGTGACAGTCTGGCTGTGAGGAAACACACACCTGCAGGCTGACTTCACTCTGTTGGTAATTTACACCATTCTCTCTCTTGCATCATCAAATTGGATAATCCTGGGCCTCGACTGCCTGGGACCCTCAAGGCAGCACGTTCGGGTCATGCAGGGCGGTCTGAGGGTCCTCAGGCGGGCAGATGTGCTGCTCTCACCTGCTCCAGCAGACGTGTCACCACTCCAGAGGAAAACCAGGGGAAGTGAGGAGGTGTAACTGGATCAGAAAGGGGACACAGCAGTGTGGGAAAAGGAAGCCGAGGGAGATAAGACGTCTGGACGCACAAGGAGAAGGAGTAAAGAGAGACAAAGAGACAGGAAGAGCGTGGAGCTCCCACCCCTCGGAGCCAGAGCAGAGATGTTAGAGGAGGGATCAACAGCTGGATCCAGCTGCTGAGTCGGGCCTTTGTCACAGCTGCCAGAGTCAGACTGTCCCCCTGGAGACAGCCGACTGTTTTCTTTTCTCTCCCTCTTTCACTGCGCTCACACCCCGTTCATAGAAACTTGGACACAGTGCTGAAATGTCTGCTTCACCTGCAGCAGACAGTCTGGCAGATGGACTATATTAATGAAACTTCTGCTCCCTAGTGAGGACCATATAAGCCCATCATCCTTCCTCGCCAGATGTGGGCAGGAAACCCCCCCAGCAAACTTTTGTCTCACAACTTTTTGCTCCCTGGCTGCAGCTGACACCATGTGGCTTCATCAGTGACCCTTTACCATCACCCTGAAGGTTTGGAGGAGCTGTTAGCTTTACCACTCTTCCCCCTTTAACAGCCATCGAAGGCATTGATTTCAGGCTCTATAATAACACCGACTCCTGGCTGCACCTTTGTGTGGGAGCAAGACCACTCAATGAGATTAAAAAAACATGTGGACTGTCAAAAACACGAGGGTTTTAAGAATATAATGAAGCAAAACTTTTCCAAAGGATCAGCTATCTAACTCCAACAAAGCAATGTTCTAACAATTGAATTAGCTTGCTGACGGTCATTTTGATAAATGATGCTGCCTTGAAGTCATTTATCAAGCATTAAAGGTGAATGCTCCCTGGCTTTAACTCTGAAATATGAGGACTTTAAGATTTTCTTGGTTTGTACAATGTCAATCCAGCATGAATGGGTTTGGAACAAAAGCTGGACAACAGAAGCATTTTAAGGACAACATGTAAGACAAAAAGAGAAAAAATGCTGTTTCTATGCCTCAGTCCAAAGGCATTATGTTTTCAAGTTGCCTGTCTACCTTTTGTGCATCCATTCAGGTGTGAGCTTAACTTTTTAACTGCTGAGGTTTTATTTTTCAAGCACTGCACAAATCTCCACACCAATTAAAAAATAAACTTATCAATTTTTGAGGCTACAGGTCAAGCCCATGAAGACTCATGCATCCACTGCTTGAAAACACACTATTTTGAGACTGCCTGAAGCAATGTTCTTCACTTTGAGCTATTGTCCATTCTAACTCAAAATGAAAAGGGGACGCTCCAGAGGTGTTAGGATACAAGACATAGTGCCTCATATCCAACACTTGTTCATGATCATAGCACCTAAAAAATGCTTTTTGAGGACTTTATGTCAGACAAATTTTCACTTTGACAAAAGGATGACATGATCCGCTTTTGTAGCTCAGATGTCACGGAGCCTCATGCTCTTTATCTGCTAATCAACAGGATTTTTCAGAAAAATAACCCGAGGGAGTTTATCAAAATCCCCACCGTCTAATGTCACTCTGGATTGAATATTTGGATTTGGAAGTAATATCTCTAATGTTAAGATTTTAGGCACCAAACACATCCCTTGCCTATGAAGATCTTCCCAAATGACGACTTTGTTGCACTTAATTTGATTTCGGTTATGAGAACTTGTGTAATAATCCTTTTTTAATTTATTTTTTGGGCATTTTGTGCCTTTATTGATCGGAGAGAGACAGTGGATAGGCTTGTGTAAGGGAGTGAGAGAATAGGAGGAGACCCTCTGCAAACTGGTCACAGGCGGGATTCGAACCTGGACCGGCAGAGACAAATACATGGGGTGCCTGGTTGCTAACCACTCCGCCAAACCACCACCCCAGTAATAATCCATTTTTTTAATGTAATATTCAGGAATGCTTTGAGGACTTATTTATAACTTTGTATAAATGTGGAAAAAAACATACTTGGTTCTGGGAGCCATCAAAGTCCAGGGTCAAAGTCCCTCATGTTTATCTTTTGTTTGTGACAGAAATATTTCAAAAACAGTGTGATGGCTTCAAATCAAACTCTGCATAAATATTTGTTCTTAGTCAAAAATGAACTCATCCAATTTTGGAGATGATGGGTTGAGCTTTGGGGTACAGAGGTAAGCAGCCCCATGTTCAGGCCTTGGTTGTAAACATCATATCTAAAGATTCTTTTTGTGTAACTCCAAAAAAATTATATTTGGTTCAAGACATTTCATTATTGAATTCATACATCCAGGCTCAGATCTAGGTGCCTCTTGGTTACCAATAATCATACAGCACACACATCTGTTGACAAAGTCTGCACAAATGTTCATTGGGACACAAGGTTTTCATATGAATTATGTGGGGTCATCTTATTCCTCCATTCTGTCTCTGTTGACATTCACAGTGAAGCTGAAGCATCACAGTAGGGCTGGACAATTAATCGGATTTTGATCTTGATTTCAATTTTGCCATCTGACAATCATAAAAACATTATAATATGAAGAAAAACGATTAATATGCCACTCAGTGTGGAGTGCCATGTATGCAAGTTCCTGCGCTTCATAGCGCTTCTGTGTTCCACGTGCAGCCACAGCGAGTGTGTGTGACTTATGTGGATCAATAATATTGTATGTGCTGCTCGGTGGTTCTTTAAAATTGTGTTTAAATAAGTATCGAAGTTTTTGAATGAATAATTGTGTATATTAGTTGTGATTTCAATATCACTTAAAATAATCGGGATTCTGATTTTTACCAAAATTGTCTAGCCCTACATCACAGGGGTGTAAATATCTCCATTGAAATGTCAGCATGAATTGGGCTGAAAGTAGGGTTGGACGATATGACCTAGAAATAAAATTCCCAATTTTTTTTCACAACACTCGATTTACGATTTTAATCGATTTTTCCCTCCCAAAAAGAAACAAAACTTCCAGTGACATAACAATGAAACAAATCAAGTTTTGTCTTTATGATGTCTAAATGTTTCCCTCTTTAAGTCAAAGTCTGGGTCATAAAAGGTTGATTATGTAGTATATATGGAGGCAGATTTGTCTGCATTAACACTAAAAGGCTGAGTTATTTTTACAGTATTAGCATGAAACTCTCTGATCAATATTTAATCTACTTAAATAACAAATACAAGCCTATAAAAGTGCTTGTGCAAACCCTACAAGGCAGACCATCATGAAAATTGTAATTTTTTTCAGAAATTGCATCTACTTATAATTGGACTAAGCCAAGAAAAAAAATCTCGATTTTTAATTTTTTAAATCTTCTGCAGAAAATAATTCGAATGAATCGATTTAATCGATTTTTTGCCCAGCTCTAGCTGAAGGTGAAGGTAATGAAGCCTCATGTCTATCCTTTGCTTGTAAACTCAGCACTAAAGAACAGCTTATAAGCATTTCTTCAGGCCAGCACTTTATACTTGATAATGCCATTACTTCATTCATAGTGGAGGTCACTTCTTAAAGGGTTTAGAACATCGCACCTCATGTTCAATTGTTGCTTATTAACACAGCATGTTATATCTGAGCAAAAGTAGTACTAAATGGACCTTATTTGGCCTTGAGTTCATCTCTTGTCTCTATCACCACACTGTCACAGATGTCCCCCTCCCTCCTTCACTTAAACAAACGTTGTACTTTCACTCTCCAGCACATTTATCCGTCCCAGGATCATAAACTTATCAGCCAGGTAGTAGTTCCTCCAGGATATACAATGCAGTGAGCAAGTTAAGGGAGAATGCACACAGACCATCCTACAAATGTTTCGGTCTCTCTGTATTCTTTCAAGTTTTGGTGCTTGACCTCCTGCAGGTTCAGTTTCCCTCTAATGATGAAAACGTCCTCATGCTCTGCTCCTGTGCTCTAAAATCCTCTAACATTAAAAGTTTTACCACAGCACTCTCCTCTTCCCATGCCGCTGGAAAAAGAGAAGAAGTGGATTTACTGATGGACATCTGAGCACAATAAAATGCACTTGGCTGTCTCAAGCACAGCAACTCTGACCTGAACACCCACACTCCATCCAGATGTACATCAGTGTTTATGCTCGCTTCAGTGCCCCTGCAAGGCCCTGGAGTGAGTGTTCAAGGAAGTATTACATTTGGGAACACATTAAGTAGCACATCCAGTTTCCTGCAATTTCCCCATTCCCTGAAATACTGTTACACCACAGAGCCACAGCGAAGCGCCGTAGTTACAGCAGGAAAAAGAAACAGAAGAGCCCAAAAGCAGCATCAGCTGGCCTCAAGCTAAACCAATCTCACAGGAGACGCGCCAGTCTGGTATTAAAACAGACACGAGAACATTTTGTTTGACACCAGCCATGCCCAGAAAAATGCGTGGTGAGAAATGATTCCCGGTTTTTCTACCAAAATACTTTGACAAAACCAGCAATTTCACTCATCTGCATAGTTTGGAGACACCAAAAAAGATTTACAGGAGAAGCTAACAGGGCTGATTACAGAGAGAACATGTGGCAATGTGAGGGAGCTGTCAGGTGTCTCCCTAAAGCATCAAATCACTGCAATTTACAGAACCATGTTCAGCAGGACATACATTTAGATGACAATCAAAATAAGCTATTTCTATGCACTGAGCTGAGGATGCTGGGACATGTGGTTAACACTGAGGAACAGCATCTAAATCACTGAGAAAACAGCAGTTTTAGTGGAGAGCCATAAAATCAAATGGTTACAAACTAATTACTTTAAAGCCACTTACACATTTCTGATCCCCATAATTTACTTCCTGTAGCTTCTTGGGGTGAAAAGATAAGAAGAATATTCTACTCCTGTAAATATACAGTTACTCTGGATATAATTTAGTTTAGCAGATGTAAAACTACCGGCTTTATCGCTTCATAAATTCAAATTAAGGAAAAATTCAATAAGCTCAACCAAAGTGCTAAGTGATGTTTTTAATACCAAAGTAGCTGGAGAGGAAAAGCCAATGATTGTTTAATCCTTATGTACAGTGCAAAAACATTAAAAGAACACAAAATCAAACCAATTCAATTTAAGGGACACTTTCATAATAAGAAAACACATTTTATACATACAGAGATGCAAAATAAATTTCCCTAAATGTGCTCCAAACAAGCATTTGGGGGCATTAAACTGATGCTTCTGTATGATCTCTTTTTTAGATAATTCTAAGGCTCTAAATGAAACTACTGAGCTGGTGGTAGACTGTTTCACCTTTCATTTTTTTAAATTTAAAAACAGATGCTATCCAAAATAAAGCAAAGACCAATGCCCAAATTAAAATTAAGACCCTTCAGTGCGAACTGCACATTGAGTCAGCCTTACAGCTTGTCTGATAATTTAAGTACTAGGTTTTTTTCCATTTATGACTACAGTGGACCCATCTAACAATGGATACTTCATGCAGGATAACACGCCATATTCCAAAGCTCACATTGTGTCAAACTGGTTTCTTCAACGTGAGAATGAGTTGTTTGCAGCAGTGCCCCTGACAGTCAACAGATCTCAGTCCAATGGAGCGTCTTTGGGTTGTGAAAGAACAAGATCATGTCTTGCAGCGGACAAATCTGCAGCAGCTGGTTGATGTATCATGTCAATATGGACCAAAATCTCTGAGGAACGTTTCCAGCACCTTGTTTAGTCTTGGCCTTTAGAAATGAGGCAATTCGGAATGCAAAAGGGGGTCCAATCCTGAGCCAGCAAGCTGCAACTCATAAAATGACTGGTATGTGCTGTTGCTCATGAACAAGTGCAGGCTTCGTTCATCATTATCTCTGTTTTCTAGTTTAAAAAACGGCCACAAAGCATAACTCATGAGATGTTTCTGATGCTATCTCTTCATTCAGGGTCCTTGTTTACAACCTGGTTGAGGGAAGTTCAACAAGACAGTAGCCAATATCTGGAGCTGCCTCATGTTGGCAGGCTGTTTCATAAGTTTAGACTACAGATGGAAATGTATAACATTTTATCAATTAATGTGCTATTACTACTTCTGCTTATCATATAAACTCCTCATTTACTTGTCATTTCCTGTGGATTGCTTTACAAGGCTAAATGGTTTGCACTTATAAGGTTGGCATCATGCTTGAATATCTCAGAAACCAGTTCTCTCTCCTTTAGTGAAGACTGAGTTTTTGAAAGGAACTTCAGGCCTGCATTGATACAAATGTACAAGCTCTAATTGAACCAAGTTGTAAATTATATTCCATCTAAATAGTAACTTGATTTTTTTTTTTTGTTCAGGCACGTCTCTAACAGAGTATTCTTACATAAGCCTCCTCAATGAGGAGAGATGAGTTAATGAAACATGTAACTTACCAATTGTAGAAGAATTTTAGATTTTTTTTTCTTAAATTGAAATACCAAAAGCAGCCTAAGTGGTATTATGTTGCTATTTCTGCACAGAGCAATTAATAAAAGCAGATTATGAATTGCAGGTGTACGTCTGCAGGCTTTTCAAAATTCCTCACAAATAAAAGAAACTCCAGTAATGATCCTGTGGAAAAACATTATTATCTCAAACAGCTGAGCGAATTAACATTTCTGGGTTAGGTATTTCCTCACAGCTCTGCAGCAGCAGCATTTTTTAATCAGACAATTAATCTCAGGGACACAGAGGCTCAAAGTGTTGCTATCAGTGTCATCAGAACCGGCCTGGTGGTCAGCAGTGGGTGGTCACTAAGGTACACAAAAACGGTGGAAACTGTGAGGGACTGGTGTGAAAGGACCACATTCTTCAATCATTCAGACTTCACTCCAGGACAATTATGAGTAGTCTTTTCCCCCATAGACTGGCTGCTTTTATGTAGGCATAGACGCAAAAATGATGGAGAGGAGCACTCCACTGAGGCACCGCTTTCAACAAGGCTGCCTTTCAAGAACTCAATGAAATAATGAACATGTTTGAGAGGTACTTTATGTCCCTGTGATTATAAAGAATCTGTTATCTGAACCAGAAAGTGGCCCATAATGGTGCTCACAGGGAATCACAGCCAAAGCTTGAAAAGCCTTTTGAATGACACAGATGTTTTTTTTTTTTTTTTTTTAAAGAGAAGCAATGAGTTGGCTGATCAAAAAGTTGCAGACATGGTGCAGACAGGAAACACTTTGAGCCGCAACAGAGGAGCATTTAGAGCAGCTACAATGTACACAACTGGTAAGAAGTGCCAGGATACCAGGTTTTAAGTTATACAGATACAGTTTCAAGCGGGATACGGAGTAATTAAGAGTGAAATCACTGTATATTGACAAGGAAAAACAGAGACATTCTTATTGATGGCAAAATAATCTATTGAAATGCTCAGCCCTCATGGGACCATTGAAGACCACTGTCCCAAATGCATTAGTTTAATAGAGCTCTTCTCCAAATTACAAGGGCTGCTACAAGTTTGCTAATTTCTTAAGTCTGCCTTGGCATCATAATATTATTTAATTTTTATGTACAAATAATGTGGGAGGTCTTTTTAGACAGGTAGAGTATGTCATTTGCATGGTTCTGTTGACACCGTGCAGCTGGATGGTAGCCGTCACAAATCATGAGGTTTGAATGTAATCAGTTTTAGTATTTAAAAGGTGTAGAAGCAATTATGGATACATACGTATATGTGTATCCAGGCATTTCTCCAAAGATTTATCAACAGTGAGAGATCGGGTAGTTTTCCAAATTTTTGACAACAACTTGCCCAATTCCATCAGAAATGCCTTGCTGCATCTCCAGTTTCATCTATTTGTTTGATCAGGCCTGTGGTTTCTGATAACACACGATTAAATGTGGACTTGGGCACTCACACTGGTGTCTTAATCACTCTGGTTTATTAGACCAGGAGAAGATGAACACAGGTGGGCCTATGGTGAGAGATTTTGATGTCATGCTTTAATTTCTTGATCATAACACGCACCTTTTTTCGGGTGTGTATGACACACGAGACAGGCAAAATACTGACCATATTTTGTCTCAACAACATCCCAATGGCAACACATCTGATACAAATAACGGAAACATTCTCTTTCTCTATGAAAACACATGCAAACACAGGGCACTGCCATCTAGTGAGCAAGGGGACACAAAATAGCTGCGCTGTGATTGAGCAAAGACAGCATGTTGACAGCTGCTCTCTGATTGGTCAGTACAGTATGACTGAGCATGCTCAGGCAGAAATTGAGTATATGTGCATGGGTGTAGCAAAAGGTGTTCCTGCATCTGTTTGAGAAAATCATGTATGATATTTGTTGTGTAAATCCAGAAATTTCATAGATTAAAACTTTGAACAAAGGTCATTTTTGAGTTGTCTGAGGGTTAAGGTTAGGGCAAAATTTGGGTGGGTGTTATATCAGAGTACAGTGTTTTTCCAGGCAAAAATTGTGAAAATACAGAGTGTGTGTTCTCATCAAGTGTGTGTTATAATTGAAATTATAATACGTCCTACCTGTAACAATACACGTCCAAAAAATGCCACAAGGCTATGAAGCTGTTGGTAAAACTCGACCATACCCACACAGTCCTGAGAAGAGGTCCTATCATAGGCTTTTTTTGCGACGCCTGTGAGGGTGTCCTGGGCCTTTAATAAATCCTGACATTGCTTGTAAAAATGTTTGGTTGAGCCAAAGAGGATGCAAAACATATGCATGAGCATGGAGGGTAATAGGTACCTCAACTGCTTCTTTGTGATCCAGTAAAACCCCAAACAGACCGGACTGTGAACAGCCTTTTTATGTTTTTTCAAATAATTAGAGATATTTATGCTGTGCTCTGCCCCTGAGATAAGAAAATATTGAGAGGTATTTGTTTCTGTGTCACCCAGCCCCACAGTGTAGTGGTCTTGCTCCTTTAATCACAGTTGGTCTCATGTTGCTCAAAGGGTTCCAGCAATGACAAGCGGTCTACTCTGTCATGACCACGGGGGAGAGGGTTTAAAAAATTAGGTCTGGCCTATCCTCACACCCGGCTAATGAGAAATGAAGTGAGATCAGATAAGAATTTGGAGAGGGGTGACCAACGGACAGACGAGGAAGCCCCCCTGCTTGTGTCACCTCCGCCGCTCATGCCAGTGCTTGTCAGGGCTCATTTCCTCCTCAGCTGCTCGGAGACCCCCTCTCGACTTTCTACTGGAGCCAGAACGACCCCCCAAAACAGACAGAGGGACAATTCATTCTGCACCGACTAAAAACCACAACACTATGAGGTGTAAATTATCCCCCAATGTGAGATTCTGACATGAACAACAAGAAGGCTTTATTATTTCATAAGCGAAATAACACGCAGGATAATTAACGGTATATCCCACCCAAAGCCACCAGGGCCGGGCTTTGAGTTACCGGATTTGGACGCATTAAGTCTGGCTCACAGACCTCATTATCTTTAATGACATCTTTTCCAACATTGCTATCATGTCAAGAATCAAAAGCTCCAACTTTTAAGGCCTTGTTCTGTAACCTCAAAGTGTTCATTTGTTGTTTTGTCTCCATTCTGCACACTTAATATTCTAGAAGGGCTACAAATGACAGTCCGTCAGCCGGGGGTGGGCACACCCAAACAAAGGGTCAAAACAGAGTAATTAGAACACTATCATGACTGTAATGATGATTAATGTCCCCATTATCAGAGTGAAAACAAAGATATTATGATATTTATTATCCTTTCTTTCTGTATCAGATGTTTTAACTCTGTCCTACCCCTGCCTGGACAACTGGACACCTCTGCTTTATAAACAGTACTGTTCCTGTGATAATCCACAGAAACTGCTTATGTCAAACCTGCTGTGCTGGTTTAAAATGTGACCAGTGACGGTCAACATAGAAAGCTTTCAAGAACAAGAACTTCAGAATGCCTCTTTGGGGGATTTCATACCTCAACATCTGATACAAAAACAACATAATAAAGTAGAGCTGGACAATTAACCATGGTTTAATTTCAATTGCTGCCTCTCACAGTTATGAAAAATGAATAAGTGAGATTAAAAGATTTCTGTGTGACATGATGTTAATCACTCATTACGTCTTTTCCATCTAAAGCAGATTTAAGATGTTTTTATTCTTTACATAAGTTTAAATGTATTGCTTGGTCTTCAATGTTCAGTTAAAAGCCTTCAAATAAAATGATTGCATGTGGCATGTTGTAAAATCAGTGAGTAATCATCATCATCATTGCCCTAAATATTTCCCTGAGTAACATTCTTTTAGATCTGTACCAACACCTTCAGATATCAAAGCTTAACCAGAGACTTGACAGACTTGTGGCTGCCCCTCAGAGACTTGAGACTGGACTTGGACTTGCGCTTGGAGAGGCAGTATGCTCTTGCTCAGGTTGTCTGCGATCTATCCTGCTTTTTAGGAGCAGGGTTTGAAATCGTCTGTCCTGTCAGGTAAACAAATGTGGTTATAAACCCTGCATGCAATCATTGAAAACTGATGTAGAAGGAAACTCAATTTGAGAGCTGAGGTTTAGATTTTCTTTCAAATCGTGGCTCATGCTAGACTTGATCTTTTTCAATCCTTATACCAATGAATGGACTGAAGCCCAGCTCTGACTCAAAGCAAAGTAACAGTATCCTCTGACTGAATGCATGCTTGCCACCCACAGCACAAAACAATCAGGGGTATAAAACAGAGCTAGAGTTCCTGATTCATCATTAATGGATCAAATAAATACATGCAAGAGTACCACAACCCATTTTGGTTCTTTTATGACATTGGTGGTGTAACGGTTGTATTTGACTTTTGTACAATCAAGAGGACTTGTAAAAAAAGGACACAGTTTGAAAACTAAAATTGGAAAATCGAAGCAGTAATGGCTCAAGAAACACATTCCACAATGAAGCCTGTGGTTTTATAAATGTTGTTTTTCACGTCGTATTTGATTTCCACTCCCTGGGATGACCTATTTTCTTTGCAGTAGATCTTGCATATGGCATTACAAGACTGATTGCTGTTAATAGGCTTAAGTCCTTATTTTTAGTTATCTTTTTTCCCCCCACACATCTAATTCCAAAGTCATCCATAAAGCAATCGATGTTCAGGGGAAAGTGGCAACATATCACAGGCACAGCAGTGTGGAGCCAGACTCTATTGGAATAATCATGAACTGCTGTGCTGCTGACCTGCAGAGGAAAATCATCAAGCCACTTCAAACGTTTGAATTAATGGTCACAATGCCCACATTGTAATGGATTTTTGGACAGCACGGGGTTTGGGGAGAAAAAAGGGGACAGAGGGAATTTCATCTGCAGAGAAAAGAAGGACAGACATCAGATGTCTTGCTGAGATGTTTGGATGTAGAGCTGGCACCCCAAGTAAGAACCGTCTGTTCTCACCGACCCGCCAAACGCACGTCTGCAGCACCCAGGAGGACTCGCAAGAGGCCAGAGAACTGCGGCTTTAGAGGAGTACTTCACAGAGGGAGCCAACTGATCAAACATGTCAGACTCAAAGTTTGACAGCAGGTGAAAATGTTTCTGAAGGTAATGTAGATGAAAGAAAGAACTCTGACCACAGAGCTATGAAAATATGGGTTTTCAGTTGGGATGACCTTCTACTGTCAGATCACTCATTTTCAATTAATTTGAAATAGCTTAAATGAAAAAATAAAAATGTCAAGTCATTACTTTTTCAATTCCAACATTTCTTTTTTCATTATGTTTTCCTGCTGTATGGTTGTAATGAAGCGCTGCAGCCAGACGAAAGCTGCTCGCTGATTTTGAGTATTGATTGTTGTTCATTTTAATAACGCACACACTCACAGCTCCCTGTTGAAGACACAAAACTGTGTGGTTTGATGTTAATTTTGCATTGACTGTCAATATGACAATTGTTTTAGCATAAAGGTGTTTTTCTTTTTTTTCTATAGCGTTACAAGTTGAGGGTCATGGTGCTCTTTGTGATTCAAAGCACAACCAGACACATCTAACCAGTTTTGATCACATGACCTCTGCAACTTGAGAACATGGACATTGCTGATGTGTCTTCAATCTGCAGGCAAGGCTGTGAATCTGTAGTTTAACTATTTTCCAGTGGACCACCCCGCTCTCTCATTGAAGTGCCCCTGAGCAAAAACATGCAGTTCCTCAAGGGACCAACAAGGACTTTGACCTGAGGATTTGTCTTTAAGATATTACAGCACAACAGACATCATGCATCTTCAAAAAAACCCATTATTTTTGAATATTTTCTTCCATAAAAATGTCTGGTATGAAGGACACAAACTGGAAACACAAGGTTCAGATTTTTAAAACAAAAACAATTATGTTTGTTCATGAACAGTGGTTATGTCATGCAGTGAAGAAGTTTGTAATAATTCAGTATTACATTTTGATGTGTCCACTTTTGGCACATAGTGAGCTAAGTGTGACATTTTCATAAGCTTAAAATGTATTTTATTAACAATCAATGATGTGTTACAGACTGTGATCATCTAAAAGAAGATATCTATTCAACTTTTTTAAGGACAGGAAATATTTCTACTGTGTTTTTCAAAATGTCAATAGGCATGTACTCACACTGACATATAAAGGGTTAAACTTTGATTACTTTTTTTCTTTTTAATTTATGAGCAAAGGTGCAGTGGGTGGGAACATGTTAACAAGTAAGTTGTTGAAAATAATTATTATGTGATAATTTTTACTGCCCATATCAGTTTTTCACACTTTTGGGGCTCAAAAAATAATAAAGATATCAGCTACTACTGATTGAATTCAAGAGCATTTTTTCATCATTTTGACCAGTTCATGGTTTGCAATGTTGAGCTGAAAACTATTAGCCAGCCATGAACATGTGACAACAAAACAAAGAGATGTGTGAGTTTGTTTTGAGCTTTTTTCTCTTTATGTTGAGACTTAGAGACTGTTTCTGAACATTTTGAATAAATGATGTTAAATAATCTGTTTGGGCTGGTATTGTTGAGAGATATTTATCATTTCTTCAGTTAATATGGAATCAAGCAGTGTTAAATCTGATAAGTCTGTTAATAGCACTTTTCATTATTTGTTGACATCCAGTCAGCAGACTCAGATTTAGATATTTGTCACCTTCAATAATGTCCAAGTTGTCTTTCAATAATGGAATTATTTTCAATGAGACATTTTGTTTAAAATGTACATCCCTAGTTTTAGATATTGTCAAATAGCATGAACTTCAGGTCACATTGGAAAGAGTGATGGTGGAGCTTAACAGAACTCCAAAGAGAACATTTTTTAATTTATCTTTGACTCTGTTTCAGATTCCAAAATCAATTTCAGCCTGTTCCCATTTCTCCTTATCCTTGTGGTCCCTGTGATTTATAATTAGGGGGCCTCCCAGAAGAAGTCCTCGTAGCTTCTATTTCTGCATTCGAGCCAGGGCATCGCGGTAAGGCCTGCGTCTCCTTTCGCCCCTCCCTCTCCCAAGGCCAAACCCCAGGCCAAAATCCCGTCTGCTGGGCCCTCCGTCTGGACTGAGCTCTGAATCCAAGTCCTTGATCCATGCAATACCACTGCAGCTTCTTGAGTAATAGAATTTGTTTTCCTTTCACAGAGGACAAAAAGGGTACTGACTTTTGTTGAATGACTAAAACAACTGATGAGCTGTCCTCTTATAAGTGAGTGTATTTTTAATGAGATTGCAAAAAAACATTTGTGAAAACAATCAGTTTAATCAAGCGGGGCAGCAGCCTCTGAAGCTGCTGTAATTTGTCTGAACTTTATTTCATCTTGTCGTCTACAGCCATTTTTTCTCACACTCAAGTAGCCTAATTAAGGTGCCTTTTGAAAGTGAAGTGACATCTATTTCTCTGGATAAAGCTCTGCATTTGTATCTGTCTGTGAACATGTGAAAAAGCCCTTTGTGCCTGGGCTGACAGAGGACTTTACACTCCCTCTGTTACCCTGGAAACATTTTAAGAGGTGAAGGGGAGGACAGCCAAAGAGGAGATCATCTTGGCCTCAATCTGCAGGTAAATCCTCTCTGAGGCAGGCCAACTTCAACAGTTTTACCATTAAAACACAACCCCTCAGAGAGGAATGTAAAAGAATCAGCAAAGTCGAGCGAATTCCTGACCTATTTATCTAATAAATTTTCATTTGTTTTTTCTCTTCGCTATCGCCCTCAGGCTGAGTTCAGCTTCATGCATGAGCTCAGCCTAAGAGTGTAGGAGGATATTTCCAAAAATCAATCAATCCAATAGAGAGACTTTCCAAAAAAAAGAAAAAGAGTCCTACCTCAAGGACGCAGGTGCCTGGAGCTGTGTTTTCCATGATGGACACGTTGTAGAAGTTTTTCTCAAAAACTGGCTCGTTGTCATTAATATCCTGGAGCACAATGTTGACCACAGCAGTCGAGGACAGCGGAGGTTTCCCTCCATCTGTAGCCACCACAGTTATACTGGGATTGGGGTTCTTTTCATAATCCAGCTGTGTGAGCGTGGTGATGATCCCAGTTACAGAGTCTATACTGAACCAGTCTGAGTAAGCACCTTGGTCCTGTAGAATGCTGTAACTGATGTCCCCATTGGGTCCTTGGTCCTTGTCTCGAGCTGTCACTTGTAACACAAAACTCCCTGGAAACACCACTTCAGGGATGATCTGCCTGTACACCGGCTGGTCAAACAGAGGAGGGTTGTCATTGACATCCGTCACCTGGATCACGAATGAGGATTCTGCTCTAAGAGGAGGTGTGCCTGAGTCTGTCGCCATCACCCTCAGTTCATAAGTGTCTCTCTCCTCACGGTCTAGAATCTGGTCCACACAGATCAGATAAATGATGCTATCCTTGGTGGTCAGGGCAAATTTCCCATCTCCTCCTTCGAGTGACACATTCACATTTGCATACTCGCCATAATCAGGATCAGTGACCGAAATTCTGGCAACATACTGCCCCGGCTGTGCACCCTCAGAGATCCTTGGAGACCCATCCTCACTGAGAAATATGATAGTCATGGTGGGCTGGTTGTCATTGTAGTCTCTGACATGGATTGTAACAAAGGCGTTCGTCACCTCTGGCTGGGTTGCATTGTCCTGAGCTTGGACCACCAGCTCATGGACTCGCCTCATTTCAAAGTCCAACGGCTTGTTTAGTGTAATGATGCCAGTGCGAGAGTCTATAACAAAGTAGCGGTCTGGATCGCTTTGTCTGCGGTTGATCTCATACAGGACCATCCCGTTATCGCCGTCATCTGCATCTGTGGCAAACACCTGAAGAATGTTGCTTCCTGGCTGGAGGTTCTCAGATATTATAGCATGGTAGCGGCTCTGGTTAAAAACAGGAGCGTTGTCATTGATGTCTTGGACGGTAATATCTAACGTAATCTGGTCAGTCCTCTTGGGAGAACCACCATCAAAGGCCTCCAAGGTTAAGGTATAAGTAGATCTTTTCTCTCTGTCTAGGATGGCATTGACCACCAAGTCCAGATAGAGGACCTCGTTGCTCCCCCTCCTTGTCTCTAAGGTAAAAGCCTGGCCAACGTTTCCATCCTTGATAAGGTAGCCTTGGGTTGTGAGCTGGCCTTTGTCTGCATCAACAGCCGGGTCTAGTGGAAACCTGGTGCCGATGGCAGTCTGCTCAGGGATCTTGAAGGTGGCCCGCTTTTTTGGGAACATTGGAGCATGGTCATTTATGTCATTCACCTTGATAGTCACCTCCACTGTCACGCCTGTCATGGTAACTGCAATGAAGTTGTATCTGTCCCGCAGTTCCCTATCCAGGACTTTGGCGGTTTTGATAATCCCTGTACTCTCATCGATGTCCAAATCGGAACTAACGCCTGTGCCCTCATGGTCAGAAATGAAGTACAAGGAAGCAGTGATGCCAGGGGGAAGTCCAGCACTAATGTCGCCCACAATTGTGCCCGCTGGCTGCTCCTCGTCCAGCTGTAGCTCAAGGGTCCCCTGAACGCCATGTGAATGGACCGTTACAAGCTCCAAGACCACATACACCATTAGCACTATTCTTCTGTTCCACCATACTGAAGGGTCCATTATAGACTTCCCAAAAGCCTTGGCAGCTGTCTTCATCTTGGCTCCTTCTTTTTAAACCTGGAGACACACAAAGAGGAAAAGCTGAGAAATATCAAAAGCTGACAGCTGCAGACACTGAGAGAAAAGTGTATTATTTCAGAGTCAAAATACAGAGTTACTAAGTTAAAGAAAAATAAGTATATGCCTTAAACACTTTCCCACATGTTTTATGGGCTCTGTTCCCAACCACAGCACCTACAATATAACCTGCACATAAAATTTTCCTTCACTTCTTAGTTCACTTCATAATTCGACACCTTGTTCTTTCTTCATACCAGAAAGTTCTCCCTGCAAAAGAGACTTCAAACCACAGGCCTGCAGCATGCAACTTCAGACAGTTCTTGGCAACAGACATTCAACTCTAATTATGGAGGTGCAGAAATCATTACTAAGAACTTATACAATTTTACTGATACCACTGCCATCTGCAATTCTGCTTATTGATCCAATTCTGTATCAACACCTGTGATAATTCATGTGAGTTCCTGTATGGAAAAAGTCAGTGTAGGCAGGTTTCTGTATGAAATTATCAATTAGTTTGCCGGTGTTTTAGCCTGTGCATGACAACACAGTCATAGATATTCAAATCAAGACACATTCCCATGACTCTCTCTTGTCTGCATTGATTAATTCCTTCAATACTGTGTTGTCACTTGTTCTGCCTGCCTCTCCCGTGAGCTTTAAGCTGTTATTTCACCAGGCACGTAGAACAGAGTAAAAGGCATCAGCATTTTATTCACTTCCCACTGAGCTCAAAGGGATGGGGATGGTTGATGAAAATGATATGATGTCCTTGTCCAAACCCTTTTCAATGCTACCTTTGAAAGTTTTCGATTATTTGGAGAAAAGACGGGTAATAACCAATATAAACATCATCAGGGAAATTTTAGTAAAGTTTGTGTTAGTAAAGTAAATGCAGTTATTTCTTTGGTCATTTCTGTTGTATATCACTGGGTAAACAAAACAATTTCTGTATTCATTTAACTTTCTCACCTAAACCTGTATTCTCTCTTTTATATGTTAGATTTGTTCATAATGAATAGTGTTCATTATGTCTTCAGTCTCTTAGAGATAGTTTCCTTTTTTTTATCACCACCTGATATGACACGTCACACCTACCACTAAGTGACACTTCTGAGGAATGCAGGAGTTTCTGCTGAAACATGTTAAGGTACGGAAAAAGTACACGTCTGAGGTAAAAGGGAAAAAGTAAACTCTTACTGTTCATGTTATGATGACATACTGTTTTCCTCTTCTTGTCATTTCACTGAGCTGATGTGTAAAAGATTATGCAATGTCTGTTTGCTGTGCTACATACCATATTCTGTCTTTCTGAAACATGCTCTGCCAGTATGTGGGGTCTGCATCCCACTTATAGGAGCATTCAGAGTTTATAGAGGCTGAGTCCAAAATGCCTGATGTCAAATATACATACTGCACCGTGTCCTGAGCTAATGGTTAGTTAGTCACAAGGCTTTCTTTGATAAATCAGTAATGAGATTAGACTGAACTGTAATTTATACAGTATGGACAAAAATATTACTCCTTCATATTGGAAAAAAATAATGTCAGTGCACAATAAGTTTGAAAAAAAACTTTAACTACATTAAACACATAGACATATCAATGGACTGTCAAACACCAAGCAGTGACCATGTTAACCTGTAGCTAATAAGCCAAGCTAAGCCTCTTAGCATGTAGACATGAAAAAGACAACGTGCTGAAGTTCAAACTGAGCATCAGAATGGATCGATGCTCAGTTTGATTTAAGTGACTTTGAATGTGGCAAGTCGGCTGATTCCAGACAGGTTGATCTGATTATTTTGTTGTTTTATTTTCTGATGTTTGCAAACAACCATCTCTAGGTTTTACAGAGAATGGTCCAAAAACGAGAAAATACACTTGTCTGAGGTTAAATGAAGGCAAAAGTAACTCAACAAACTACTTGATGCAATCAGGTTATGCACAGGTTCATTTCTGACCACAGAAGACAATGACCCTTGAAGAAGGTGAGGGTGGGAGCGTGGGTTCCTTCTGTATGAGATCAGTGCTTCAGGCTGATCTCGCTGATGTAATGGTGTGGGTATTTTCTTGCCACACTTTGGGTCACATAAGTACCAATAAAGAATTGTTTAAATGCCAGTCTACCTGAGCATCACTGCTTACTATGTTGATCCCATCATGATCACGATGTAACCATCTGCTGATGGCCACTTCCATCAGGGTGATCAGTTCACTGTACCACAGCGGATTGATATTGTGGATTTACTGATTTACAGCATTGATGTGCAGCTGATAAATCTGCTGCAACTGTGTGATGCTGTCATGGTGATAAGGACAAAGGAAAAAATCAGCTCCTTGTTGAATTAATGCCATAAAAAATTAAGACACTGAAAGGAGCCAAAATGGTATTGGCAAGATGTACCTCATAAAGTGGCCAATAAGTGCATGATCCCCTTTGCAAAAACTAATGGTTTTATATGCTGATGATACAGTTTAAATAATTTGACTCAATCTGAGATTAAGATGACATAAAACGGGCTTAAATACTTAATAGCAGCATTTCAGAGAAATAAAAGCCACAAAACTTGGACTTAAAGGAACCTGCTTTCAACCTCCATCCCTAATTTTCACCTTACAGTACCCCTAACAAAAGTCTGGGGGGTGAGGTCCTGGATTTACAATTAATGTATGTCATCACATCTGGATATATTTTGAAACAGCCTCGACTAACCTCTTCAAATATTTGAGTAGCCCAAAGCTAATATTGAACTAAAAAACGCTTATAAAATTAATGGCTTCAACATTAAGTCGAGGAGAAAATATTTAAATGTTGATATTCGAACAGGAACAAGGGTGTTAAAATTTCTTGCATAAACAATAGGCCTGCTCTGGCACTGGACCCGCACCACAGCAGAGGATCTGTAACTGAGACTCAGAAACAGTTGGAGCAGGGTGGAAATTACCCTATAAGACTCTCACCATCTGCAGGATAATCCAAAACCACTGAGTGTCTGGCACACAAAGATAATAGTGTCTTTTTCATTAAATAATGAGAAAAGCTTTCAGTTGTTTGAGGTTTTGGCTAATCTTCAGTCAGTTAAGTCTGTTCTGATGGGTCTGCAAAGTGAAAAGTTAAATTGTGAGGATACATAAACAGAAAGGGCATCATACTAAATTAAATTTTAAAGAATTAAGTGACTGGTTAAAGCTCCTCAAGGCTCCCCCTAGTGGTTTAAGTGTTAACTGCATGGCAGCTTGAACAAAGCATCTGCATGTGTGTGTCAGTGTGTGAGTCCGTGTGTGTGCGTGAAGCATTAAATGCCTCCCATGTGTCTCTGAAGGCAGTGTGGTGATCTGTCTCGGCCGTGGTTAGAGTGTGTTTGAGTGACGGAGCAGTACAGCAGAGTTGAGGGGCTCCATGCAGTCTACCTCTCTCCATTTTTCTGGCTCTGCAGCAGTGTAATTGAGGGCTGCTGGAAGTTAGCCATACGCACACAAGACTTCAGGGCTAATTTCAGTCAGCCCTTATCTGGATGCCACAACATCGGAGATGCTCACTTTACAGTCATGAAACAGTCCAAGGTTGAAAAACTGAGCTCAACAATGATCGTGCACTTTTTCAGCAGCTCTGGTTCCAGGAGGGAATTTTCCCAATCAAATCAGTTACTGACACTTGAGAAAATCCTTCTATTCATATTTTTAACCCTGGAGTCAAGCCAAACAGCTTCACAAAAACACTCTCATTTATAAGGTGGCTATGGGTCAGTGGTAAAGTCCTTTGTCCCTCAGTGATTCAATTTCGAGCTGCAGTCACACTTTGATATGTCCTTAGACACCTAACCCCGGTTATTTCAGTGAGGTGTTAAGGATGATCCTAATGTGGAAACTTCACAGCAGTTTTTAATGTCAATGCATGAATGTGGTGCAAACGGGTGAGTGTGACATTAAGAGGCAGAGATCAAAATCCAGGTTTATTATGACCCCAAAACATATAATAATGGTTATTAATTATAAAAAATATTAACGCTTATCCATACAGCTGTAGAGTCTGAACAATGCCTGATTTCATCATACTGTTGTTACACAAACATTCATCAGTACTTATGAGGGGTAAGAACAAGTTCAGAGCTCCTCAGCGTTGTGGATCTGCCAAAATGTCACAGATTTTATCAGTCAGCTCAGAAAGAAGTGCTTTTGGAGCAGGAAGGAAGAACACAACTGACATTTATTTCAACTGTTCATATGGATGGGACAGTGCACACTGATGAACCTACAATATCTTCAGTCTATACAATACCAATGTAAATGTAGCAGGCTTTAGCAATGCTAATTTGTATCCATAGTATTTTAACTACATATTGGTAACCCTCTTCATCTGATCAAATGTGACAGAAAAAGCACTCCAAAATTCTGTAGGAAATCCAATTGATATATAAAGATACTGATAGAATGAATTATTAAGTCATTGTTAAAGTGGGCATGAAACTTCGCATGATACCAATTAACTCACTTGGAAACTTGTGACTGCTCAAGGTCAGCTTAGAAAAATGACTACTGGGGATTGTAAAGACCACCTACATGATGTGTTCAAGAGTGACAAAAAGAAAATATCTGTTTCACATAAAATTAAACTTGAATGCTTACATTTGTGTGGAGGTGCAATTTCTTTGGTTTTGTATTACTAAGAAAAAAAAGATGGATGATCATATTATATCTTTGACATCTTAACTTCTTGATGAAAGCTTTTACTCAGCTTTTATACAGCTTTATTACCTCCGCCAGGAGGTTATGTTTTCAGGGGAGTTTGTCTGTGAACAAAATAACTCAAAAAGTTATGGATGGATCTTGATGAATTTTTCAGGAAACGTTCAGCATAGGAAAGGGAAGAAGTGATTCAATTTTGGTGTTGATCCGGATCCGCCATGACAAAAAATGTGATTTTTGTGAATAACTACTGAACTAAAATACATATCATTATGAAACCAATTCCTAATGGTATGTTTTCATGGTCAATGAATCTAAATATTTACAGGAAATGAAGGTAGGACTAATAGTTATGGTAAAAATCACAATATGAGAGAGGACTCTGGTGCTGGCAGAGGTCTGCGCACTCCGAATGCTTTTCTAGTATTAAATTTGTTAAGACATCTTGTTTTTCCACCAACCATCAGAAAAGTGTCACATAGTATCTACAGGAGCCTGTTAAGGAGCATCCAAAAAGCACTGCATCCCCAGTGAAGTTAAAGGTTTTGAGAAATCAAAGAGAGATGGAATCAAAAAGCAGTTCTAGCTCAGAACTAACAACAATTAGATCAAGAAATCTGTACTGTTTGTCTACGTTCTTAAAAGTTCCCTTATTAATTCCTTCCACTTGTTCTTTTGTCTTGCAAATCAAGGAGGCTTTCATCAGAGGCAGTCGGCAAAAGTGATTTCAAAGAAATCAAAGATGTGATCATGGAGAACTGTTTTGAAAATCTGAACTGGTCAGATTTGTTGTTCCATTTTGCACAAAACAATACATCATTCAGTGTCTGTGTGATTTCAACAAAGTGTGGAAAAGAAGCAGCTTGCAGATGAATTTGTCTATCCAGCATAGCATCAGCTATCACCAGTGGCATGTCTGACATAGTTTGACATCATCAATAAACATCTATGTGGGATAGCTTTCTTCTACTGAGAGATTCCACAAGATTCAATGAGGGTATTGATATAGAATCAGGTTTGTAAGCAGAATTGATAATGGCATTGGTATCGACAAAATCTTATCAATTTCCTGTCAGAAGAGAAGTGCCAGCACTCAGGTAGCTCATGGAAGGTCTCTCTGATGATTATGACATAATGGCTTTTCAAAAACTCACCAAGGGGAGAATGAATGTATTTTCATACATCACTGTCGAGCTGTAACAGTGACTGGCTCTCTATGGAAACCTCTGCTGTTAATGTATCCTCTTACCTCAGGAGCAGAATGTGCCATTCACTTTGAATTGCCAACACTTCACAGAGATCATAACTATTGCCAATGACAGAACTTTAAAGGAGAGCAGCACAAATGCACAATTACAGACCACACTATGGGGTTTCTTTGTGAGAGCAGTTCTTAGCCAAAACATAAGCACACCCATGAAAATCTTGACAGCTCTTGAACTTTAAAGCTTCACTTTTGATTTACTTTACTGTAACACTGGGGATGCACTTTTAAAGAGCTTTCCTCCAAAGCACAAAGGATAGCTTTTCAAGGCCAGAACCTCTGTCCAAATGCCTCGACTGAAATAAGGCTCTCTCTGGTTGAGCTGCAGTCGAGGACCTCTGCAGAGCCCAGTAACCTGATGGATTTAGCAGACACGGTCGGGTTGGCTAATTGCACAATACTAGGTTAAGAAGAACAGATGGTTTTACAATACTCCATCTGAAGTCTAGGAGAAGTTTTTGAACTTTACAGCTTAGACGTTATATAACAGTTCAGTGTCCCTCCTACCAAGGCTTCAATCACAGAGAGCTGCATGACACAAAGATAGTGACCGGTTTGCTGAGAGGATATAAACGGTAACATCCTGGTTTCATGTAGTGCAGGAAAAATAATCCAGAGAAACATCACTCAAGATTAGAGATATGTCGATCATGGAAATCAGGACATTATGTGGAACCAATGCTGAAGTTTTCTCCTTTTTCTCATGTTTGTGCGGTTGACAAACTATGGGCACTTTTTGTTGAGTCAAATCTAGTAGGTCTTCTTGTATTCTATGTAACCTTTGAATATATATTTGATGAGCATGTTTTAGCATCATAATGAGAAACGATAGGAAGACGCATTCAGGAGGACACTCCTCAATCACTATAAGTGGTATAAATCAGACATTTAAAAATAAAGATGGCTGGAATTCATCAGCTTACAAGGTAACTTTTTAACAATTATTGTTCAGCATGAAGGACAATGTTGTAGAGCAAAGAGCAAATGGTGCTGATGGTGCGATGTGACCACCAGTTATCAATGACCAAAGTTTATCTATTGTTATCATCCACCCATATTTACAGCTGATCACTTTAAGGTTGATAGAGGGGCTAAAGCCTGTCTCATGTTAAGACAGGGTATATGCTGGACTGGTGGTGATCAATCAGTCACAGAGCTCACATGTGGACACGGACAAACATTCACACACTCACACACACGGGCAATTTAGAATCACCAAACATCTTAACCAGCATGTTTTCAGTGGGAGAAAACTGAAGCATGAAGAGAAAACCCACACATGCACAAGGAAACGTGCAAACCCCAGCGGAAGCCTCCTGAGTCGTCCCAGCTGCATAACTACCAGCTGTTGCAGCCCTGATGTTACCAATGCTAATTGTTTCTGTTGCTTTTATTCTATAATTATTGTAATACTTGCCATATTTATAGTTAATTCCCAACATATCTCATGTTTGTATACCAGATATGTGTATGGCTTCTAGTGGTAACGTGCCTCTTACAAGAAAGTTTGTATGAGTGCTCATTGGGACAGCAAACGCAAACCTAACAACAGGATAAAGAGAAAGTATATCTCCTGCCTTATAGGCTGTAGAAGGGTTATGAATTATGCACCATTAGTAGCATGGATAATAAGCCCTAGCTCCACACAGACTTTTTGTCTGTCTCTCGGCTAAAAAGTTGGTTTGAGACAGTGTTTCTAAAATGAAGACTGCCATGGATTGGTGGTTTTACAGCCTCCTTCAGGGATCAAATGGCTGATGTATGTTAGACCTCACCCACCACTTCATGGTAGTGCTCCATTCCCATTGTTGTTTGGATTTTGACATTTATCCTGCATAATTGTCCAAGATCATGTCGAGTCTCTCCTGCTTTATCCTAAACGTTAATGAAGAGTTTAGTAAAGCTGATTTGAATGATGGGGGATTATAGCACCACGCACAGCCAGAACACAAAGACTATATTTTATTTAAGTGAAGCTGAATCTCAGAGGAAGACATTCTATCAAACAACCTGCACATGTGTAACGCTGTACATTATGTACCTCTCATTGTAGGCAGTTACTATAGTCATGACCCACTTTCTTTTGAAATTCTCTGAAGCTAGTCAACCGACAAAATCCAAGGTTTCTAGGATTTACATGCAGAATGAAAGCTCTGTTTGAATTCAGGGTACTTTGCTAGCATGACTGGAATCAGCATCAAATCCCTGGCAGTCATGAGTAGCGAGAACACCACGGCTGCCTTTCTACCTCTGCACTGTGCTCTGCATCATGTTTTATGAAATGTTTTAGATATTCATCTTGCACAATAGCTAAAAGAAATATATATTTATTTTCATATTTCAATTTTTGACAAGCTTGTCTGCCTTCCACTACAAGATCAAGAAGAGCAGCCAGGCCTTTGGTTTGGCAAAAACTCTGACTGACAATACATCTGCATAAACAGTGCTGCCTTTCTCCATTGACCACTGCCAAACCGCTCATGAAACATAAATATGATTTTTTAAGATAATTTCTAACATTATAATTAATACTGTGGATATGCCACATATCAAACTCGCCAAAACATCCAGTGTAACCTCATCCGATATGACTAAGGGATATTATATAATTGTCAAATACTAATCTTAAGCTAATATTTCAAACTGTAATCATATTTGATATTAAAGAGTGTCTCTCGTGAATTAATTGGAAGCTCTTGATCTAACCAAAGAGGGAAATCAAAACACTGATCTGAATCTATGTCAAATCATCAAAAACCTGATCCTAAACACACTGCCTCAGCTGCATTACTGTAATTAACCTAACAAGCCAACCACCTACCACATGGGACTTCTATCGTGACCCACACTTAAAATTAGCTCTTTATTCCATGCCGTGATTCCAGTTAACTCAAAGAAAACTTCTGTGGTTTCACTAACATGCCATGCAGCCTGAGGCTCAATGGAGCCGTAATGGAAACCACAGAGGGAGCTGCAGATTGACTGGACAGGAGGATGACAGGCTTTGCACAAAGAAAACTCAAAGCTCGGAGTGTTTGCCAGACTATTGCCTCTTAAGAGTTCCATTTTTCTATGCCCCATTTGTCTTTAAAAAAAAAAAAAAGAGAAAAACAATGGTATGTTGAGGAACCCACAAAATACCAACTCAGGCCACAGACACAGATGCAAAACAATAACACTTACTGGAAGACAAGATGAGGGCTGGGCGACGTGGACCAAAATTATACCAAGAATTTTCAGCCAACTGGTGATACATGATGTATATTTCACTTTTCTTAATCAAGGAAGTCAACAGACCATAAAATATTAACTTTGATTAACAGTCACAGGCCACTCCATTAGGAACACTTTGCTTGCACAGGGCGGGCCCTCTTTTGCCTTCAGACCTTCATGGCAGAGCTTCAACAAGGCCCTGGTAACATTTCTAAGAGAGTTTGGTCCATACTGACATGCAGTAGGTCCACCCAGGTCCCAGGTCTACATGCCCCATGGCATTAAGTTGCTGTTATGTGATTGGCTGATTAGTTATCTGTGTCAATAAACAGTTAAGTTGCTATACCTAAAAGAGCATCCAGAGTATTTATATAATTATGATCAATATGTTCCAAACTGCACCAACCAAAGTGGACACAGCAATAAACAATGTTTCAATAATAGTTAGAGATGCATCTTAAATGTTGATATACTTCCCAGCCCTAGGATAGATTGCCTTATTTTTCCTTCATTTGCAGGAGGTTACTGAGGATCCATCACCAGAAGAATCTTTTCTTTCCCACAGTAAGAGCAGCATGGGTTTATCCAGCTGTTTGTCTAAGATGTTCTAGATAAAAAACGCACACACCTTCTGCTTTGAAGAAGACACCATCTGATATACGAGTGGTTGCATCATTAAAAACACATGTGCATCGAGTTACAGTAGCGGGGTAAAGGCAGTGTTAGGACAACAGTCCCGCAGCTGGAGTCAAAGTTCAGATCATGTGTTCACCATCACATATGTTTCCTGATAGAATATAAGCCTGCTGATTGAGATTTTATGATCTGAAAGTATTCCTTTCAGTTTTCAGCTCCCAGCATGCATGTGTCTTCAAGTTTAGGCAACAGTGTCTAATTCCTAATGAGAAAACAACTCAAGAGGCGACAGCCTTGACTTACTTTACAGATGACGACACTGTTAGTCAGATGAGGAGCTGCATCACTGACTGCAGTCAGGGAGTTTGTGAGGCTGCAGTAAACTTTCTGGGTGGTGTCGGTGTTGCCAGCCTGGGAGTTGGATATTTTTTGTTTCACTCCCAGTCTGGAGCTCTGGTTTCATCAACAGCATATGCAAGCTTCAGACACAAAGCTGCTGAAATGATTGCTTCATGTTCTGTGTTGAGACTTTATGACACCAAAACTGGAATGTTATTAAAACTGTGGTGGGGGGGATTGTGGTTTTCTTTAACAGAGATCCCATTTTCTTTTGTTTTTATACTTCATTAAACTTCTAAACTAACTCAGAACAGCCTCGAAATGACATATTAGGGAGGGAGAGGTCGTCATCATGTTTGTGTGAGTCTTCTTGAGTGTCTGGAGCTTCCAGAAAGTGACAAAAGCATCGTCACACCCTCTCAGAAACAGCAATTCATAAGACCAATGTCTTAAAAAGTAAAGATGACTGCAAAACATTTTGGGATCACATATAGCTTAGATGAATGAATGAATATAGCTTAGATCAGGAAGAACATGGAGGTGCAACAGGTAGACATGCTGATGCCTTCCAGCAAGAAGGTTGTAAGTTTGTCTCTCAGGTCAGACAGGGCCCTTCTGAGATGAGCTTGTATGTTCTCCAGGTTCATGCAATGGTTTGCTCAAAAGACTCCAATTTCCACTGATAGAACAAAAGGGACGTGTTGGGTTATCTGGTATCTATCTTTTCCCAAGGGTATGAGCTGGTGTTGGAATGGTTGTCCGTTTCTCTATGTGAGCCCTGTGATTGGCTGGTGATCAGTCTAGAGTAGACCCTGTCTTTTATCCTATATCAGCTGGGATAAGCTACAGTGCCCTACGACCCAGAGGATAGCAAGAGGCAAAGACGATGATGGATGTTCATATTTATTACCTCCGCCAAGGAGGTTATGTTTTCAGGAGTCTGTCTGTCTGTCTGTGAACAAAATAACTCAAGAAGTTATGGATGGATTTTGATGAAATTTTCAGGAAATGTTCAGCATAGGAAAAGGAAGAAGTGATTCAATTTTGGTGTTGATCCAGATCACCGTCTGGATCCGCCATGATGAAAAATGTGATTTTCGTGAATAACTACTGAACTAAAATAGATATCATTATGAAACCAATTGCTAATGGTATGTTTTCATGGTCAAGGAATCTAAATATTTACATGAAATAAAGGTAGGACTGGGAGGACTGGGAGGACTGGGAGAGGACTGTGGTGCTGGTGGAGGTCTACGCTCTCAGAGTGCTTTTCTAGTTATGTTAACTGATTTAGATTTAAAAAAAACATATGTAACTAGAAAAGCACTTGGAGAGCGCAGACCTCCCAAAATTGACCAAAATTGAATCACTTCTTCCATTTCCCATGCTGAACATTTCCTAAAAATTTCATCAAAATCCATCCATGACTTTTTGAGTTATTTTGTTTACAGACAGACAGACAGACAAACAGACTCTTCCGAAAACATAACCTCCTAGGCGGAGCTAATAAATGAAGGCAACTCGAAACATGATCAGTATCAGTTATTGTGTCCTGTATGTACTAAGCTCACCCATAATGATTACAGATAGATGGTCAATTGGCAGCCAAATCTCTAAAAAAAATGGTGTATTGCCATTTAGCTTAAATGCTGTAATAAGATATTGGAAGCACGAGGTTGGAGATGCTTCTCTAAGTAAAAAATATTAATGGAAACCTGAAAATTCTAAAGATGCTTCAAAATGAAGCACTTAATAAGATATTTGAATGGGTAGTTGTATAGATTGGTGGATAATAAAAATAATGACAGTTTTACAAAATTCAAACTGATAGATACTATTTTGGTCAATTAGCCTTTTAAGTCTAATTGAAGGTATGCCATTCAGTCAGAGACTCGTAACAGCAATGGCACTGCACATGTGGTGACCGAACAATTTCAGAGGTGTCGAACACATCAGAGCCTACTGTTCCTGTTCCCCTGAGACTCAAGACTGGTGGCAAGAAAATGAGAGGAGGAGTCCAAGCTCCTTATTCAGACTGAAATTTAAGGAAAAAAAGGCTGCATAGTTAGTGAGAGGCTCCATGGCAACCATCACACTCACAGCTAAAGTGCTGGTGATGGAACCCAGCGGGGACTTAATTAATTTATTAATTGAGGGAAAGAAACACCCATTCACGGTCAATGAACACAAGTCTACACACAATAACTGTGCCGACATGTGGGTGATCATCTGGTATGTGCTCAAGCGGAGTGAGAGGGGAGGCACAAAGGCACAGCGGCAGCAGCAGCAGCTTGAAGGACAATCAAATAACTCCACAGAGTGACCAATTTGAAAGGAATGTCTCAGAGGAGTTTAGAAAAGTACGACATGACATGCTGTTAAAATATTTGTCCGCTGCTCCATGAGTCCAATATGCTCCACTCACAAAGCATCACTGGACGGATTATTAAATTCATGAGTACTTGTGTTGTCTATGAACAACGGACCTTACTTAAAATAAAGATTTGAAATGATTTGAACATATTTTTAAGTGTTATAGAAAATCATCAGTCTCAAAACCACCTTTAAGTCTGTTATGCATGTCCTGCTCACAAAATCATTCTCACATTCACAATATTATAGGCTGAGAAAAGCAACATTATGTATTAACACTGTCACATAATAGATTCACAATCCAAAAACTACTATGACATAATAATATTTTTCAGGTGAAAAAAAGAGTATCAGTAATGATTGCTCAAGCAGTGGTTCTTTGTTATGAGTGACATTTGTTAACCTCATAAAAAGGAAATAGTGGACAGCTTTAAAACTATTAACAGCAGAGTGGGTTCAGCATCTTTGGTTCTGACATTTAGTGAGAAGTGCCAAAGAGCAAAGTCGCAAAACCTTGCTGTGATTTGGTTTGGTTGGTATCAGATCTGTTGGTGCCAACACCACATCTGTACCAAATTTTCAATACAAACCAAACGTACTACATAAGGACACTAATGAGAATGACCACTGGAGAAGAACAGATAGATAGATAGATAGATAGATAGATAGACAGATAGATAGATAGATAGATAGATAGATAGATAGATAGATAGATAGATAGATAGATAGATAGATAGATAGATAGATAAAGTGCTCTAATAATGTAAATGTAATTGTTGTAGTATTAGCGTTGTAACTGAATGGTTGTCACAGATTTTACTCCCATTACCATAAGTAAGATAATGAACTTTCCTTAACTAGTTGAAGGTCTAAATGTCAAATTAGAATTACTTCCATTCTTTTAAAATTAAATAAAAAGGTACAATCAACCAACAAAACAAAAAGCCTGGGACAAAAAGTGTAACTTCTTTTCTTAGCTAAGTACACAGAAGAGTTTAAACACCCTAACTATAATCACTTTAATCAATAATGCACATTGTGTTTGTCTCTTTGTTTGAATTGTTCTCTGCTGCTTTAGTTAAATTGGTTGCATGTGTGACCACCATCCCCTAGAGCAGAGCAACAAATGTCCCTGTCCGACCTTTTGACAAAAGCATAATGCCTTGGCAACAACATGAATTTAGCCTGTAAACTAAACAAAACTCAACTCAAAGCTACAAATTTTCACATTATGGAAAAGACTTAATCCTGAACAGGCTCAGAGTTTGGAAGAACTATTGTTATTGATGCCAGTACTAAAGTTTGCCTTATTACCTTAATTTGCTCACTCTTCAACAGTGCCAAAATTTTCGTACTTGTTTGATCATGGAAACAGACCACCGTTTTGTCTGAAAGGTTATTTTCACTACCCTATAAAAATCATTCTCTGAGGCACTAGAGCCGTGTGCCAGATGTCTCAAGTTAGTAACAAAATGGGTAAACATCTGAAACTGATATCTGCTGATCACACGTAAATCTGCCGGTGGCTCATGTTTGACAAAAGGGTTGATATTGGCTTGATACAGATGTTGAGCTGATGCCAGCGTGCAGCCCACATCCAAAAGTCATAGATCACTGGAAACTCTCAACACACATGAATAGCTACTCAAAATCCCATAACCACAAATCTGACCTTCAAATCTATATTTTTATATCTGGTCATCTTTTACTTGGAAATAACAACCATCGGGTAAGATAAAACATAAGACCATGGTGAAACAGCATGTGTGGTTGAGGTGTAATTAGCAATGTGACAGCCAACCAGAGTGACAACCTACCCCGGTCTCCCCTAACAGATAAATAGTAGTATAAGTCGTAGAAGCAGAAGTAGCATCTCCCTTGAAAAAGGTGGAAAAGAATTCATTTTGTGCGTTTTCTTTTATCAAACGTGGATCAAATGATTTTACATAAGTACCCTGACCCAATTACCTTGATCAGTAGGAAAGTGCTAAAGCAGAAGATCAGGTCATAAACCACTGCTTTCATGATATGTAACAAAGGGTTTGCTGGTTTATGTGGTGAACAAATGGTTAAAAAGTTTTAAATGGATAAACCGCACAAATGAACAGGCTTTCGATGGCACACTCAGGTAATGCAGGCACCTTTCACACAGGCATATGTTTAAAAGTGCTGCTCGAGTTAAAGACGTAAGACTACATCTATGATAATAAGAGCATTAGATACATGAAATAAAGCTGTGGGAGGGCACGATGGCTCCAGGTACTCACATTCATCTGTTGCTCTGCTGTGTCAAAGAAAAGCCAAGTCCTCAGGTACCAAAACTCCTCTCAGTATTCCCTTATGAAGTTCAAAGTTAAAGTTACATCCATGTCAGGACTCCAGGGACATGCGTCCTGCTCCAAATATGTGCAGTTTCCTCCAGCTGCGCGCAAATGTTCCTAAACTCGACCCCTCCGAAGTCTCTCGGTTGCCTCCGCTCGTAGAAAGGATTCCGGATAGAAATGAAACTTGGGAAACTTTTCTTCCGTCCTCCTCCTGCACCGATAAGCAGTCTGTATCCACAGTACGAGAGTCTCCTCTGCAGCACGCTGACTGAATCCAAACAGTGCGGGGCCGAGCTGCGTCCGTCCCCCTCCGAATCTAATGTATTCAACACGTGACGGAGTGGAGCCTCCTGAGCTGCTCCTCTCCTCCTCCTCCTCCTCCTCCACCTCCTCCTCCTCTCTCAGTGCTGCTGTGGCTGCTGCTGCCACAAGGAGACGAGGCGTCTGCACTGAGGCAGGGGAGAGCAGGGTATTGCTGAACTTTGGTGCCACCATCCTCTGCAAAGGGGAAGTGTAAATCAGGAACAATTTGCTCTGCTCCAAATGGGTTATCACAGGGCTGCTTCAAAAGATTAAAATGACCCTGTGTGAGGGGAGACGTGTGAAAGTCAAGAAAAGTTAAGACAAAGTTTTCTGGCACTAGGGCTGGGCAACACATTGAAATTATCAAGGTTTATGGATGTATTTTCAAACGGTATAAATGCTACAAAAATCAGAATTAGGGTCAGAAATACATAATTAATCCCCAATAGTAAATTTGGTTGTTTCAGTTGCCCTTAGCTGTTAGAGATATCAGACAAAGACATCGAAATAGGATAAGAGTTATCTGGAAACTAGGTTAAGAATTACAGCATGCAGATACTTTAAGACATAACACATTCCTAAATAAATGAAAAATAAAATGAAACCATTAAAACTGAGACGTTGAACAAGGCCAAGGAATTTTAATCTATTTTGCAAAAGATAAGATAGAAGGAGTGTGGCTATTAAAAATCAAGACTAATGCTGTAATACAGTTTTAATGAACATTAACCCCTTAAAGCCTTTATCATATTTGATACATACTTCTATGATACCTTTTTCTAATCAATATGATCAACAAATTATGAAAAAAAAAATCTGAATACAATCAGAAAAATGGTAAAAATGTCCTCATGTGTATTATCAGTTGATAAAAAAAGACCTATTGTATCAAATGATATACTAAAAATATATGAGTTTAATTTTATGGACATTTTAATTTTGGGAGGAGGGCTTTCAGTAGAAAGAAAAATAAACATTTCAGCTCAAAATAATAGAATTTTCTGACTATAATCTGTGTTTTCAGGCTTTAAACAGTCAATATTTTCCAGTGTCTTCCTTCAGTATACTTTCCTTCTGCATCAACACACCACTGCATTGGAGTCTTCCACTGATAAAGTCGTGCAGCAGGTCTGATTGATGGACTTTGTGTCTCAGAAACTGGGTTGTTCTTTTCTTAACCTCTGACACGGACTAGAAATATGCTCTTTTGAGCCCAGATTTGATCTTAGCAAAAAGCTGTTGGATCATGTGCATAGGCAGGGTGATCAAGAACTGTGAATTGTTTGGGAGTTTTTTTGGTACTTGAAACTGCTTTGTCGAAAATGCAGTGTCATGTCATCTTGAAGAGGAATGAAAGCATTTATCCACGGCTATAGTCTTTTTCTTCAGCCTTTTTTATTTGTATCAGTGATGATTCACCGATGACCCTTCTTGAACCCACTCCTCTATGTATTTTGTAGTCTTGCAGAGATTTCAAGGATGTAATGATCAATGTACCCTGCCAACTTCAAGTTTTAATAATGTTTCTCTACACTGTTACCTTTCTTATAGACATTTTATGTCCCCTGAAATGTATAATTTTAACCTGTATTTTTTCTTTTGCAGTCTTATTTGTAGGCTGTAAATAGACTTTCATGACATTAACTCTCAGTCAGAAAGCTGTTGGCACAGATATGACATCAGGATGATGACTGGCCACATGTGTGGTCGCCACTTCCTATTTAAGAAGCCCTGTTCTCTTTCACAAACTGTTTGCTTGATGAAGGTCTGAGGCAGAAATGTTGCAAATAAATGAATTTCTTGCAAGTTAGACAGTGTTCAGGCGTCTACCTTCCCGTTTAATATGTATTTTTTTCTCCTACGCATCTGTCTCTTAAATTAGATGTGTGAAGTACTTTCCTGATTTGGAACCCACACCTCTAAAATTATACCTTTAAATGTCAAAGAAAGCAATCAAACAGAGGGGCTACAACAGAGATACAGTCTGCAAAAGTTTACCAAAAGTGGACAACAGTTGATTATGGTTTAAACTCCACAGCCTGAGAGTTGCTGCTGACGATGTCCATTCCTTTATGACCACAGTGTACCTATCTTCTGATAAAGAGTCCAAATCATCTCAAACTGGGGTCCTGAACATCACAATAAGTTCTCTGTACTCCAGTGGCCTCAACAGTCCTCAGTTCTCAATCCAATAGAGAACCTTTAGGATGAAGTGGTACCAGAGATTCATATTATTGATGTGTGTAGCTGATGACTTTGCAATAACTGTGTAATGTTATCATGTCAGCACCAAAATCTCTGAGGTATGTTTCCAGCACTTTGTTGAGTCTGTGTTTTGAAGGATCAAAACCCAGCTAGTCCGATGACATAATGGAGTCCAACCTGGTACTGTCAGGGTAGAACCAATAAAGTGGCCAGTGAGTGTATGTCTTATTCATAATTAAGATTATTTTGTTAGCATATGGGAAGTGGTAAATCAATGTTTTAGGCTTGCTAATTATTTTCCACATATTGTGTCTTATCTGTATACACCAAAGGCTGCCGTCATATGTTTGGATGATAAATATCTGACAACAAATGCATGACAAACATAAACTTTTACGCCCAACGTGTTTTTGAAAAATCACACAGATTCTAGATCATAAGAGTTTGTCAAAAGAAATACAAAACTTTCAGGTATTTCAAAACCCTTTCACCTCCTCATCAGTGGATTTTCCTCACACAGCGGGCACTGAGCCATCTTTCAGAGAGAGCTTGGCTGCTGTTCCTGCTCTGTAGCACTCAAGGTTAACAAGGCAGTCAAGTGCAAAATGTTTGGCTGAAGCAAATTTTTACAAACGGTGGAAAAGATATTTTCTTTAAAGGTAGAGTCCAACCTCTTCACTCTCTGAGGCTAGAGTGTGATGTAAAGAAATGCTTGTCCTTGAAACAGAGCAGAGCAGTTTTATGCTGGCCTCTTTGGGTTTATGCTACTTTAGATCCTCCTCCACCTGCAAAACACCAGAGCAGACCTTTGCAAGAGTTTAGCTCAGAGGCTGTGTGTGCAGACACCAGACAACAGGTGAAGGCTGGATAGTATAGTGACTCTGATTGTCATCTTACAAATGCAGATCCTATGAGGCCCACATGACTTAATTTTTTTTTTGTCTGGACAACTCTGAATGAAGAACTCAGTTGGCTTATTAAAGATTCTAAATTTAAAACACCTTAATTTGCATTAATGTTGTAGAATAGCACAAAGCATTTAAAATCATCAAATAACATTTAGACACTAGATATATAAATTAGTAATATGATAAGGACAGTAATAGAAATATTTAAAGTAGAAAGTTATGATCACATGTTTACCTGTTTGTTTGTGTTCATGTTCCAGTTGTTTCTTTCTCATCCTTACATGCTCTGATATGTTCGTCTCAATAATCTTGCAGTTTTGCATTTCTACAAGTAAATATGGGGTTTTCTGGGTACTGCATTTGCTGATGTTATTTGTGGATAGTATACAGCTTTCATAGTCTGACATTTAGAGCAGAAATTGGGAAAAAGGAGCTCTGTCTCTACCTGTTGTGTATCACAGTGGAGGCAGAGTCTATCCTCCTCTGGGAGCCAGCTCTTTTTGGGACAACTCTATCTCTGCAGTCAGTCTGTGGTTACTGAGTTGTGGGTTGGATGACCCAGGGATGGATCTGGGATTGAAGAAGATCCGATATACAGTATAAATAAATACAGTATATATTCTTTTTGTTTAACTAGATGTGTTTACTAGCTATAACACAAATTTTTTTTACATGTTTTCACTTGTTACTCAGTCATCCAGACAGCATCATCCTCTCTGTTTTTATTTTCAGAATTTTTATCCAACTTTTTTTGGACTCTTCCCATGTAACCACATACAAAACTTTATCTTGCTATCATTCACTTTTTTTTGACAATAACTTTACTGAAAGTAAGCTAATATTTGCAAACCAGCAGAGGAACGTTGAACACTTTTCAAATAAGATTCTTAAACATGAATTATCATACATTTAATCACAGCTGGTGTTGTCATTCTGTTGAGGTACTTTATTTTTGTAAAAACTTGTTGATATCCATTTTTTTTTTTTACATGAGTCATATGAGCAGCTCTGGCAGGCTGTGTACAGGATACTTTATGCCTCTGCTGCCTCTCTGTTGGACTCCGGTACTGCACGCTACTTCAGAGATTTATTTTCCCCCTCAAAAGTTAAAGTCAGATTTGGGACTCAGAAAACATCCAAGCTTGAGCCAAAATAACCACCCTATAACCCCACCTTTGGATGATACTCTGATTATCCAAATATCTGTGCAAGATTAATTTTTTACTTCCTTATATGATCATTTACACAGCATGACAGAGCTCCTGCTGTTGTAGTGGTTCTGATTGTAAAGTGATGCAGCTTAAATAACTTTGAGAGCGTTTAGCGACTGACAGGAGAGACGACCTTGTGTTTAGGCTTCTGCACTACTAAGTGTTGCTCCTCTGGAGGGAGCAGTCAGGAGAGATGTAGGCCTCGATCCTTTAAAGAGTCAGAAGATGTAAGGAGAAGTTAGGGGCATTGATTCTTTTCTAGATTCAGATGAAAAACACCTGCAGGAGCTCTCTTGACTTCAAACATCTTAAGGAAAACCTCTGTCTCTATGAGAGCGGTGTCTCCCTGCATGATGCCAGGATGTTTAAAATCCAGCACAGGTGAGAGAAGCTTTGCTACACCCAAGGGCCTGAAAATATCAGAAATTGAAATGTCACCGTGTTCTTTGCAAATGTCTAAGATATTTATGAAGATAATAAAAGGGGAAATGTTCAAACTTTAATGCTTTTCCTTCATTAGATCTCAGGTAAAACAATTCAGAGCTCTGCTTCCTGCACTTTTAAACCACAGAAATGAGCAGCTACATTTATGATATACCAGCTAAGGCAAGGAAATTCAGACCTGAGTTTCCATCTGATTAGTGATACATAATTAATACCTCAACATACTTTCCATTAGGTTGGTCAAATGGTTGGTCAAAGCATTATCAATACTTGTACAAAAGCTTAAAGCTACATATTTTGAGATTTTGATGGTCATAATTTAGAAGAAACTCAAACACACACTCCACATTTTTACATTATTTTCAAATTCAATAGTTTCCATTTGTTAAGCGTTTCAAAAGTTCAATACTCCTGAATACCATGTTTTCAAAATGTTAAAAACTGATTTCATTATTTCCATGATTTGTGATGTAAAAAGTCCAAATATTTGATGCTATTTTGTCATCTGGTTTCAAGCTGTGGTTTCCAAAGTGTTTTTGTCCAAGGCATTCCTAAAATAAAGTCAAGACCTGAAGGCACACCATATTTATTAATGCAATAAGACTTCTTTAACACATGACAGACTCTTATCAGTCTGTTTGACAATACCCAATAAAATGTCTTATGTTTCCTAAATATCAACATTACTTAAGAAAGTCCTTTGGCAATTCTTTCATTTTGATCAATTCAGAAACACATTTTAAGCAAGAAAAATAATAATTTAAGTCAGGTGAACAATAATTCACTTCATCCTCTAATTCTGTTGACTGAGATCATTAAAGGTGTTTTACAACTTTATAGTGTCCAAATATGGACCATTTAATATGGAAATCAGTGCTACAGAAGTATTGTTGAGAGTAAGTTAAAAACATTTTTTTAAATTTATTAGTTGTTTTATAGTTTTTAACTTATATTTGTACAAAGTACCCAAGGGCTCTCAGCATTTTTCTCAAGGTGCACCAGCTTAGCCTTGCAGAGCAGATGGACCTGCCTGATTCTGAAATCATGCATCTCCGTCTTGCCAGCCTCCAATGTCCAAAGGTTTCACTCGGCTAAATGCTTAGCGGGCCCAATCAGGGAAGAGAGGCTGGAGCTGCGGGCGTGACGACAACAGGAAGTGACTTGACATGAAGTGACATCACTTCCTGTTGTACAAATAAAGGCGGCTATTGTCGGTTATTCTGTGCTCATCATAGTTACTCAGCTATACTTGGTGAAATATGCTGTACTCATAAGTTTACTTCGTAGGGATTGTCTTTGACGAGGTTCATGTCACATATGAGTGTTAAATGATTCATCTGTCTGGTATAATTTAATGTGAAACGATGGTCTTAAGGTAATTTAGCTAGCGGCAAACAGTCGTTAGCCACTACGGCTAGCAAGGTCAAACAACAGTTAATGGGCATTAGCCATTAGCCATTAGCCTCGTAAGCCGTTAGCCATAGCGGCTAATGGTTAGCCGTTAGTCGCTACGTTTAGCCACAACATATGCTCAGACATAGCAGAGCTGCTTGATATGTATTGGTCGCTGATGAGTGTGATGTGCCAAATGATTGTCTAATCAAAAGCTGCTATTGTTTTTGAAGGTTCTGCCCTGTGAAAACATTTTCGCAGGGATCCTCCCCAGATGGATTTGTGAAATATTTCCAAAATGGAACTGTCCATCTAGCATGTCAGGTTAGCACCAGCTTGCACAGCTCCAACATTTGAAAACTAGTGGTAAAGAGGTATTTGCATTTGTCTGAATTGATGCATGTTGGACACGACATCTCCATATTTAACACAATAGAATGTAAAGCCTGCCTGTTCTATTTACCAACAGAGAAGTTCAAGACATCACAAACAGGGTTAGTATAAGGCTCACCCCACACTTGGTATGGTATTTGCACCCACAGCCTCAAAGATGGGTTTTCGTTGCAGGTCTAAGAGCCTTTAAAGTGGTTAACCAGGAGAGCCCAACTGTATGTTTTTTTGTTTAGGCTGCAAAGACAAGTGTGTTTTTACATCACACTCAAGTCTGAGAGGACCTAAGAGTGAAGAGGCTGAACCTGATTTTTAAAAACTTGGTGAAAACTTGTTTGTGCCAAACATTTGTAAATCGATTGCCTAATTAACCTTGGGCAGAACAGAATTAGAGGAGCAGCCAAACTCTCTGAGACAGACAGCTCAGTGCCAGCTCTAACAAGAAAATGTATTTTGAAATCACATGAACTTTAGCATTTTGACAGAATTTCTATCAACAAATACATGGAGTTGCAGAATCTATTGAAGTTATTGAGACTTTCAACATACAACCTCCTGCAAATTCAAGGGCAAAAGTGGCCCAATCAGAGAGGCGGAAACTGAAGAGGTGACCACAGCAGGAACTGACGGCATGTTTGAAAACAATGGCGGCTTCTGAAGCAGTTTCCTTGGATGCAGCAATATCCACAGTTTTATCAGAAATGGATTTAATTTCTTTATCAAGAGCAGAGCAATGCACGTCACTGAAAGATTTCTTTTGGGACTCATGTTTGTTTGTTTTAGACAATTAAATCAGAGAAGCCAGGAAGCTGGGGACAATAAATAATAAAACATTTTATTTAAAAGTGCTTTTCAGGACACTCAAGGACACTGTACAAACTCACAAGGTCAAACAACAATCAAATCAACAGCTGAACCATGAAATCAGCAACACAACCGATTAACAGATGTAGAGATGCAGATGCACAGGTCGATGTTAAAAGGAGCTAAATGGGACTACTGCTGGGAAATCTGGAGAGATGAAACCCTACACGGACGATGTCAGTTAGTCTAGCCCGGAGTCAAAGTTACTCAGCAATACCTGTTGAAATATGCTTCCCTCAATAGTTTAGAGCTTTGTCGGGATTGTTGTAGATGAGGTTCATGCCATATTCTGTATAAGTGGTACATGATATGCCTTTGTGGTATAATTTAATTTAAGATGATAACCTCAGGGCTGAAATGTAGTTTAAGCTAATGGATAAAAACAGGGTCTAGCTGCTACGTCATACTGACATGTCAGGTTAACTTGTACAGTTTCCAAGTCAAAAAATGTAGTCAGCTTATTATAAGCCACAATATCCTGAAATGTCTGGTTGACCACCTGACATAACCATTTGCATTGTCATTGTCAGATATTTTCATATCATTACAAGCAGTTAAAGGCCTTATGTTTGCATTTTGTTCCTTGAAGTCAACCAGTCAATTTATCAAACTTTATTCGAAGCACTTTTCATACAAAAAAATAAAGCACAGAGTTCTGTAAATTCAAATACACAAGCAGATACACATCAGGGGTTACAAAGTAAAATATAAATCTCAACCCACTCTCCGAACCCATGAAACACACACACAATGTCACTGAGTACTCTTGAGACAATAACATAACAGATAGATGTGGATCAGAATAAGTGATTTTGAACTGTGTGTTTCTGACTTAAATTTAGACAAACAGAGGCGCTGAGATCTTAGTTTTCACTGTGCGGGGTCAAAAATCTGCTCTCTGTGTTTTATCCTTGTTACATTTTCACTCAAACATAGCATGGACATTATTTGAGCTGGATATTGTGTTAAAGACACAGCTTATCATACATTGGAACTGATCTTTCTCCTGTTTTCTGACTGTTTTTGTTGGTTGGTGGATGTTTGTCGCCGTCCCCAGTGATACATGACTGAGTCTTCGTAACAAAAAGTTACATAATCCACATTTGCACAGGGACAGTATAAAAAAGTGAAACTATGAATAGTACTGGCGTGCTGTAACTGTCACTCTGTTTGCGCTGATTAAGACTGATAAAACTTTATGAGAGAAATAAAGTTTGGTCAGCGTCAATCCTTCCACACTTCAACCTTTTTTGTGAGCAGAACCTTTTTTCACCTCCGAGCAACCCAGTTCTGTCTCCAGACTCTTTAAACTCCTGTATCACCGAGTGGAATGAGTTCCAGCTCTGCCAACAGCTCATTATTACTGTGACAGCAGAGGAAGAGGAGGAGAACTCACACAGGCAGGGGCACACACACACACACACACACACACACACACACAGATCCACATATACACTCCCTCATTTTTTCTACCAGGTGAGAATAGCCCACAGCTTTATTTCTCAGTGAAGCATCATGTCACCTGCACTGTCTGCTCTCTATATACTACACTGTCACTCATTCTGATGGAACAAGCTGACAGTCAACCAAATCACCTAACACAGGGATTTGTTGTTTACTCATCTGTGATTTAAAGTGTGAAAAAGTAAAATAATGATTGAGACATGAACTAGAACTTGAGCATGTTGGTCATGCCTCTGTGAACTGACAGTCACTAAAAGTAGAAGGTCGAGAAGATGGTGGGAGGGTGGGATGATTTTGATTGAATTTTTACTTCTTAAATGCTGAAGGTGTTTGTTTTTATAAGATCTGAAATAATAGAGACATTGACCTTTAACATACAAAATGAAGTATAGTGTTTATTCTTGAGTCAGAGCTAACAGAAAGTTAACTGGTGACTGTGAGGATTCCCCCTTCTCATCCTTTTGTTGTGTATTTGTGGATTCTTTCTTGCCTCTTGAGTGGGCATGGATTCTCCTGCACAGATTCTCTGCACCTCTGTACCTGTTCCCAATCATAGCGATCACCTGCACTTACATAGCTGCCACTCTGATGCCTCCTAAGTGCCTGAGGATTCCCACATCTCATGTGGTTTGTGGCCAACTTTGTAGTCGCTATTGTTTTGATAAATTGTGTTTATAACTTTTTCCCTTCTTGTTATTTTTGTCTCGTGTTTGTGCTTTTGAAGATTTTCTGCCTTGAACTTATCTGGTGTCTCTGCTCCTTCTCTCCACAGCGTCTTTGACAAGCCCTCACCAGGCCAACCATGTAAGGGTGTGTGAGTAGTTGTCTGTCCTTCTATGTGTACCCAGCTTCTTGTTCAAAGTCAGCCAGGATAGGCTCCCACCCCTGTGACCCCAAGGATGGGTGGTAAAGATAATGAATAGGTGGGAGGATTCTGAAGATTTCACATTTACAGACAGTTGATTAAACCTGAGGCCAACACATCTCAACCTTTCACCTCCAATGTCTAATCGATTAATCCTAAAGATGAAGTGGACTTTCACTGTCAGTTTGAAGAAAAACAGTAAAGCATCACAATCAGGATGTACATACAGTATGCCACAATGACTTGGATCTAAGAACTTAATAATATAATCAATGAATCTCAGATTTAGAGCTGTTTGCTGAAAAGTTTTGATAACATCCCTCAAAAAGGTGATGGGATATGATGTTTATGAAAATGATCTACGGAAGTTAATTTACTTACTGGTAAACAACCAAACCATCACACTTAAGGCCTGGTAACTGCCAGAGGTATAAAGAGGTTCGGAGTGACAGAGGGATCCAAGTACATGTGTACTGTGATAAAAATCAAATACAAGAGACGTGTTTTCACATAGTTTTCTTTTTGTAAATATCATGTGGTATGCACATTGAAACAAACGCCTTGATAAGCAGTCTGTGTTGTCTGTGTGTATGCTAAGAAAAGATAGTGGTAAGTGTTTTTGTCTCACAGAGATGCATTTTAAAATGTGTTTTTGTTTTTGTGCAAATACCTCTGAACTCAAACACTGTCTGCTGACAGGAAAAAGCATGGTCAAATATCCTGCTGACAGCGGGCAAATCAAAGTGTTTGAGACAGAGTTGTCTGATCTGACTTTGACAGATGATGACATATGAAAAATGTCACAGTGATTCATTGGCTCATATGCTTGTCTTCCTGGGACACATGAGGTTTGTACTGTGGATGAACTGAGCAAAAATTCAGAGGAGAGTTTCAATTCACACTTCATTTCCATGCTCTTCAGGGCCAACCAGCTCTCGAAGAGAGCCATCACAGACAGCTTTAACTCGTTAATAATGAATATAAGCAGAGCAGAGATTTTAATTTGGGACTTAAATTCTCATTGAAATTTACGACAAACTCTGTTTGCTGACCCTCTTGTTTGATAAGCCTTACCTTCCCTCGCTACTAAGTTGAATGAAATCCTCAACTGATTTCATATTTTCAACCAAGTTAGCCTCAGTTTTCAAATTCAGAGTCAAATCATGTTTCATGTCCAACAAAGGGAAATTAGCTTTGCTTGCTTCTACAGCTTTCACAGTCACGAAAACATGGGTGGAGCGACCCTGGACTGTCTTGGAAGAGTAGCCCGAGCGGATCATGATGAAATAATGATGAAACGAATGAGTTTTTGGACGATTAATGCAGTTTTAGGAGCGGCACTATACATGCCCCGTGTGCTACCATTATACTGATGTCCGCCGCTCGATTTTGGATCTAAATATCTCCCGAAGCACTGTTTGGATCAGGAAAGCCTTCTGGGTGAGTATATTGTTCTACTTCATTCTATAAACAATGTGAAAGCTGTAGAAACCGAACTTATCCTTTAAGTTACTTGCAGTATAAAACTGGTGCATTTTAAGATACTTCTGAGACAGAAGTAATGTAAAATTACCAGAACATATAATTATTTTTTTTAAGTTTTCTCTTATCTCTGTGAATGTCCATAATTATTTGGGACAGCCGATGGATTGAACTGCAGGTTCATCCACCAAGTCAAGTCCATAGAGCGTCTTTGATTGTTAACCTTTGACTTGTGAAACTGGATTAATAAAACTCCTTGGTTAAAACGCGTTCTTTTAGACACACATTCTACTCATGCTGAAAAAACAAAATTACAGACACAATGACACAACTCAATAATAGACTCACAAATTTTGTCTGACTGTAAATCTAAAAACTGATGAAATGAGACAGAGTTTTGTGAATGGAAAATTGGTGGGCCAACAAAGGGTCAATTGCCAGCTCTGTTGAAAAAAAAGCTCTTTTGAAAATGAGTTTTTCGTGTGTCATTTGGTTGGGCACACAAGACCTTTTATAAGTAAATAATAAGTAAAAGGAAAAGCTGTAAAACACCAGTTAGAGACAGATTAGTGATCATCTCTTTCTGAGTAGCTAGACTTTATTTTGTTTGTGGGGGAGAACATTTTTAAAGTGTAGGAACATGCTTGATATAATAAATCAGATTAAAAGAGTTTTTCATCAGGGCTCTGGGCATCCATCCAGGTAAGGTTGACCCTCAAGTCTGCTTCATTTTACAAGTGTGAACATAAATGAACCAGACATGGGCACCATGCCCGGGTAACTGTCAGGTTGTAGAGAGTCAAGGCAATCACCGACATTTGCTGTCTCTTTATATGCATGATGTGCCAGCTTATTTCACCCTCTGAGCAGCAGAGATGTAGAAATAGGAGGAGGATTGTTGTTGGCATCTCAGGGTGCTTTCACACCAGAGTTGTTTGGTTCAGACTAAACCAAAAAAGTCCGTGGTGCAGACCTTTTGGGCTGGTCTGAATACAAACCAGCGAACTCTGGTGCGGAGCAAACAGTCGGTCCGAGACCTCGCCGGAGAGGTGGTCTCAGTTCGCTTCCTAGTGAACCGTGGTGCGGTTCGCTTTATGTGTGAGGGCGTATTCAAACCAGGAAAGTCCATAGTTCGCTTTAGCGAACTATGGACTTTCCTGGTTTGAATACACCCTCAGACTTTTATGTGTGAGTTAAATTTGTGAAACTGAAGGACATCATGAGAAACAAGTGACCTCAGGCTGTTTGGAAACATCTATGTGAGATCAGAACTGATTGAACACTCATCAATAATCAATAGAAACTTTAAACCAGCTTGATTTTTTACCGAGTAGCCAAGTTAATGATTCTGCCTGTTGTTGTCACAGCAGCACTTGAAATCAGAGTTCTCATGAATAAATCTTTGTTTCAGTTTTCCTTCAGAATGTCAGAATTTCCTTAACCAATATTTTAGTTATAAACTAAACTAAAACAAACACAGCTACTCTTTCAGCGGAAGCCACCAGATTGCATGGTCACGAGCTGAACCTTTACCCAGACAGTGTTTCATGTAGTTTGTTCAGGAAGCAAGCTCATACACCACTCCCACTTCTCCTACATTATGGTAAGTTGTATTTATTATGCACACCACGTGTGTTTGTTTTGTACGCCCCCACCTCCTTGTATAATGGCCAGACAGTCCAATCAGATATTGACTCGCATAAAATTGGTGTATGGCTGGGACTGCTGACCTAAACAAAAGGTTGCCATGATTGTGTCTTTCATTGATTTCTTCTCCTTGGATGAGGGGCCGAGTCATTTGTGTGGGTGGGCCTGGCTCAATGAAAATGTACGACTACACTCTCTTACTTTTAGCCCTCTTAAGCCATTTTATATGCATCTTTTATTTCACCAGTATTACTTTAAACTCTCACTTAACTTTCCAGATTCCACAGAGTTCATCTCTTCTTCTTTAGGACTGGAGAGAATCTATACTGTGCTCCTATGTGAGTCATAGGAGGAGACCCTGATTAAAAAAAACCAAAGCACTTTAATGGCGGACAGATCTGCTATTCTACTCTGAGGTTCCGTCTTGTCCACATCATAAGTTTGTGGTCTTGGTCATCTTTCTGTGATGGCTATTTTAGTGACATTTGACCGTGGATTAGAGGGAAAACCACCGAGCTTGGCTCCTGCAGCCGCACTGAAAGTCCATGGAAGAAATAATAAACAGATCAAGTTTAATCACGATTTAAGTTAAGTGTGTGACAGGACCTCAGCCAGATTAATTCACTTCAACCACAACAAACGACCCTTCAGCTGGATGCATTCAGGGTAATAAAACTGGATTGTGGAAGTAGTTATTAGGCTACCTCATGTAATATTAATAGAGTGGAGCGCTTTAGAGGACTCAGCTGGTTGTATCTCTTCCTTTCGTGTCATGATCTAGTAAATACAACTGATGGTCTCCTTTTTTATTGAATCAGTATTTTTCTTGTTTATAAATGTTCACCCAGGAGTCACTAAAGCCAGAGTTGTTTTGTTAGACTCAGAAGGGTTTTATTGTTTGCATTAGAAAATGTGCCTCAGGTAACAAATAGGATCTTTGGATGTTTTCTCTCATAGCATGTGAGAACGTGAAACTGAATTTCATTAAGACTTTGAAAACAAAGTTACAGAAATAGGGAATGATCTCACCCCTCTGTGCTGATTCACAACATGCTGAGAAGATATGTAGACCTGATAGGAATTAATTTGAATCACGAAAATGAGAAGAGATTATATAAAAGGCTAAACCTTGAGCTCTGCTTGGAAAGAATCATGTTTAGCTCAGTCTCTGAACACTTGTTTACTCTAAGTCAAGATGAGACGGTAAATAAGCTTCTGAGGTTGTAGGTCAGAGTCATTTGCCTTTCACAATCAATAATATAAACACATTTTGTTCAGTTATTTCCTTCATACCTTGTGGAAAATTCCACTTTGACTAAAAATTACAAAAAATAAATTGAACCAAATGTTATTTATACTAAAGAATAAATGGTTGAAGTAATTACGGTCTACATGTGTGTAAATGTATTAAAAAGTACTTTAGAAATAAAGAAAAAGACAGAGTCAAGATTTGTTCTTCAGTGAAAAAGGTACAAAATTAAAACTTCAAAATGATGGGAGTGCAGAAAATGTTAAAAACAATGTTGGTGCATTGAAGATGGTGCCTAGATAGGTTACCATGTTTAAACACTTAAAGCTGGGGTTGGCAGTTTTGGAAAAGTAGCATGATTTTGAACCCCCCGATATATCCTCTGTCTCTGCCAAACTGAGCTCTGTCTCTAGCCTGAAGGGGGCGGTAATGCTCCAAAATGATGGATGCCAACCGCCCTAAAACCGAAGAAGAAGAAAAATCCTCGCGAGAACGTCCATCTGTAGTAGCCTGGGTGGCAGCTATCGCGAGATTAGAGCAGCAGAACAAACTTAGAAAAACAAAGAGTTCAATTTCTTGTAAATCTGTCTTAAAATGTGAGGGATACTGGAGCTTGGTTGGGGCTTTGGACGGCTCACGGCGGGCTTCCCTTATTTTCAAAGACAAAACTTGAAAGGTAAGCATTCTCCGGCGGACTCTGATACGTATGAGCTCGGCTACACGCACCGAGTCTGTGCACGGCCGGAAAATGCACGCGCAGTAGGCGGGGACGGGATTTGATTGGTTTAAAAACAGGTGTCCTGGTACGATTATTGGCTGGGGTTTTCCCTGTTTTACTCCTGCTGTAGATAGCGGATATTTTTCGCTCTGTTTTAAGAAGACATTATGAGTTGATTACCATCGGGTCATAAAGACCATTTTAACCAGTATTACAAAAAGTGTATCTAAATCAAATCGCCAACCCCAGCTTTAACACCTGTAATTATGTAGATATCATTCTTAAATACGTGACAAAAAGTACACTCAAACTACAATAACAAGGCACCAAACAATAAAACCTTGACAATACTCTGAATTAAGCAGTTTTATCTGCTTTTTTTCTCATGACTGAACTAAATGTGTTGAATTTGTCATCTGTAATGCCGTCCAGAGGTAATCTCAGGCTTCTAAATCATATCTTAACCATGGCACTCTTTGGCTTCAATTACTGTAAGTATTGTATCTTTTTCCAGAAAACATATTGTACTGTGCTGAAAAAAGGGATTTGGGTGAATCTGTGTTGAGGGTCTAAAGTCAAGGACATTTTGTGTGTTTTTCATCCTGTGATTGTAGATTCAACATCTTGAAAATGCTTTGAGAAACTTCCCTGGACATTTACACAGATGTTTGCTATGTCACAGGGATGAAATAATTAGATTTTGGAGATTCAAAATCAAGATAATTTGGCTTTGTCTTCCTCACTTGCTGGTGAATGGGAAGTCTTAAGAGGGCTTCAGGGGCTTCCATTGGGAATGTGATATCACTGCAGTGCTTTGAGTAAGTTTCTCAAATGTTTCACAAAAATGAATTGCTTACATTTTGAAGGTAAAGGTCAAGGTCACTTGGCCTTCTGTGCATGTTTTGCTCATAAATTCATATCTGAGGGACTTCTTCTCAAACTGGGTATAAAAATATTCTTTAACTCAAAAAGCCTGAATGAATATGGTGATTATACCTGTTCTGTTTCTGTCTCTCTGGAGAAAACAAGCACATTGTATAAGTCGCAGGTATGTTTTCAGGGTAAACTGTGTGGAAGATTTAGATGAAAATCACAGCGGTATGTGGGGGAGGGGGTGGGTATGTCCTTGAGCAGGGGTCTAATGTAGACTTTTAATGAGCCGAAACATTAACCAGAAGCTCTAGTGGGCCATTTCCTCTAGATTGCTGAACATTTTAAGAAATTTGAGCCTTGTTTTTATGCTACTTTTAAAATAAATGTACCTTACACACTTGATGGATGAGAGGATCTGAGGTCTGGTCTTGGAAAGAGTACTTTCAGTAACACTACATCGCACACTGATATACACAGCATGATACCATATCTGCCCATTTTTAAAGATGTATTGTATGTGCACAATCCCAGTTAAGAGTATAATGTAAAGAGCAGACAGGTGGTTTTCATTTGGTTCATAAAATTCTGGAGTACCAGCTCTCTGTCATCTTCTGCTTAATCATGATGTTAAAGATCTCTGTTTTGTGTTATTGTTGCCTGACTTTTAAAATTAACACAATAAATCTTTCATGTGAAGAAACATCTGAACCAGAACTTTTAAATCAAGGCACACAGCCCTCTTATATTTCAAACAACATGATATCAGTTAACGTATTTACTACACGCTGAAAAACAGATCATCTTCGGGGTGGTAAACAGTGAGTGAGTGCAACAAATGTCCGTGGCCATAAATTCTTATTTGGTTGCTTGTAAGAGCACATGAGGGTCCAGACTGTGTAGATTAACAGCCTATAAACTAGATTTTTGGTTTGCTGCATCAATGTGTCCAATTGATGTTTTATATTGTCCACATCTGGATTCAAAAACATGAAAGATAAAAGACGTGATTATTTTCTGTATTAGTTACTAAACACCAGATCTCTTCCTGTCACTGTCTGGTTTTGCTGGAGGTTTCTGCCTGGTACGTTATACTCCTTTCAGACTGGCCAATAAAACAGTTTAAAACCGGTAACAATCAGCTCCTGTCTGCAGTTTGAAAGAGTTTAATCGGTATTTTAACCCGGTTGGACTGACCCTACAAGCAACACAGGTTTTTATTGTCTTGCCTCCAATCGACTTCAGTGGGAATACCACATTGGGTCGACCAACTTTACGTCATGACGTCGGCATGACATCCCCACGGCATAGCATTGCACTTGTCCCCTCCGTCTGTAGCTTACGTGACTCTTGCTGTCTCAGGAACAAATTTGATCTGCCTTTGCAGCATCACTGCCGAGTTTGTACATTTTTAAAGAGGGACAAAAGTACAAAGCACAGAAAACGTCTTACATGCTCCTTTCTATTGTTTGTATGGTCGTGTCTCATCACACTGATGATGTCATCAGCGTTATGACATCAGCTTGATGCACCAGAGGTAAAAAACAGCCACACAGCTCGTCTGCTGCCGATTGGACCCGGTCTGCTGGCACTGAGAAAAGAGTCACTTGCCAGTTGTTAGTGAGTTAACCCCTGTTGAAAAAGCCTGCGTTGGCCTGCTAATTTAGTGTGAAAGTGATATACTGTGTGGAAAAAATATAACTGCTCCTGCAGCTGTTCATGCTTTTATCACTTGATCTCACTTTATCACCAGATTTAGCCGAAACCTTGTTTGAACAATCATCCAGCCGTTGTTATCTTTAAATTTTCTATTCTCCCTGTCCATTAATCTCTACCGCGGCAACACTTTTTCACCACT